>CM051030.1:25575926-25940926 GCA_027627225.1 Congeria kusceri
AAATAAACGCTTCCCCGACAAATGTGCCGATACATTAATCCCAAATGTGTTAATATATAAATATCACACCCTTTTCGAGGGTTGACAATAGGTTGTATCACGCTCTATGGAGTGTGACATGCACTTTATCATACCGAACAATAAAAACAAGGTAACATAGGCAAGATAACTTATTTATCCTGCCCATGCCCTTTAAAATCAGCCTAGTTTCAAGGCTAGTTTATCACGTGAGCTCGGACGGATCCCTGTTTTCCACTGGAAACATTTGTGTTTCCTTCACAACACAATATTGCTCAAGATGAAAAAAAAATCAGCATTCCGTACTTTCTAATACTTCGCATAAATATCATTACTCATTAACCTTTTACCGGCATGACTATACAGCTAGGTCTATATTCACAGTGTATAAGCGTAAAGTGAACTAAACCGGAAGTTGGTATTCTGTACGCTAATGCTCAGTTAGTTGCAAACAGCAGAAAACGCAGCAAGTGACACATTTTTTGTATTATCTTTATCTTTTGAGCTGAATGTAACACGATTCAAACTTTTATTTTAAGAATTGTCCTATTTGTCACACATATGCTTTGTGATTTGTGTTACAATTTTGTTTTGGGTGATAAGTCGGTACTTGGTTACTGTAATTATGTTGAAACGATCGAAACAAATTGAAATAATTTACATGTAATTATTGGATTGCGCGTAAATGTGTAAATCTTTGTGTTGCTTAACACCTATGAGCACTTATAAAACTATATACATTAATTGATGAATGATTATATTTGTAATGCCCAAGATAATTATATTGAGTCACTGTTTGTTTATTGACTGTACGCCTAGTTTCGACTGTATGCAATCATTTGTTGAGCGATTGAAATAAAAGTATATACGCTTAGTTGCGATTGATGCTCGACAGAAATTTAAGAAGAACAGAACAGAACAGAACAAGACCTTTATTTTCACCCAAGTATATAACATATACAATTAGGGCAATATAACAAAGCAAAATTGTTAGTAAATTAGTAACTTCCGATAATTTTTACGTTAACACAATTGTGTAGATGATATACGGGGGGTATTTAAATAATAAGATACATAATCGGAACATATGATAATAATAATAATAATAATAATAATAATAATAATAATAATAATAATAATAGCAATAATGTGAGATCTATAATCAAAATTAAAATACCAAAACTTGATAAAATTATCAAAATCACAATCATTATCATATCATATTCAAAATGATCATACTAATCATAATAATCATAATAATGATAATCGTCATAGTTATCATAATCATCATAATAGTGGCATTTAAGAAACAAATAATAGTACAGTTCTATAAAAGCATTTTAATACTAGCACTGGTAAAAATAATTAGTGGTTTGTGATCATAGTTGTGCGGTGACGTATTTTCGTTTGCACGCGGCGTTTCGGATTGAGAAATTGAAACGACTACGCGTTTTAAAAGGTTTACATTTTGTGTCAGAAATTTAATTCATTATCAATACTTAAAAGACATGTTGTTGCGAAAGACTGTGTGCGTTAGCGTTTATGGTGCTGGAGCTAGCTTTGTAACGGTTTCAGTCAACAGCAGTTATTTTTGTCATGATTTACGCTTGAGACTCCTTGAGTGCACCTGCACGCGAGTAACAAAGACTAGCCATTTTTTGAATTTAAGATTTATATACATTACTATATATCGTTGGAAAGGTCTTTCTAAATGCAAATCAATGCACTTTAATTGAAGCCTCTATCATAAAGGGTATAAAAGTTATTGCATTTTGAAGTTGCCATGTATATCAAAAAGGTGAGGCAAAAAAAAGAACGTCTGAAGTCTATGCACTTAAGGCAATTTTACTGTGACAATCCAAGTGAAAAGTCTATAAAATCATACATCAAAAGAAAGATATTTCAATCAGGAGATCAATGCACTTTAAATGAAGCATTTATCATAAGCGGTCTGAAAGTTATTGCATTTTGAAGTTGCCTTGGTTAGCCAAAAATTGAGGGAAAAATAAGAACGTCTCAAGTCTATGCATATAATGCAATTTTACTGTGACAATCCAAGTGCAAAGCTTCTAATGTTACACATCAACAGAAAGATATTTCAAAAAGGAGAGCAATGTACTTTTAATAAAGTATCAGTCAATGAGGATAACAAAGTAATTGCATGTTTAAGTTTCCATTACTATCATCAAATGTGCCTATAGTTTATCGTATGTATAATTTTCGATGCATCTAAAATACAACATTCAAGCAAAATAAACATGTTGTAATATCATTTAAAACAAAAAAGATCCACTGTAGAAGAATTAATTTAAAATGAGGCTTTCACTTACAAGATTGCATTTCATTTTAAAAAGTGTTAATCAGTTAAATATTGATTATTGATAGGAAATCCATCATTATATCATCAGTTTCCGGCCTACATTGGAAGATGTCTTTATGCCGAAGACCCATACCAACAACATGGAAACAACTTGCTTACTTTGGAAAATTCCGTGGCTTACACATGTCTTCAGAAATTAACTCTGTTTACCAGGAGGCCAATGATGGACTGATTACCTTAATATGAATTGTTATTAGAAATTAAAATTGATTATTAAATGTGAGAAGTATGAAGGAAGAAGTATGTTCATTACAAGCTAACCATTCAATCTTTAATTATGGGTCCAAAAAGCAATTGCTATGATTAATATGTGTCGTTTGTGTTATTTTGCAACTAAGTCTAATGAACAAATCAAATAAACTTGAAACAAAGTTGTATGGACCTTGACATACAGGCTATATTTTAAAAGTGACATGCCGGTTATATTTGAAAAGATAATAAGATTACAACTTATGTCAGGGATTTTAACTAAAATATCGGTGGTCCATACAACATTATTATGGAACTCCCGAAAAATAACCAAAAGCAAACACAGTTAGGCCTAAATTAAAATTCTGTGTTTCCCCATTTATATACATTGTTACTGTTAATTGTAGACGGGATTTGGATAGTAGAACACTGTTATATATTATGAAATTATGTGTTGGTAGGTATTTAAAGGGAAACAAACACAATTTTTATTTAAGCTTCATAGTCAATAAGAAAACTTTGACCAATGTGAACTTCAGTGAGACACAAAACAAATGCACTAGACAAGACACACACGTACATAACAAACGCACAAACATGAATAAAACTGGGGTCACCGCCTTGGAACGGTCAATGCAAAAGAACAACATATATTGAAAATGGGTTCTGTGTGATACAACCTTAATTAATAATGTACCATATAAAAGTCTAAATCTCAAGAAAACATCTGGACAAACCATTTATTTTTATGGTTAAACTAGTTCCATGATTGTATGAAATTTCCAGTTTGTGATGATGAATGCTGCGAACACTTAACTCTAAGTTCTAACAATCATAAAAATTAAAATATAATGATATAATTATTAATTATAGTTCCTAACAAAATAACAAGAACATCTGAAAAAGGTCAAATTTCTACAGGTCATTATCTCTTCTAATACAGTATGAATCAACTAAAACAATATTGTTTATTTATTATGTTAATTATTATTAACAACATGCACTTCAAATAATATGAATAATTTGTGTATCCGAAATATAGATTGTCCGAAATATATACGCTCGCAGCTCATCTTTGTGTATCCGAAATATTGAATGTCCGAAATATATACCCTCCCAGTTCAACTGCATCGCGGCAACTTGCGGCAAAAGATATTCACAGACATGTGGGCTCAATGTTCTTATAAATGCATCTTCTTTTTAAAAATCATAGTACAATTTATTCCAAAACAGTCTAATTAGCAATACGCATGATCAAATATGGGTCATTTCTTACCAATTCGCTTTATTGTCTGTCTCGTCGTTTTTCATTACGTCTGCGCTTAAAATGTCGCCAAACATGTGCTTTCTACATAATTGATGACGTTTTACACAAAAAGCTGTCCAAAAGAAGGTAATTTGTAAAATATAGTACTGGGGTTTTCCCCAAAGTTCAATGTCATCCGCCATTTTTTATGCAAAACTAGGTCAGGTGTCCGGTTCAAAGACAGAAAAAAGGCATTGAAGACCATTGAGTGTGAGAAAACTTCATTGTTTTAGTAAGATAAGATATTATTTAGTTTGACTTAACCAATAAATACAAACATTTCATTTAAAAAGTACATAAAACAAACTCCCAAAAATGTATGTTTACAACGGTGACACAATGGAGGAGCCTCGATTCGGTATCCCATTGACCTTGTTAACGCGAGGTCGATGTTGAACACAAAGGCAAGATGGAGGACCTATTGTGTGTGGTAATTACTCTAATCAGCTTTGCATTGCAGGATTACAATGGAGAATGCCGTTATCTGAGGGGTTAACATTAAATGACTGATGGGGCAAACGCAAATTATAATTTGTGTGCTGGATAAGTTTAAAGGGAAGTAACAAAAGTATAATTATTAATTTATGTACTAGAACTGCTAGATTAATTAGGATAAAGAAACAGGATTGTAGGTGAAATATAGGTATCAGTTGTACTCATTTAGAATGCAACAATTGTTTCCATTGCCTTAATTGAAATATAATATCAATATAGCAGGCAAAAATATTTAAAATGTTAACACTTGTACTTGAGTGGTACCATTTTGTACTACTCTTATATAATGCTGCAATTATTTCTGTTATATGAGTATAAGTATATAGCAATCTTACGTTAATATTGACATATAATTATGCAGTTATCATTTGGTACAAATACAGAATGAAGTTATTATTTACATTGCACAGTTTATATTTCCATGCATATATTTCTAATTAAAGTAAATAATGTGATTAGTATATACATGCAAAAATATATACATTTGTGACCAGACAAATATTTTGATATATTGATTACACAAGTGTAAACGGTCACTTATATTGAGATAATATGTTATGCTGTTAACAATAAAAATACATTGAAATAAAGGCAGTATTGTTACAAATTACAATATTAGAGTTGGTGTATTAGCTGGTGGCATTGGTAAAAACAGGTAGTTAAATAGATAACTTGCTATCGCTTAAACTTACTGAATATGTAGCGAATAAATTTGCTTGTATTCTTTAATAGTTGTAAGGAATTAGATGTTAGGATTTAATAAGAGTAGCATCATAAAGATCATGTCCTAAGAATTGTTCTCTTTCAGATTTAAAGAAATCACAGTTTAGTAGCTAGTGATGTTCGGAGCCAACTTGACCAGAGTTACAAAGTCTGCATATTCTTTCCTCAAATGGGGTTCCATCGTATCGACCGGTTTCAACTGGTAACCAGTGATTTGCAGTTCTAAATTTAAAGAGGTATGTATATTCAGTTTTTGTAAGTTTTATAAAGTAGTCTTCAAAGGATGGAGTTTGTTTGAAACTGGTATATATTTGTCCCTTATGTGTTTGCTGTAGTTGATTGTGCCATTGGGTTTTGAATTGGGTTAATAATTTGGCTTTGACTATGCGGCAAATATTATTTTGGGTTGTTAGGAATTGGTTATCCCATAAGTTACCTAAGTTTACTGAGGTGAGGATTTCTTTAATTTTGTTGGCCCATTTAAAATTTGAGATTGGCAAGTTCATCATGTATTTATAGATTTGGATAGATAATTTCTGATCTTTGCCTATTAAGAATTCTATTCCAAAAAGAGATCATGCGACTTTTGATGTTAATTGCTATAGGGTATCTGCCAAGTTCACCATATAAAAAAGCCATTGGGGTTGATTTCCGAGCATTCGTAATTTTTCTAAGAAAGTTATTATGGACTTTCTCCAAGATATCTACATTTTCAAAACCAAAAATTTCTGAGCCATAGATTAAAATTGGTAAAACAGTGTGGTCGAAAAGTTTAAGAATTAAATCAATAGGTAGCTCTGCATTATTTGCTCTAGTATATAGAAGGTGCATTGCTTTTGTTGCTTGCTCGGCTAAGTGTTTCCGTGCATTGAGGAAAGAACCATTGCTGGAAAGGGTAATGCCTAGGTAGTGGTAACGGTCAGTGATTTTTACAGGGTTGTCACCTAATGTGAAATGGAAGTTTTGTAGTTGTCTTGCACCAAATATTACAATTTTTGTTTTGCTAAGGTTTATTTTTAAATGCCAGTTATCACAGTATTTATGGAAGGTATTTAAACTATTTTGGAAGTCTATTTTTGAATCAGATAAAATCACAGTGTCATCAGCATAAAGTAGAATAAGTAGTTTTAGCCAAAGAGACAAATCCAGGGGATTTTCTAGTTCTATGCCAGTTGAGCCATTGAGGTGCATATGTGTTTGAAGGTCATTTAAGAAGATGGAAAAAAGAATTGGAGATAGATTTTCGCCTTGTCTAACGCCAATTTCTGATACGAAGGGTTCTGAAATATTGCCGTTAATAGAGATACTAGATTTGATATTGTTGTACATGTTTTGAATTAAATGTAAAAACTTGCCATTTATATTTTGTTTAATAAGTTTGTGCCATAGGCCAATTCGCCAAACCTTGTCGAATGCTTGTGAAAAATCAATGAAGGCGCAGAATAGTTTTTGTTTTCTTTTTTTCAGTATTTCGATCAATGAATGTAATGTAAAAATATGGTCAGAGCAAGAGTAGCCTTTCCTAAAGCCAGCTTGATTTTCATCTAAAATATTATTTTCATTAAGGAAGTTGTTTAATCTTTCATTGAGTATGGAAGTAAAAAGTTTACCTAGACAACTGAGGATAGTAATTGGGCGGTAGTTATTAGGATCTTTAGGGTCACCTTTGTTTTTAAATATAGGTATGATTATTCCATTTAGCCAGCTTTGTGGAATGAACCCTGTTTCCAGTACACAGTTAAATAGTTTATGGTAAACAGGCATAAGCAGATGTTTAGTGGACTTGATATACTCATTTAAAATATTGTCGAATGGGCTAGGTGTTTTAGAATTTTTAAGCTTTGTGATACATTTTTCTATTTCTTCTTCAGTAATTGGGGTATTAAGCCTGTTGCTTGTGTCATTTTGTAGATGGGAGTTTGTGTCATTGAAGCGATTGTCATCGATTGTGCTGGTATTAATTTCTTTGAAGTGATCATGAAATTCATCTAATGTGGGTATAGTTTTAACTTTAGTTTTTGGTTTAAGGTTATTTAAAAAGGACCAGTACTGTTTAGGATTTTTGTCGGACATTGAACGAAGTTTATTTGACATGTTATGTTTGCTGGCATTAATGTGGTAGTTCATGGTGCGTTTATATTCCTTACTGGCATTGATCATTCTTTGTTTGTTGTCTATAGTTTTGTTTTTTGTGTAGTCATTTTTGGCAGTATGATAATTTTTTCGTGCTTTAGAACATTGATGACCAAACCATGGTTTATTGTTTTCTGGTCTATTATAATGAAATCGTTTTTTATTTTCAGGGTATGTGCTGGTGGAAGCTTGATGGAATACTGATTGGAGTTGATCGGTTATGTGCTCAATTGTCTGCTGTGATTGTGGGTAAGTGTTAATTTGCAAGAGTATTTGGTCTATTATGTTAAGGTTAATATTGTTAACAAATTGGTTGGACAAGTCAGGATTCCATTTTGGTTTCAGATTCATGTCACTTAGATTTTTGGTGGAAATATTGGAGCATTTTCTGTGTGGTATGTTTATGGACATAGTGAGGGCATTATGACCATCTGAGAACAGTGAATCTGTTTCACTGATATGAAAATCTGAGAGAAAGTAAAAGCAATCAGATGAAGCAATTACATAATCAATTGTAGATTTATTTCTGAAAGTTAAGATAGCACAATCATTACCTGATGATAATCTTCCATTGAGGATAAAAATGTTGTTATTTTTGCATAAATCAATAAGTCGGAGTCCATGGGTATTTGTTCGATGGTCTTTAGAAGTACGAATAAGTGGGATAGATAAATGTTCAAGGGTTTTATATTTGTCAAGTTGGCTCTGTATATCATCATCAATATCGAACATGTCATTTAAATGGGGATCTGTAGTTATGTAATCTTTCATGCTTCCAACTCTGCTATTGAAATCTCCTGCAAGAATTGCATATTTATGTTCATTACATTTTTGAGAGATTTCATTTTCAAAGGCCATAAACTCGTCATCGTTGAAAAATTTGGAGTTTTCGGGTGGAACATATACAGCTCCTATTATAATATTTTCATCAAGTTTCGCTAATGATTTGCAAATGGATATCCATAGTACATATTCAGAGTTTGATTGTAGGACTTTAATTGAGGAAGTAAGTTGGTCTTTAACAAATATACCAATGCCACCAGATTTACGCTTATACTCTTGTTCTCTGTGTTTGGCTAAATATTCATAGTTATTTATTTTGATCATCTTTGATAATTATTATATACTTGTACGTATATTTTATCTTGTTTAAATTTACATGAAGTATTTATTCGTAATAAATAATAATTTCATTGGACATTGTCAATTCATGGTGACATACGTATCGATATTTATTATACATTAATTTTCTTTTATATAAATCGCGCGTGTATGTCCGTACGTCCGAATGCATGTACGTCCGTAAAGATGCGCAAACTACATATTAACAAAACAACAACGTTTTTTTTTAAACTTTTCTTTAATAAGATAATAATATGTAATAAAATGTGTTTTTATCGCGTTACATGATGCTGAAATAATATTTTTTTTTTGTTAAGATTTTGCTGTAGTGCTTCGTGATTGTATTTTTGCATTGTATCGAAATGACTAAGACGAGAGTTTTTGTGTTTCTTGGTTCTCGGGTCCGACAACCCGATTTTTTCCAAAAAGCAAAAAAATATTAATTTGTAGAATGTAACAGATATAGTAAAAATGATGCCTTGAAATGGTTTCAACCTGTTAAACGGAATGCAAAAAAAAACAAAAACACGCTAAAGCTTGAAAGTGGTCTTTTAACGCAGGTGGTCTCTTAATGCAGTGTGACTTGCAATGGTTGGTCGTTGGTTGTACATGTATGTATGTGATGTACCTTGGTAATAATGCTAAAGCATATACACATATACATTGTGTAAGTTCATACAAAATGAAGGAAGAATTAATGAGTTTCGAAATATGTGTTTGTTTGACTTTTTAATTTAATTTTATTTTACATTACAATGTACATGTTTTATTTTATACAAGTGCGTTAAATAACATAATCGCAGGCATTCATCTTCATGTACATGTACATAGCTTTAAATTAGGTTTTTTATACATGTATATACATAACATAAACATGTATGTATTTACATGCATTTATTTAAATATAATATAATATTATATTTATACATATTTACCCATACACATGCATACACACACGTATATTCATTCACTAACAGGTTCGCAATCTTTGTCTGCTTCACTTTCTCTCCATTTATTGCAATGTAACTCATCACTAGTGACTATCAATGAATGTAGAAGCTTATGGTGCCCTTTTCACAACCCATTGTTTTATTTTTTTATAAAGGTGGAATACCTCGCTTATGGTGATGGTTCTGGTGGCTTCGTCTTCGGCGTTTCTTTTGTTGGGTTGGATTCCTCGTTTGATTTACATCTACTTGCTGCGTCATCAAAGTACATGAAATACAACAGGATCAAAATTAAATTCATTTCTACAATACATATAAGTCTTATACACTCTCGTTATCTTTTTCACTAAAACAACTATACTTAACTTATCATTTTGGTTTTAAAAGTATTACGTTCTTACATGTACATGTATTGTCTTGAAAATGCGGACAGATAAAATTAATATAAATTGACTTTTAATACATTAAATCAAGCTATAATTACGTTTGAACATAACCGTTTAGATCGCTTTCATGAGCAACTAATCGTACAGTCTAATGTTGACATTATGCAACTAGTCCTACAGTCGAGTCACATTTTGTGGTTGAACAAAATGTTTGATTTCTCCGCGCAAAACCTATTCTCAATAATTCAATGAATACTGTTTGACTTGTTAGTGATGTATTTATCAATTTTTACACAAATATGTACCAACAAACATCATCACAATGAAATATACGGCTACAAACTTGTGATTTTTATTTCCAAAATCGAAACATTAAGTGATCGTGTCTGCTAAAACAAGTACTCTTAAATTACTAGGCTTAACCGACATAATATATTTACGTAATGTCATTTTTATGTGTTCGGAAAACTTAATTGTATTTATATTTTGCTTCGAAGTAATTATAAAATTAAAAATTGCGTAACTTACTGCGTTGTCTGCTGTTTGCAACTAACTGATAATCGGCGTGCAGATCACCAAGTTTCGCTGTAGCTCACTTTTCGGTTATAAACTGTGATATTTAGACGTGGCAAAATTAAAGATGGCGTGATCGATCGGGAAGGTTCACATCACATTACGCGTTAAATGTGTGGCATAATCTGTAAGCAAAATGAGCAGTGACGACACAAACCAACTGTCACTGGAATGATATCGTTTTTCTAGTATCCTACAAAGGATTGTGTTGTGTCGTGTTAGTTTGTTGGTAAGCACTAATATAACACAGAATTAAAGAAACTAAACGTCGGTGATGTCTAAAATTAATTTAAGTTATGGCGATTTCGATAAAAATCTGATTTAATCCCTACGTATCTAAACTTCCGGCTGTTGGTTATTTGACAAAAAACTATGACGTAAAAGTATTATTTCTTAAGTTACTACGAATGCTAAGTATATATCCTTAAAGAAATACGGTACATGTAGCATTTTGCGGGGTATTTATTGTTTAGACGGTAACACCGTTCAACTGAGAATATTCTGTAGATGTCAAACCTTACTTAAACCATTAAATGATCTTTAGGAGCATATATTTTACAAATCCTATTTTTCACATACCAGTGAAGAATATGATCTCATTTGTCACATGTTTTTATGTTTGAAGAATCGGATTGCCTAAATACGACGTACGCGTGAGGTTCATAGAAGAATATTATTTCATGGCAAATCAAAAAAAGGATATTTTTCACAAACCTCACAGAACACGAAAATAATAAGACTGTGAGATGTGAATAATAAGATATAAATTTTCACACCTATGAAGAATGAGATCCTATTTTTCAAAGATGTGAAAAATATGATTTGTGAAAAACATGGTCCTACAATACTCGAAAACCATATGCTATAGAGTGTCATTTAAACCGAGTGACAAAACAAGTCACTTTCGCCGACATTCAGATTTGTATTAATGATTCTAATCTAGACGGATTTACTCGTATGTGGACCTTCATTGCCTACATATTAATACTTGAAATTATTTAATGGTATACGTGTTCCATAAATAGCGAATATAATGTGTACACTGCATTGTAGTAAACGTGCATTTCATAACACAGTCAGCGAGTGTTATTTATGGAATGCTGCCTATCGAATGCGATATTAACTGGCGATTTTACCAAGGTCATATTACAAACCAATGCAACTTCTAAGGTAGAACACAGAGCAGGAAATTAGTCAAAACGTAAACAAAGTTAACAGGTTGGTCTGGATGTTTCTATAATACAATAATTTAAAGCTCTGTTATGAAAAATCAGACAATGTAATTCCACGTAGAAATGATCTTGCTACTCATATATGTTGACCGATTTGCAGCTAAAAAAGAATGCTCAACCTTAATGTCATTTTATAAGTATTGACATTTGCAAATACGTTCAATTTTCGTTTAAAATACGTGTATTTTTTTGACAAAGCTGCTCGAGCAAGGATTCTGAAATAAATGCTTTAAGGCGCAAACAAGATATCTGAGCGCAGTATGGATACAACATAAATGAAGCCGGAAAGTTGCCTTTAAAACGTCTTGCAATAGATTGCCTTATTTATATACGGTGTGGTTAAAACGACGTACATATCAGTGTATTACATTTTCGAAGTTTGTATTATGGCATGTACCAATAAAAGTATATGTACGATTCTAAAATGTGATACTATTGAAATTGCTATACCTATCTCTTATACGACATTGTATTGCATTCTGATATATACGAGGGAGCTGTTTTCAGCTTTAATAGCAGTTTGTAGAATGATGCTGTATTGATATTTGATAACTTTCTGTAACATGGTGCGTTAATTTCCAACTTTAACTATTGCATAATGCTCCATTGCTCTATGAAAAATGTCTGTAGCATAATGCTGCATTGCACTTTGATAACTGTATGAATCTTATGTTGTTGCTGTACTCCCTTTTAAAAAACATTAAAAGACTCATGTTCTATTTTTTGTCTAATAAAAACAAGACGAAATACAAGTACAATGTTTTTTGTTTATGTGAACAACAAACAGAAACCAAAATTATCCTCACAATAAAAACATTCAAAATAATTAAATAACAATAGAGATCAAATGGAAGACCCAGAACAAAAATCACCTAAGCTGAGGTTTCCTCATCAACATCCAATGTCGTATAAAAGTGTTATTTACCATTGAATAAAAGTTAAGTAAAATCACCATTGACCAAACTGTCAGACAGATTTAAAAATAAACAAGAGCCGTGTCACGTATACTTTCCCCGCCGAAATGCAACTTTTCCATGCATGTATCTGTGCACTTACGATACTTGTTGGGGGACAGGATCTTTGCAAACCTGAAGTGAACGGATTGTAAATATATAACAGTAAAAGGTATACTATACATGCAATATGATATGTAGTTATCAAACAATATAATTTTGATTGATTGATTAATATATTGCTAAAAAACACTTAATATGACACACATAAAGTGTTGGTCACACATAGCCTGCGACCAACTAAAGACCAACTCCCAATCATCGACAACCAGTGGTTGCTGACGGTCTTTAAAAGGTCTTTAACAGATTGTAGAAGGTCGGCAACTGGTCTTCGATGTTGCACGGAACGCCTTTTGCCGACCAAAAAGTTCGTGCAAAGGTTTTCGTTGGTCTTTATTCGGTTGGCGATCAATCGCCGACTGGGATACGACAATTTGTTTTATTTATTATTTAACTTGCATTCAAGTCAGATAATGGTTTTAAATGCCGTGCTGGTGGGTATCAACCTGCACAACTTGCCCCAGAGACACAAGTTTGCTCTCTGTCTGTGTCAATGGTTGAAAGAACATAAACAAAATTACTAGTATCTTCCGCCGTTAATGACGGTTGTGGATCTATACTTTCTGCTTTGCCATAAAAGCCATTGCTAGATAAAGGATTGCATCCCAGAATGTTTTTTTTCTGTAGTATTATGAATTGCCATGTCTCGTCAATGACACTCGCGAACACGCATTACAGTCCAGATGGTTCCCATTCTCGCACGCAATGTATAACTGATAACAGTAACCAATCGATACAGCGCCACCAAACCTTGCAGCGGTTACTTCCCCTAGCCGTTAACAGTAACTGATTTGAGCTATGGTTTACGCTTGGGTAAAACAAAAGTAAAATACAGGAACATCGTCGATCTTTTCAGGGTTTTTTGGGGTGTTTTTCCTTACATTTGCGAATTTTTAACTTCAAATTGGGAAAAATGGTCAGAAAATCGGATTGGGAATGGTACCGTTTTCCGGTACCAACTTTATATAGAGGAAAAACGCTGGCGTGATTTGGGATTTAACGATGACATAGTATAAGAGAGGTCAGGACCTCCATGAAAAAGCCGGAATGATTTTAAGGACCGGATTAGGGGAGAAAATCTGTTAGCAGAATAGGTCCCTGAGATGGCCTAACTGAAGACCCCCACTGTCGCCTCCTTCATCTCATTCTATACAATGTATAAAAGAGAGAGAGAGAGAGAGGGAGGGAGGGAGGGAGTGGGGGGGAGGGAGGGAGGGAGAGAGAGAGAGAGAGAACAATTATAAAAATCTTAAAACTGTCCTAAATTGATATCGAATAATCGAAATACCCCCGAGCATGGATAACCAGTCGCCGATAAATTGCCAGCCAGTCCTCACTTTTAAAATTCTTTGTATTAATAAACAGCAAATTGTTCTACACATATATTAAGTGAGATAATTTCTATGTGGAACTACATTGTCTGATTTTTTTAAATAACGCTTCAAATTGTTATAATCAAGAATAAAACAGAACCACGTCTTAAAATGTCCCGTTCTGAGCTCCAAGTCGGAAGTTGCATTGGCTCTTTTTCCCATTCACCTCGAAATGGAGCTAGTGCTAACAGGTCGTGGGAAGGGATTTCTTTTAAATTAGCCGATGCAATATTAGGATTTATTCTATCTGGCGGGATAGTTTCAAAAAATATATTAGATTTTGAGAAAGGTCAAACGATTGGTTAGACCGATACGCCGAAAAAAAGAAAGTGATGTAAAACTGACGCCTCTACCGGTGCTTCATTCTACGATTTACGCGATGAAACAACAGTCACGCTAACTACTCGGCCAATCGGACTGAACGTTTATTTTTACGATATCTATAAAGTGAAACATGCGATTCGGAACAATACCGAGGAAAAGCCTTTCAAACGCTTTTTTGAATCGAATATATTTGTTTAATAATATTTTTTATATTGTCTCTTTTCAAAGCTATGAATGGGTTCCATTAATCAACACTACATGGCGTTTTGTTCGGAATGAGATTGTATCTGCATAGTTTACAGAGCTTGGTGGTATGACTCATTTCTTGCCAGGAAATAGTTGCGAAGAAAATGTGCGGTACATCAGAATGTATCTAACATCAGAACACTATTACAGATATAGCGTCTTGGAGCACTCAATTATTAAGACAGTGCATGCACATAAACAATAATTTTGCATTATTAAATATGCAATTATTTACAGATAATGCTAGCAATAGACTAGCTGACGAGCCGGAATATTAAATGGCATCTTTAAGTTTACTTGCATCACGATGGCGATACATCACAGCTGAATTTACTGGTGTGTGAACCTAGTATATATATATATACATTTATACTTGACAACATACATAATCTGTCGCTGCACATGCAGTTCATGTATAAAGTGTAATCTACGAAGACGCCGTTTTCTTTCTTAAAGCAATATAACAAATAATCATATATACACGGATCATTTCATGTAATACGTTGAGTGTTAAAATTGAAACATAAATTGTGAACATAATCATATAAGTAATTTTAAGTATGATATATTGACAGTTTGAGTGTTTACAGTAGATTAACATAAATGTGTTTACTTACCGATAACCTATAGTGAGTCATGATCCATACGTTAGCGCAGTTGTAAAACTTCCTAGTGGATTGTTTTCAATATGGATAGTATTTTCGTGTTTTGTTTTAAAATATGGATACAACATATCATTATTGGTGTATTCTTATCGGTAAGTACAGTGTCGTTGATTATTTAACATAATGGGTCAAGTTTTATATATAGTTGACAATGATGACATGTTATTGCAATTTAAATGCGTATTACAACAATATATTGAATAAAAGTAATATGATGGTTAAACGTTTAAATTCATCAAACTATTATATTATTATAAGTCCTCTACTTTACAGCCCTAACCAGATGCTAGCACACTTAATAAACTATCCAGTTGCATGAATTGAACGACTGAGTGTCTGCTTAAACCTAAATACACAATGGAGGTCATACATGTAATGAAAGGGATACGATAATTAGTTTCAAGCAAAGCTTTATAGGATCATATTTTTCAGAAATCATATTTTGCACACACCTGTAAAGAGTAGGATCTCATTCGTCAAATTTTTAAGTGTGAAAAAAGTGATTGGCAAAACACGGGGTATAAGTGAGAATCACATGCATGTACTACATTGTAATATGATTCAACGCATATCAAAAACTGGATGTGATCACAAACTTTACAGAACATATGAAGCATATAACTGTGGTGTTTGAAGAATAACATGTCAATTTTCACACCTGCGAAGCATGAGATCTTTGATGTGAAAAATATGATTTGTGAAAAATAAGTCCTACACAGCTCTATTACATCACTGCCGGCATGATGTTTCAAGTGACAGTCAAATCAGATGAAGCGAATTGAAATCATGCCCAAGCTCCTTCTATGTCAAGTTTTTAAATTCAGAAAAAAGTATTGATTAAATTCTTTTAAAAGAACTGTTATTGAACTGATTTGAAAGAACAACATTTACAATTATTAACTCCACATTTGGTGTACCTTAACTTAACATATATTTTTTACAGCATGAGTATGAAACCACATACTGAAGTAATCATTTTAAAAACGTTATGTTTAAGTTTACAAACATGAATTTCTACCTGTATAGCTATAATGTTTTGCATACATATTAATTTAATGCACGTAGTAAATCTGCCACCTATAGCAGGTGTCACATATCTTCAATTTGCCATTTGCTATATTCATCCGAGTTCTATACCAATGCATTTTTAGAACTAATTTCTTACAACACAAATTACACTTTCTTAGCAATACACAATTACAAAGTACATCCTAGCGAAAGCATAACTTTCAATTATGTAATGATATAATGGACTTTGTATTTGTTGGCCAAAGTAACAATACATAAAATATTATATAAAACAAAACATCTTGACTTATAGTATAACAATATACTTGCAAACAAAATAAATGCATTGTATGCATTGTATGTTCATCACACTGGCAGTTTGTAGTTCTTTCACTTTTGAACGTATCTTTAACATGTCTTGCAGTCACTTATTTATGCTAAGATGTATACGCTGTGCTTAGTTGGCATTGGTTTGTTAAATGACGTCACTATACAAAGTGCGCAAGATTACCGGACACCTGATTTGTAAAAAAAATGAGGTGAGTCATGTTTGTTTTGATTTCAATTCGGATAGTTATTTGTTGAATATTTCCCATTTCTTTGTGCTTCTAGACACAGGACATGCTGATTTTCATGTTCAGTACGAATATTCATTACTTTACTTATTCGATCCGATGTTTATCAAGCAAATGATCCTTAACTGCGCTAGATTACCGGACAGCATCGTAAACATTCCCTGACTTGGAAACACACAATGATGTTGCGAGTCGATAAAAACATTGGCTCAATAAAAATAAGAGCCAGTGTGAGCCCTGGTTAACGGTTTTAAAAAAATGGTGGCGTCCAGTTGTTTCATCGTGTCGTTTAACGATACAGAACTTATACTAGTAATTCATCAATTGTGTTGTGTTTATTGTATGACATTTCATATTCATGTTATTAAACTGTTGGTAGTGAATGACTTGGTGTATTAAATATCTATTTTGATAACGACAATTACCTTGTATAAGGTCTACGTTCTAATAGTTTACTGTTAAGATATGGCTATTTAGTATTTTGTGCCGGGTGTTAATTTAATAGCAGAATCATTATTGAAGACTCGTTGCACAAAACCCTTTGCAGGACATGGTCGAAGAAGAAATGGAGAAATTAGTTGCTTAGTTTATTACATATATATTGATTTTGACAACAATTTATGGACCAGAGCAGATGAAGAGGAAATTATTGACAAGATATCAAGTTATGATGGCGTTTGGCAGAAATTTTCAATCACTATGGGCAAGATAGGATTTTTTTTATTTTGCGCTTTTCGCTCGCCTCCGATTTTATCGAAAATGGAAAAAAAAAGTTTTTATTTTTATTTCGCTCTCTCGCTCCAATTTTTTTTGGACAAAATCCGTAGAACAACTGATCAATTTGTTGTGGCCTAACACTCGATTCCTAAGTAAACATCTACAGATTTGATAATGCAAAAAAATAAAATCGGCAACTGGATTACTTTTTTTGTGGTAGCTATGCTAATTAGTTAATAATTATATATAAGACTTTAAATTGATAGTAACAAAATACAATTACTTGATTATTAAATGATTATTATTAAATTATTTTTATAATTATGTATACTTCATTCATTTTACACACCCACATGGAACTTGCCTTTGATTGTATACCTGCAGTTCGTTCATAACAGCTAAACATTAGCTGTGTATCCCTGCAATAAGTGTAATGTTCGAAAGAATTTTAGTACTGCAGAGGATATTTTGTCTGTGCAAAGGGCAATTCTTGATTCCGAAAAAGTGGACATGCTTGTTTTTCTAAAAAATAATCTTTTAAGTACGATGTTACATTGTTAAATGTTAACAGTACTAGATCATGCACTTCAGTTCATCAAGAATGTAATTGGTGATTATAACATACTATTCACTTATTCAGCATATTTTTGAAGTTTGGCAAGTTTGTTAAATAATCTTTTTTTTGACAACTTGTTTATGTGGTTACCTGTTTTACTCTATTTAAGATACCAATCAGTAAAATTGAGTTTGAGTTTGTACAAGATAGATTATAGGTGTTCTGGCAATGTTTATTCATTTCGTCAATATGTATTCAATATGTATTGCAATTCGTGTTAACTGTATCGCAGTATATTACAATACGGGTTTTGCCGTATTGTTGCACCCCTAACTACTACAATATATTACTTCTAGCATCCTTACACCAAATGCAGAAGATCAACCCTGAGTTATCTGAATCAGTCATTCTATATTAAAAGCACTCATATTCACTTAAGATATTATATCTAAAGTTTTATTTTAGACTGTTGCTGATTTTGTACTTTCACTTTCAGTTTCGCTTCTTTCACATTCAGACAAAAATAGTAAGCTGCATGATAAGATTGAATATTCAAAAACATGATGACGTATGTATTTGTGAACAGCAGGCTGTAATATCGAACAATCTGATTCTGTAACGTCAAAGGTATGCATACGTCACATTTTATGACAAAATCATTAATTATTAGACTTTTAGTTAAAAGGTGTCAATATTAGACGACTGTCAAAATTACCCGACATTACTCTAGCTAATGAATGATTGAAAGGACTTTCTTCTGTGAATATATTTGTTAATAGCATAGTATATAACTGTTCTGGGTTTCAATTTTATGCTGCGGCATCTTGATGCAGGAGGCATATAGTGATCGCCTGTCCGTCCTTCCTTCCATGTTAAGGTTAAGTAGATTTTACCGTTTCGTCTAGCACCAACACCACTTACTACAACACTTTGATACTTGCACAGTTGTTGCTTATGACCATTCCCTATCCACCCATATCACCCAACCTCGCCTTGACCTAATTTGGACTTATAATAATTCAAAAGTGCCATTTCTTGGTTAACTAGATTTTACCGTTTCGTCTAGCACCCACACTGCTTACTACAACACTTGGATATTTACACAGTTTTTACTTATGACCATTCCCAATCCGACCATTGCATCCAACCTCACGGGGGCATGTGTGTTTATCAAAGACAGAATCTTGTTGTTTTTTTTTAATCTTTGTTGCAAACGATCGCATTGTATTTTAATTTATTTAGCTGTATGTTTGGATTGATCATTCGTCATTTTGTAAACTGCTAAATGCATAAGATTCATGTTTACATGAGGCTGTTAGTGTTTTACCCAGACCTAATCAGTGCGGCGCCCCTTTATTGATCCGCCACCCTGCCCTTTTTAAAGGCAATTAGCGCCTCGTGCCCTCTTATCTATCGACTGTATTGATTGTTAACGAGAGCACTTTGTGATGGCATGTTATTATAATTTAATTTGTGACCACCTAATGAGATCAGCAGTAGCGGCAGTCAGATTACCAGTTTGAGTCCAGATACAAAAAAATGAGCGTAAATTGTCTGCTTTTAACAGCCTCGTTATCATATGCAATTTCTAACATGTTTTTGTTTCTTGAATTTTTATGATAAACATGATTTCAAAGGGCAGAATGCATAAAAATGTAGACTCAATGTCGTCTTTATTCATAAACTATGAAAAAAATACATGTATATACAATATTTCTGCCAATAATAACAAAAAATCCCAGAAAGAAACGAACTGCAGAACTAGCTATAATTTTGGATAAACATATTCGGATAAATCATTTCAATCCGAATTTCAATGTTTGTGTTCTTAATGTTCTGTCTTGACTTTTGCTTTTCATCATTAATCAAATTGTAGTAGCAAGGTCATCATCAACAGCATAATTCATATAAACCATAATGATGAAAATAAAAATATTTCCTACAATAAAATATGAAAAATAAAAATTATACGAGAATAATAGGTTTTGACCATTAATAAACTTGATTTTAACTTGCCCATGAACCGTTTTAGTTTAAAAGATGTCTTGTTTGATTGCCCGTTGGATAAAAAATAAATAATTTTTCTGATCTTTACGAATAATATATCTTAATAATAAGAACTTATAATATTGGAAAATTGAAATATGTTAATAAATTGACTTAATAATCATCAAATATATAAAAGGAATCAGTCAGTAATACTTTAAGAAAAAACTATTTAAATCTAATGTGCCCTTTTTAACAGTTTTGCCGCGCACATAATGCCCCTTTTCCAAATCAAGCGCCATGCCCCTCTGCCCTTCTAGATTAAACACTAGTTGTGTATTTAAGCAAAACGCTATCATATTTTCAGTTTTATTTACTTCCATTTCAGATGATAATACAATAAAAACAACAATAAAAATAAGAATAACAACATTTCCACATGTAGTTAACATAGAACTACAACATAAATGTTATATATCAGTTATAAACAAACAAAATAGACAAATGGAAAAATTAATAATTATATGATTATTAATGAATAATAATACTAATATTATTATTTCCAACCGACCGACTGACTGTAAATGTAGTCTTTGCGTACATAAATGGTATCTTAGACTTTGAGTTAGACAGAACTTCACAGGATTGATCAGTACCAAATCTAGTTGTGCATATGATATCGCATTTTAACTCAGAGAAATACTAATTTAGTTTATCAAATAATATTAGGCTTGTCGTGGGAAATATGGGCTTAATGCATGTGCGTAAAGTGTCGTTCCGGATTAGCCTGTGCAGTCCGCACAGGCTTATCCAGGATGACACTTTCCTCCTTTATGGTGTTTTCTGTTTCAAGGAAGTCTCTTCTAAACATACATTAACTGTAGGTGGAAAGTGTCGTCCCGGATTAGGTAATCTTTACGTACGTTTCCATAGAATAGACATATTGTGTTTGTGTTTTGCCCATTTATTTTGTATTGAAATTGTAACAAATGTCTTTTTTTGTTACCTATAGGCTAGATATGTATTTTCTGTACTTATCGAATGACTTAAGACTTAAAATTGTAATGAAGTAAATCTACATTCCTGTCAAGCTTCCTGTCAAGCTTCCAGTACTGATGTAAATTATAACTAATGGTAACAAACTGTATTGTTTACATTAAAACACTCTCACTGTTATGACTTTTTAATCCCCCGCCGCGAAGCGGGAGGGGGGTTATAGGAATGCCCTTTGTCCGTCCCTCCGTCCGTCCGTCTGTCCGTACACACAAATGTTGATACTTAGGTGACTAAAATAGTCATATAAGTATCCCTTTGTAAGTAAAAACTTCCTTAGGTGACTAAATAACTCCCTTAGGGGGCTAAAATGGCATTAGGGTTAGTCATGAAATAGTCACATTAGTATTCATTTGATAGAACGTCCGTCCGTCCGTCTGTCCATAACATTTTTGTGTCTGGTCCATATCTCCTATACCCTTTGAAGGATTTTCATGAAACTTGGCTCAAATGTTAAGGTCATTGAGAGGATGTGCAGGAGGCATGAGTCAGTCATGCCGGCTTAAGGTCAAGGTCACACTTGAAGGTCAAATATTTGAGCCACCATTTCGTGTCTGCTCCATATCTCCTATAGATGCCTTTTGAATGATTTTCATGAAACTTGGCTCAAATGTTTAGGTCATTGAGATGATGTGCGGAAGACATGGGCCTTTCACGCCAGCTCAAGGTCAAGGTCAAACTTGAAGGTTAAATTTTTGAGCCGCCATTTTCGTGTCAGTTTTTCATGTCTGCTCCATGTCCTCTATACCCTTTCAAGGATTTTCATGAAACTTGGCTCAAATGTTTTGCTCAATGAGACCATGTGCAGAAGGCATAACTCAAGGTCAAGGTCACACTTGAAGGTTGATTGTTGGAGCCTGTATTTTCATGTCCGTTCTATATCTCCTGTACCCTTAAATGATTTTCATGAAACTTGCCTCAAATGTTTATCACACTGAGGCAATGTGCAGCAGGGCCTTCCCCCGGATTCTTTTTTTTTTCAGGCGCCCCGGTCCCGAGAGGGGTGGGTTATGGAGGGGTGTCCCCTCCCAAAGTGGATTTTTTTTTCGCTGCATGTGTCAAATGACGTTATCTGGTGCGTTTAAGCTCTCAAAATTTAGGCAAAAGCTTTTCATTTTTTGTAAACGTTCAAACAAAATGAAATAAACGAAACATTAAAACATTATACCTCGAGCCTTTTAGAAGCATCTGGCGTCAATTTTGTTGTGAAACTGAAAGAAGCTAATAATTTTTTCCGGATGTTTATGTCCTGTGCGCATCCCTTTTGCACAGTGACGTCATGTTTCAACCAACTATTCTCGTCGTTCTCTAATATTTAGGTTACACTTCATCTACTTATGGAGCCTTTTTTTGTTCGATTAATTATGTTCATATTGGCATGCGTTTAGTGTTTTAATACTGTTTTAATCATTACAACTGTTGAAAATAGTACTGATTGGATAATTGGTGAATTGTCACGATCTTGATGAAATTTATACATTTATATATTACATGCTTTGTTTGTGCAATAATGGCGGGAGAATTTCCTCATGCATTCGTGCCTACGCACGTCAAATGTTAGTAAAGCACATGGTCTGTACACACACGCTTTCCATGCGTGGAACGTGAGGTCATGGTTGTCAGCAGACATTTCACGTTCTTTTGTAGAAAACAGGTTTTACATGGCATGCATGTTAAACAAGACAACTTATTTTACAAAACTACAACAGTTACACTGGATAGCCTATTTCGATTACGATTAGCGTATTTTAGACTTTTGCAGTTTATTTTTGATTGTAGTTAAGCAAATAAATAAGTGTGGATATTTTGAAATACGAAAGGGCGAGGGTTTGTTTTGACGCGAATATGAAGTTACTTGTGTGTGGGTACATGCCGATTGCGCCGATTCATCAACGATAACGTCGTTCCAGTACGAAGATAACACTAGCGTTGCTATTGGATTATGTCAATTTTACTGCGTAATGAAACTCCGCCTACGGGGGCGGGGCTTCATGGTGATTGATCGCGACTTAATAATAACTGCAAATCGTAAAAATTTTCGGCTAAGTGACACTCGCTTTGATTTTTCACCGACTTGGTTGAGTGGATGTACATGTTTCTAGAGTGAAAAACTGCATATATTACGCAAGAGATTAGCTTTCACAGCAGGTGATGTCGGTCTACTTCAGTCAATATAGCATTAGCTGATTAATAGATAAAATACAGGAGCCCCGGGCAATTTTTATAAGTGAAACACTAATTTAAGGCGCCCCGGGAATGTTTAAGTTAAAATTGACCGGGGCGCTAAAATGGCTTGGGGAAGTCCCTGGTGCAGAAGACATGAGGCAGCCAGGCCACCTCAAGGTCAAGGTCACACTTGAAGGTCAAATGTTTGAGCCTCCATTTTCGTGTAAGCTCCATATTTCCTATGCCCTTTGAAGGATTTTCATAAAACTTGGCTCAAATGTTTATCACATTGAGGCGATTTGCAGCAGGCATGGAGCAGTCTTGCCATCTCAAGGTCAGTGTCACACTTAAAGGTCAAATGTTTGAGCCGCCATTTTCGTGTCAGCTCCATAGCTTCTATGCCCTTTAAGGAATTTTCATGATAATGATTAAGGTCAGTGAGATGCTTCAAAGTCACCTTTGAATTTCTAATGAAGGATAACTGCAATGGATATAGCAGCTGTCCTTTGGACTGCCTTGTTGAAACTAGTACTTAAAGATTTGACTTTCACTTGCCCAGTGGGCAACTTACTTGAACATTCTTCTTGCCCCCCGTGAAAAAAGGTTGCCCAATATTTAAGTCAATGTTTGTTGATATTTAAAGAATATAAATGCATTATAAGATGTATTACAGCAAACATGTATTAAACCTAATGATTTTTATAAATAACTTTTTATAAATAAAAACTATCAACAGAAACAATTCACAACTGTTTTATTTTCTGATGATCATTTAACATGTTAAATCGTCAACAAATTAGTCACAATTTAAAATAGTGACAAACACTTCATAGGCCTGCATTGCAATCTTCAAACAATCTTCATATTCTATGTGGCCATTTGTTGAGCCATTGAAATGTGTTAAGCCATGAGGTCTGGACAGCTCGTTTACGTGATTCTTTTAAATATTTTCTTTTTCTTTCTTTTTCTGATATCTGTCTCTTTGACATATTTTGCTTATTTTAATTATGTAATTTCTGAACAATTGGAAAATCTTATGACGCCTTTGGATTGTTACCATCTGCCATTTCGGAGAAACTGCCAAATAGAACCTGTTTAGAGTGGTTTGATTGGCTTATACCATGCAACTGACCAATCAAAGTCAGTTTTCCGTATAGCTGTTAAACAGCGATATTAACTCAAAGAAAGAAAATAATTGCAAAAGAAAAAATCGAAAAGATGTCAATACTATGATTGACTTGCCCGGCGGGCTATCTTCTTTGAAAATTAGTTGCCAGTGGTGATTTTAACCCGGCACGGGTAAGCAGGCGTCCGCTTAAGTAAACCCCTGAGTATTTATATATTTATAGTATTTAAATGTAATATTTCACATGTCCCATGCCATGTATGTTTTCTTTGTCTGTTTGTAAAACAATAAGCGTGTAATGCTTAATTTAAATAAATATTCTGTTCTGTTCAGGTGATTTTAATATCGTTTTAGTTTGCAAAGTTAACAGATCATTCAAATGTTTTCAAACTTTAAAATACATATATTTATATTCAAACTTTTGGAGTTTCTTTTTTATGGTGCAGTAGTAGTTTGATAATTTGGTCTATTTACGTATTTGCATTATATACCATTAATTCATACCCGCTTTTGTACCATACTGTTCATCAAATGTATTTACACTGTCATTATGATCCTTTTTGGTCGTTTTGGCTATGTACAATAGTATATACAATAGTTTAAAAATCTTCATTTACAACATTTGTATTTTTACTGTATTATGTATTGTCATACATAAACAACATATAATCTATGGTTTTTATATTCCATGTTTTCCATACTTCTCAGACTAAATTCATGTAATAGGCTATAAGTATGCATTGCAGAGTTTTCGCTAGGATTTCAAAACATGGAGTCCAGGACCCTTCCTCTGAAAAGTTAGCGTCGCAGTATCTAATCGTCAAATCAGACCCCTACCCCACCCACGTAAAAAACACAACTAAAACAACAATACTTTGTGTCAAAAATCTTATTTCAACAAACTGTTTATTAACTACCCGCAATTAAACAATTAAATAGGACTTTATTCATTAAAAAGGAACAACTCTTACTCAACATTTTTTATAAATTGGGACAAAAAAAAAAAAAAAGAAAAGGACGCTGATATTTATTTACTTTCACTTTCCACAAGTACTATAAACTGTCGCTAACTTTCATGTTGCCTCAGCCAAAGTGTTTGCATATAATCCGTGTACACCCCTGTCAAAGTGGACTTCATGAGATCAATAATTTTTCATGCCATTAAGCATTATTCATGAAGTCTTCTTGAAAACCTCTAATAACAAACTTCATGAAGTTTTATGCATGAAGTGATTTAAGGCGACATGCATTACTGAAATTCTAGAAACATTCATGAAGCTTTAAAAAGAATAGATCAAGATTTTTTTATGAATACCACCCTTAGCTCAGATTTCCGCATTGCATTTCAAGAAGCGGAGAAAATGCTGAATAGATGCGGAAATGTTGCGGAAATCATCAGTTTCCCCACATATTTTCCGCAAAAATGATTTTGGTTTTGCGGAGAAATTTCTTATATGCGGAGAACATGTGGAGAGTATGCGGAATATTGACACTTAGAAATTTTACAATTGCGGAAATTCTGACTTTTCATGATGCGGAAAAGTTATACTTTGAAAAATTCACAAGCTTGTTAATCTATTTATTAAAACAAGAGCTGTTGTTAAGACATATATGCCCCCTCTAGGTCAAAAACAATCTTTAATATCAATTTGGTGAGAATTGTTGAACATACACCCATGAAACCACAAGTCTGAATTCTGTCGAATCTCTATCTGACTAAATACTGAATAAAGTCTGAGGACATAACCTGAACATCTATGTGAAAAAAGGGGCATGTATCTGTCAAAATACAAAACAGAGTTATCGGGAATGTAGAACTTGAAGCTGGAGTTGAGGACAAAGGTATATTCTAATTTTCAAGTGAATAACTTATATAATTTTGTAGTTACAAAAGTTTTAATTATAAACTTTAACTTGAAAATCTATGTGAAAAAGGGACATAACTATGTCAAAATATACAACTGTAAAACTGAGTTATTGGGAATGTGGCACTTGATGGAGTTGCTGACATTTAATGTATATTCTAAATTTCAAGTGAATAACTTTTGGAGTTTTGAAGTTACAGAAGTTTTGAATATAAACTTGAACCTGATAATCTATGTGAAAAAGGGGCACAACTATGTCAAAATATGTCAAAATAGAAAACTGAGTTATGGGGAATGTGGCACTTGATATTAGAGTTTATGAAAAATGTATATTCCAAGTTTCAAGATTATAACTTATGTAAATTTGAACGTACAAAAGGGCACAAATAATGCAATTTTATGACATTTACAGTACACCATACCATGCAATGCTATGCAGGATATGATGTCATTTATGATGTCATCAGTTGACTTGCATTGCTCAAGTCTGAAATGATTTAAACATTATTGTGATTTTAAAACAGAAATATCTATGAATACTGAACACTTGGAACCTGTGTCTGTAAGTATTATTTCATTTAAGTTACACACAAATCAATAAACTATAACTGATTTTGCACATTTGATAGGGTTTGACATTTTTAAGCAATTGTAATATATTTTCGCGACCACAAAAAGCCCAGAGGCATCAGCTGCATGTCTTCTTACTACTCACAGTTAAGTTCCTTTAAACAACAATCGTTTGTCTTATTATTATTGTTTTCCTTACAATATAATCCTTCCATCAATGTTCTATTATATAATGAGTTTGCAAAATGGAAAATCAGTACTTTATCATTTGTCTGTATTTTAATGTTAACTATGGAAGCACAATTGTACCATAAAATTGTGAAAAGTTGCATAATCATTATATTGTTTACTGTTCCTAACCACATTGTACTTTAAGGAGATTTTTAGACATAATAAACTGGAAATGGAAAATAATGTATCTGTTATACTTGACTGCACACAATTATGTTGTTTTGTTGATTTATATTAGCACAATTGTACTGTATCATGAAAAAAGTTGCATTATAATCATTTCCAGTTCGATGTTTATAATATTCACATATTATTTAATGTCTGACAAACCATTTTAGGGGAGTAAACCATTGAACGTTAATAAATATCAAGTGCCATCTGAGTACTTAGTGTAAAGGTCATAATAATTACTGTATCTGTGGTTATAGTCTGAATGCAGTCTGAATAACTTGTCTGAATAGCCCTTTGAATATTGTCTGGGCTCTTATGAATTTTGTCAGAATTGTTCCATTTTAAGTCTTTTCAGCAATGTCAGAAATAATAGACGCATCCACAAATGTCAATTACATTCAAATTAATCTGCAATATTATCCAATCATCGCACTGGGATATCATGTGTTTGGCGATTAAAATATTTTATACAAAAGAGCACGTGCATAATATTTGTGATATTCAAATGAGCACGTGGCAATGTTTGTGATTTTCGATGAATGGAAATTAATTCTGTAACGATAGCTGGGGTGTAGTTTTAACTATTTGTGGAAAAATCCAGATCAGTCTATTCAAAGATAAGTCCGACTCAATTCAGACAGTACTTTTTCATGAGGGTAGAGAGCGGGAACAGCTTAAAAGGCCAATTTTACATAAATTTACCCTTTACCAAATTTGATCAATACCATTCTGCACCACTGAACAAGATGGCCACAAGGAGCTAAAAATAGAAAAATCCAAGGGAGGATCACCCAATTATTCCTCGAGTGTCAATTTTCTGTGGATTATTTCCACCTGCTGAAAAACAAATGCATTAATTCTCCGCAGAAGTTCTGCATATATAGAAATGTCCACACTGAAAGCGGAACAAATGATGATACTATGTCCACTTTTTTGATAGCTCTATTATTTTTAGAAGTCTTCATAATTTTTGGAATTCTTCATGAATGTTGAAGAAAAGCACAACCAATTTATTCTTGAAATTACAAAAATTTTGTTCATGAAGTTTTCATGAATATCCGTGAATTATAAATGAGACATTAGAATAAAGAACAAAATTATTCATGAAATCTTCATGAAGTGCATAGTTTATGAAGTTTTTATGAACAAACCCATTCTTTATTTCATGCATTTTTCTGCATGTGAAAATGCATCAACTATTCATGAAGCTACATGTATGTTTTATGAATGTTTCATGCATTTGTCTCATTTATAGTTCAGTTCTTTTCCATGAAGTCTTCATGAAGCCACTGCATGAAGTATTCACAAAGATTTTAAGAAGAATTCATGAAGTATGCCTAAACATTTCACAGGGGCAGTGATGTTTTAAATAGCTATTTTATTAATAAACACTAGTAGTTGTGTTTTTTTTAACAAATGAAGACGCATGCTTGATGCGATAGGTGTACGAAAATTATTAAGTTACACAGATTCATCTTAATTCTTATAATTTGTAAACTGTTCATTTCGCATAAATAAAAATTATATTGCTTTCCTTAAATTTTTAGCAATTTATTAAAAACGCTTGTGTTAATTACAGGCACAAATGTAACGCATACCTAAACACAGCGTTTTTCCTCCATATAAAGTCGGTACCGGAAAACGGTACCATTCCCAATCGCATTTTCTGACCATTTTTCCCAATTTGAAGTTAAAAAATTCCCAAATGAAAGAAAAATTTCCAAAAGGACCATGAAAAAAAGATCGACGATGTTCCGATATTTTACTTTTGTTTTACCCAAGTATTAACCTCAGCGCACAGCTTAAATGATTTACTGTTTACGGCTAAGGTAAGTAATCGCTGCAAGGTTCGGTGGCGCTCTATCGATTGGTTACTGTTATTAGTTATACATTGCGTGCAAGAATGGGAGCCAGCTAAACTGTAATGCATTTTTGCGAGTGTCATTGATGAGACATGGCAATTCATAACACTAAATACTACCAAAAAGAAACATTCAGGGATGCAATCCTTTATCTAGCTAGCTATGGCTTTTATGGCAAAGCAGAAAGTATAGATTCACAACCGTAATTAACAGCGAAAGATACTAGTAATTTTGTTTATGTTCTGTCAACCATTGACACAGACATTGTCAGTGTGTGTCCGAGAGAAAACTTGTGTCTCTGGGGCAAGTTGTGCAGGTTGATACCCACAGCACGGTATTTAAAACCATTATCTGACTTGAAAAGTTAAAGAAGAAATGGAACAAATTATTTTAGGGTTTATTTATTGTAACTTGTTTTTACATCCTTTTCAACAGTTTTTAATGAAAGTGGTAAAATTCCCAATTCAGGGGTTTACTTAAACAGACGCCCGCTTGCCCGTGCCGGGTAGAAATTGCAGTGGGCAAGTGATTTTTCCAAAGGAGATAGCCCGCCGGGCAAGTCAATTATCAGATAGACATCTCCGATATTTTTCCTTTGCAATTATTTATCTTCTTTGAGTTAATATCAATGGCTTACAGCTATACGTAAAACTGATTTTGATTGGTCGTTTGCGTGGTATGAACCAATCTAACCGCTCGAAACAGGTTTTATTTGGCAATTTCTCCAAAATGGTGGACAATAGCGATCCAAAGTCGTCAGAAGTTTTTCCAATTTTTAAGAAAGTTTATAATTTCAATTAGCAGAATCTATCAAATAAACAGACATCAGAAAAAAGAAAGAAAAAGAAAATATGGAAAATAATCATGTAAACAAACTTTCCAGACCTCATGGCTTAATGTCGTTGTTTGAATTAATGTGTGAAAAGCTTATTCACTGATAAAAAAAAATAGAATATGAAGAATGTTTAAAGCTTGCAAAGAGAGTCTCACTATTTTAAACTGTGACTAATTTGTTCATGATTTGCCATGTTATCTAATAGTTAGATTATGAGATCTGATCATTAGAAAATAACAGTTATGGATTCAGATTTGTTTCTGTTGATAGCTTTTATTCATAATAAAAGTCATTAAGTTTATTACATGTTTGCATAAATACATCTAATAACACAATTATATGCTTTAAGTATCAAAAACATTGACTTAAGATGGGGCAACCTTTTTTCACTGGGGGCAAGTCGATGTCCGAAGTAACTTGCCCCCTGGGCAAGTGAAAGTCAAATCCTTAGGTAAACCCCTGCAATTTGGCAGAAAACGCCACTAATTTTCCCAATTTGACCGTTACCGGTACCATTCCCAAAGTAGTGAGAAAAAACGCTGAAACGGGAAAGTGTTACAAATCACTTTCACCTTTACTAATTCAAATTAGATTGAGGGCGTGATAAACTTTCTATCAAAAACATTCATTTGCATACGCATTCTTATTGGCTGACTAGTTAGCTGTAGTTAAGCTTACCCCGCATGCATCTAGATTTTATCGATAATTGACACACTGGTGCAGAAGGGGAATGTGTTTATTGCCGAGTAGGCGTTCTTTGTTTTGGGAATATATGTGTACGCCAGAGAAAAGGGTTGTGTCCTAGAATCTAACACCAAGATTTATGGCGTCCTTTTCATAATAGTATGCGTCTAAATACGCCGAATTACGCGTTACCGAAAACTCTGCATTGTGCTATTTTATCTCCGATAAAGATTGTGTTATGTTATTAATATGCCAAATAAAATTGACTTGCCTTGATTTGTTATTATATGATTAAGAGATGTTTAATTGACTAATATAACAAACTGTAATTTTGGCAGTAGTTTTACATGCCTAATGATCTGTGAAGTAGAAGCTTTAAACCAGTAGCTAGTAACAGTATTGATGCCTAAGTAGTGTAAAAAATGAACACGTGATGCACGGGTAGAGTCCCAATGTAGACCTTTAACATTCTCATACAATCTCTTATTTATCTGGCTGTCGTGTGAGTGTTTTGTGTATAGGTCATAGTTTTCAAAACAGTGTCTTTCGAATTTTCATTAAACAAACATTATTCCATTTTTAATCAAATGCCTTTTTGGTCTCTGAATAGAAACAAATCCGTTGATCGGAGCATCTTATACACATTAGATCAAAGTATCACCAATTTAAACGGAAAGCACGAGCCCAGTACAAAATAAAATTACATGTTATTATACTTGATATTATGAACAAGATTGCATATGAAAACATTCCAGAAATTGTATCTGTTATGCTGTTATATGATAATAAGAACAATTGGATGTCGCATATTAAAGAATGCCTTACGCCAAATGTTTTCGGTGATTAATGAGAATTTTGATATTGCATCCTTTGAGAATATCAATAAAACATTGATAGATAACTATAAGTTAACCAAACATTATCATTTCCACAAAACTTAGGACATAATAATAATAATAATTTTTTTTTTTTTCTTAAATTCGAATTAAAACTGCAAACATATTCAAATAAAAATACACGAAATTCACTAAAAGGTATTTTTGCTTTAGCAAGGTTAATTGCACATGTAAACAGAATATCATATCGGGTGGCTTTCGGTTATTCCAATGTTTTTTTAAGCGAATGCGCGCGGTTTCGATTATTCTAGTAACCAGTTTTATTTTCCTTTAAAATGTAAACATTTGCATGTGAGGGATTAAAATGAAAACAGTATCTCCAATAGATAAAGCTTTACAGAGAAAATTATGTGAGTAAACACCGGAAAAAAGTAAAGAAAGGAAGAACAAGAAGAATTTCATGAACAAAGCGTAGTTTAATGTTTATTTCTATTTATTTTGTTAAATTAAATATATGTTTAAAAAAAGTGTCCAGATTTAGGTACTCTCCATCCATATTTGAAACATCTTACAGTCTGTTTTTAAACACTTCATTCAGTTACTTTTAGATAGTATTTTTGACTTATATATTGACCAAAGCTTAAAATTAAACCCTACTTATTTTGTTTAACTTTTTATTTTTGTTTGATGCAATTATCAAAAGAAATCATCCAAAAACTAACAAAAGTGTAGGGACTTACGTACTTTGCCAGTATGGTACAAACTAAACTTGCATGATATACGTAGTTACAGGTAGTATTTGTAGGACCGTCGCCTACTGCGCTTTGACAACTGCCCCCACAGGCTGTTTATCTAAATTTTGATTAAGATCTATACTGGTGAAGTACATAAATCCAGACACTTTTCACAGGGGCCCAAGTCGGTCACAACGTACAATGTTGCATGTTGAGCTCGTGTCACGGCTGCCTGTCCATAGGGTTTCCTGTGAGTTTAAATTAGGCTAACAACACACATCTTGTTAAACAAATGAGTCACGCAAGTATTTCCAGTTTTCTTAAGGTAATCAATATTTTAGACTTTAGACCATGTGTTTTTGCCATTAATTTGGTTTTTAGCGTCGCATTCAGGTACACAATGCAGATATGGTAGTGAATTAATCAGTTGGAGTCTGTAAAATACAGTTTTATTATTACAATAAAAAAATATGACATTTTTCGACAAATGGTTCATGTATGATTGAATCCATAACTTACCAAAATTCTTTGGAAGCATTACAAAAGCGAACCATAGCATTATTCATGTCTTATGCCTTTCACTACCATCATGAAAATTGTAACGGTTTGCATGTTAAGCTACTATCTATTGTCACGGTTGTCTGTCTATAGGGTAACGGTTTCCTTCCAATTATGGAGGAGGGATCCGAAGTGTCGTTCAAGGACGAGAGTCATCATCTTTTGAACACTGAAAGGTTTCTGTGAATCTTGAGGTAGACACAGAGTTGCATTGTCAATCAAAACGCTGACAGCATAGACTGTTAGCGTCAAAAGAAACTTTAAAAAATGCGAATTATGAGTGCTGAATGAAATTTAATTGCCAACCTTTAAATTTGAGAAAATGGCTTATATAAAAATTTATTCGTAAGTAACGAACAAATATTTTTCAAGCTAATTATTTAATGCAAATGGAATTATAATATATATATGCCAGTTAACAAGTCAGTCTTAAAAGAGCCATGCAGAAAAACCGATTAGCGTGGTAGTTAGGAGCATTGATTGTTAGTGATTCGTAGCCTATTGAGTCAAAAGTAGGTCATATGATGCACGCCCATGATTTTTCATACTACAGTTTACTATTAATACATTGCAATAATTTCTTCTCAAAATATTCAGAATAAGAATGGGTAAGGCATAAAAAAATATGTTTGTTTTAGGTAACATGACCCCAAAAAGTAGGGTACGTAGGCAGGGAATTTTTTTTTTTGTGAACGCCTATTGTCCGTCGTGCGTGTGTGCGTGCGTCCGTCATCAACTTTTTATTCAAACGACATCTCCACCTAAAGCACCTGGCAGATTTTTACCAAACTTCACCGGAATGATCATTGGGTGACTCTCTTTCAAAGTTGTTCAAATCGTTATGGTCCGCTACATATGTAGGTCACCGGAGCTAAAAATAGATTTAAAAAGTGTAAACTTGAAAAATCTTTTCTAAAACCGCAAGGCCCAGAGGTTTCATATTTGGTATGAAACATCCTATTGTGGTCCTCTGCAAAGATTGTTCAAATTATGACCCTAGGCTCAAAACTGGCCACGCCCCGGGGGTCACATGGTTTATATAGAATATATAGCAAAATGACTTTACAAATCTTCTCATCTGGAACCGCAAGGCCCAGAGGTTTCATGTTTGGTTTGTAACATCCTTTAGTGGTTCTTTACAAAGTGTGTTCAAATAAGCCCCTGGGGTCAAAATGGCCACGCCCCAGGGGGTCACATGGTTTGTATAGAATATATAGCAAAATGACCTTACAAATCTTCTCCTGAAACCACTAGGCCCAGAGGTTTCATATTTGGTATGTAACATCCTATAGTGGTCCTGTACAAAGATTGTTCAAATTGTGCCACTGGGGTCAAAACTGGCAACGCCCTGGGGTCACATGGTTTATATAGACTTGAATAGCAAAATGTCTTAAAAAATATTATTCTCTGAAACTGCAAGGTCCAGAGGTTTCATATTTGGTATGTAACATCCTATAGTAGTCCTCTAGAACCATTGTTCAATTTATGCCCCTAGAGTCAAGACTGGCCACGCCCCCGGCTCACATGATTTATATACACTTAAGTAGCAAAATGACTTTAAAAATCTTCTCCTCAGAAACAATAAGGCCCAGAGGTTTCTTATTTGGTATGTAACATCATATAGTGGTCCTCTACAAAGATTGTTCAAATTATGCTCCTGGGGTCAAAACTGGCCACGCCCCGGGGGTCACATGGTTTATATAGACTTGAATAGCAAAATGTCTTTTAAAATCTTTTTCTCTGAAACCACAAGGTCCAGAGGTTTCATATTTGGTATGTAATATCCTATGGTGGTCCTTTACAAATGCTGTTCAATTTATGCCCCTAGGGTCAAAACTAGCCAAGCCCCGGGGGTCACATGATTTATATATACTTAAATAGCAAAATGACTTTAAAAATCTTCTCCTCAGAAACTGCAAGGACCAGAGGTTTCTTATTTGGTATGTAACATCATATAGTGGTCCTGTACAAAGATTGTTCAAATTATGCCCCTGGGGTCAAAACTGGCCACCAGGGGAGGGGTCACATGGTTTATATAAACTTAAATAGCAAATTGTCTTTAAAATCCTTCTGCTGAAACTGCAAGGCCCAGAGGTTTCGTATTTGGTATGTAACATCCTCTGGTGGTCCTCTACAAAGATTGTTTAAATTATGCCCATGGGTCAAAACTGACCACACCCCAGGGGTTGCATGGTTTAAATAAACTTACATAGCAAAACGACTTAAAAATTCTTCTCCTCTGAAACCACAAGGCATAGAGGTTTCATATTTGGTATGTATATGTGGTCCTCTACAAATATTGTTCAAATTATGGCCCTGAGGTCAAAACTGGTCACGCCCTGGGGGTCACATGGTTTATATAGACTTAAATAGCAAAATGACTATAACAATCTTCTCCCCTGAAACGGCAAGGCCCACAGCTTTCCTATATGTAGTACGTAACATTGCATAGTGGTCCTGTCCAAAGATTATTCATATTATGCCCCTGGGGTCAAATCTGGCCACACCCCAAGGGGTCACATGGTTTATATAGACACAAATAGCAGAATGACTTTAAACATCTTTACCTGGAACCGCAAGGCCCAAAGGTTTGTTCAAGATTGTTCAAATTATGCCCCTGGGATAAAAATAAGCCACACCTGGGGGATGCAAATTCCAATTGGGTTACAAGGTCTCAGGTTAGCGTCCTAGGGCCTTCAGGGCCCTTTTGTTAATAACAGTGCCTTAAATCGTCATAAAACATATCAAATCAGCTCACCTTCTATCAGTGTTTCCTACTACTTCCTGTCATTAACACCACCTTGGAAGTATAATTGGCTCTTTTTCCAATGCAACTCCAAAAAGGTTGCGCCAGTGATTACAGACCATGTATATTGCACCTGTCAATTGCCAGGTAAACAACAGTAAGATACTTGTCTGATGTGGGTCATATATTAGGCGATGACATTCAGATGTCAGAGCTTGTCTCTGTCATTGCCCGTACTCAGGTGAGCACTTTGGGCCATTATAGCCCTCACTTTCATTTTAAAACTCGAGCACTCAAAGCTTGCATGCATTACTAATGAAACAGTCACAAAGCTGCTTAAATTCATTGTTGTCAGAATTTTAAGAAATTTCAACCTGGCCAATTAGCATGTGAGGCTAAAAGTGTGCAGTGCAACAGGGTTCGACACTAAAGCACGTCCGAACAACAATATGTGTTAAATTCTCAGACCGTTCTAGCAAACACGACGGTAGCTAGTCCGATTGGTCCCATTGTGAATTAATCAAGCAGTAAACATAATTCATACATACCCGAAAGTTTTCTTTAATATGTCATGATAAAAGTACATCGTTATTGATATTTTAACAGCGTTTCCATTACTATTATTGAACCAGGAATCTTGTGAGACTGGATACTCATTTTTTATTGTTGCCCTGCTTGATTATGCAAATTATAAACTGGCCTTCTAAATGTCGTAATATGTGCAAGGACGGACAAGACCGCGATGGTCCAAAATGCAAATTGATGCATCTAAACGAGTTGCTGTATGCATGACTATATTTGAGGTTATATTTATTGTAATACCAGCGTAAAAAGTGACATTTGGCAGCATGAAATATGGCCGTTCTGACCCGACACCGTTTGCCTTAATGGCAATGAATACTGGTGTACGATATTGTTTACCCATTGTAGTATGTATTATCCTAATGTTTTAAGTAGTAAAAGCATTTGTCAAACCCTCATTGTCGCACATTGTTTGTATTTTATAATAGTTTAAATACATGGTCCAGTAGACATAAGGTCAGGTCTAGTAAGGTCTAGCAGTTACTGGTCCGATGGTCTGGTAACAAATAAATTTAATGTCGAATACTAAGTATAACCTTATGCTTATCATTACTGCTATTATCAAATAAACAAGTAGTATGCTTATTATGAAAAATATAATTAAGCAAAATGATAAAAGATTAAGTAATACCATATAACAGGTGACATGATAAAAATGAGCTTTACTACAATAGTAATGTTTTGTATTTCAGCATATTGCGATGCCTGTCCAACAACCAACACTTTTGTTGGATGGCTTGGGTCTTCACCAGTGTTCAACTACACAACTAATGTAACTGTGGATGGAACTGTTAAACTAAGCTCTCCAAATAAAAGCCCTTTACTTGTATTGACATACTTAGAAGGAACTGTTTCTAGACAACCAGTGTATAATAACTGTTCCTTGGCACCAGGAGGAAACATTGATGCCGGTGTTCTGAACATTCAGTTGAATCCATTGCAAACAGGACAGCAGGGAACATACCAGTATGAACGTGGTGCAGTTGTACTGAAATGCATTGATGTCTTCATTTATGGTAAGTTAAGTCTTCCATTAGCAATTAGTTTTAAGAATGATACATTAATTGTAATGTATTCAAACATTGTATAATGAATAGCATGTCCTTCATGTTCTATGAAGCTGTTTATTCTTTATTGCCGATGTTTGTCTTATATTATTACGACACATGTAATGGTCACACATTGCAATGACTTGGTTATGCAGTTTTATATGAAACAGTCAACAAAGTATATGCTGTTCCCCCATTAAACCTACATCAATGTAGTTCAGGATGTTTGCATTTGTCATTATTGTTTGACACCACATGTCTAATTATATTGACTCATATAATTATATCATCATATACTTATCCAAATAAGGCCATACCAATTTGATTCTATGTTTAGCGTCCGCTGGCTGGTAGGTTTTCGGATGCCTGAACGAAAAAATGACAATGTTAAAAAAATGAGTTGGAAAGCATGTAAAATATGCCTATAATGACACACTTTGTGTAATTTGTTTTTTAATTTTATGACCTCAGTCAATGAATAACATTGTGTCATGATGCTTAGTTCCAGTTATATTAGAGTTTTGAATGAACCTTGTTGGTGGGCATCCTGCATTTTGGGAATGTGTATCACTGGAAATAAGTTGACTCCATTACACAATTCTGATTTGGAATCTTGCATTTGTCAGTAATTTATCTACAGCTTTATAGATCTAAACAGTTTGAACTGGTATGTTTTGTCTTATTACTTCTTTGAATTGCCCTTTTTAGAAAATACTTTATCTAGCTATGACTTTTATGGCAAAGCAGAAAATATAGATCCACAACCGTCATTAACAGCGGAAGATACCAGTAATTTTGTTTATGGTCCGTCAACCATTGACACAGTCATTGTCAGTGTCGAGTCTAAAAGCAAACTTGTGTCTCTGGGGCAAGTTGTGCAGGTTGATACCCACCAGCACGGCATTTAAAACCATAGTGTGACTTGAATGCAAGTTAAAGAATTAATGGAACAAATTGTTTTATGGTTTATTTATTGAAACTTACTGTTTTTACATCCTTTTAAACAGTTTTAATGAAACTGGTTCAATTCCCAATTTGGCGGAAAACGCCGCTTATTTTCCCAATTTGACCGGTACCGGTACCATTCCCAAAGTGGTGAGAAAAAACGCTGCTACAAGTGCATATTGCTTTGGCGTCTGTAAACTTGTGGAAGAAACTGATAACACGGTTATAACCAAAGATCAGTTTTGTATGTGTAGTGTATTTGTTGACCATTTCATACACTGCAATTCGGTCAATATACTGTGAGCAAACATGTCCAGTTTAATCTGGGATTTGATAAGGGTGTCTAATAAGGAATTTACCTGTGAATTGAAAGAAACCCATATGTACATGGATCTTTCCCAACGTTTACAACATGTAGTTATTTCTTACCTATTAAATTGAAATATTCACGATATGTCAATGCAGTTTTTCCGATCAGAATGTCTACCCATTTATTAAGGTTTTTGATAATTTTTTACTCACTATTTAAGCACTCATTCTCCAATAGTTATAATAAATAAGTTCGCTTATAAATAGTGGTTAATTAAATAGCATTCATGGTGAACAATCTCGCCTATCACCTTAAATTCATGTTTCCAATGTATTTAAGATTTTGTCATTTCAGATTTGGGAATTTATTCATTCCGACATTGCAAGGCCTAGAAGTTTCATATTTGGTATGTGACATTGTATAGTGGTCCTCTACAAAGATTGTTCAAATGATGCCCCTGGGGTAAAAACTGGCCACATCCTGGGGGTCACATGGTTGTTATAGACTTGAATAGCAAAATGACTTTTAAAATCTTCTCTGAAACCGCAAGGCCCAGAGGTTTCATATTTGGTTTGTAACATTGTATAGTGGTCCTCTACAAAGATTGTTCTAGTGATGCCCCTGGGATCAAAACGGCTACACCCCGGGGGTCACATGGTTTATATAGACTTAAATAGCAAAATGACTTAAAAATGTTCTCATCTGAAAGTTCAAGGCCTAGAGGTTTTATATTTGGTATGTAACATTGTATAGTGGTCATCTATAAAGATTGTTCAAATGATGCCCATGGGGTCAAAGCTGGGCACACCCTGGGGCTCACATGGTTTATATAGACGTAAATGGCAAAATGATTTAAAAATTGTTCTCTGAAACCACAAGGACCAGAAGTTTCATATTTGATTAAAACATTATATCGAGACCTCGATTAGGATTGCATATGGGGTGGGTGGGGTCAAGGTCAAGGTCACTGTTATTAGATATAGAAAAATGGTTTCCGCTCAATAACTTTAGAACGCAGTGAGATATTTTAATGAAATTTAATACATAGATACCTTATATTGACACCTCGCATGGGATTGCATATGAAGTGGGAGGGGTCAAGGTCAAGGTCACTGTAACTAAAAATAGAAAATACAGTTCCGCTCAATATCTTGAGAACGCATTGAGATATTTTAATGAAACTTAATACATAAATATATTATTTTGAGACCTTGATTGGGATTGCATATTGGGTGGGTGGGATCAAGGTCAAGGTCACCGTTATTAAATACAGAAAAATGTTTTCCGCAAAATATTTTGAGAACGCATTGAGCTATTTTAATGAAACTTAATACATGAGCACCTTATGTCAACACATTGCTTGGGATTTCATATGGGGTGGGTGGGGTCAAGGTCACTTTACTGAAAATAGAAAAAACAGTGTCCGCTCAATAACTTGATAAGGAAAGCATTGCGATATTATAATGAAACTTATTACACATATCTTATAACGACACCTCACTTGGGTTTTCTTATGGGGTGGGTGGGGTCAAGGTCACTGTTATTAAAAGTAGAAGCACGGTTAAGGTCAATAACTTAAGAACGCATTGAGATATTTTAATGAAACTTCATACGTAGATACCTTATATCGAGACCTTGCTTAACATATGTGGTGGGTGGGGTCCAGGTCACTGTTACTTAAAATAGAAAAACAGTTTTCGCTCAATAACTTGAAAACCTATTGAGATATTTTAATGAAACTCCATACATAGATATCCGGTGAGCGACCTAGGGCCATAGTGGCCCTCTTGTTACTCTTAGAAATTTTACATATATAATCTATATGGACTCTCTAACTCGAGAATGGTTTAACCTTTTGTAATGAAACTGCAAACATAGATACCTTATAGCGAGACCGTGCTAGGGATGGGGGATGGGTGGGTTCAAGGTCACTGTTGCTAAAAACAGAAAAACGGTTTCCGCTCAATGACTTGAAAACAAATTGAGATATTTAAATAAAACTTATTACATAGATACCTTATATCAAGACCTCACTTGGGATTGCATATGGGGTGGGGGTGGTCAGGGTCAAGGTCACTGTTACTATAAATAGAAAAACAGTTTCTGCTCAATAACTTGAGAACGCATTGAGATATTTTAATGAAACTTTATTCATACATACCTTATATAGAGACCTCACTTGGGATTGCATTTAGGGTGGGTTGGGTCAAGGTCACTGTTACTAAAAATAGGAAAACTGTTTCCGCTCAGTAACTTTAGAACGCATTGAGATATTTAAATGAAACTTAAAACATACAAACCTTATATCGAGACCTCACCTGAGATTGCATAAAGGGTCAAGTTCAAGGTCACTGTTACTAAAATAGAAAAACGGTTTCTGCTCAATAACTTGAGAACGCATTGAGATATTTTAATGAAACTTTATACATAGATACCTTATATCAAGACCACGCTTGGGATTGCTTATGGGGTGGGTGGGGTCAAGGTCAAGGTCACTATTACTAAAAATACAAAAACGGTTTCCGATCAATAACTTGAGAATGTATTGAGATATTTTAATGAAACTTAATACATAGATACTTTATATCGAGACCTCGCTTGGGATTGCATATGGGGTGGGTGAGTTCAAGGTCAAGGTCACTATAACTAAACGTAGAAAAACGGTTTCCGATCAATAACTTGAGAATGCATTCAAATATTTTAATGAAACTTTAATACCAGGGCTCGCGCTGGTGATGGCCATTTAAGCCATTGGCGAAATAATTCAGAAATTGGCTCAATAAAATCTCAATTGGCTCAAACACCCATAAACCCCCGACTTTGAAACTTTGGAAAAACCAGATTTGAAAACAAAGAAAACGAAAGTAGAGAGAGCGAGATCTGCTCAGACTGGTTTACGACATCTTCCATTTAAGAAGTAAAAGTTCCGTCAAATTTCCGTCAAATTTTATAAAACGTGATTTTTTTATTTAGATTTGCTCCCCTGAGAAAAAAAATAAATTCTGTTAATATAATACAACCATAGAATCAAGAAAAATCAAAATAGCCGATGTTATTTTACACTGATGTGAAAATATAAATAAAAAAAATATAAAAATTCATCGTCTTTTTGACGGACTGAACTCCCAGCTTCTTCACCAGTTCGGCCCATATAGGCATTTTTCGACTAATTCAAACTTTTATGTCCAACTACGAGAATTTTTCAAAATAAAGGATTTAGAATTATGTAGATTATGAACAATGAATTTCTGTCAAAAAAGCGACGTTCGCAAAAACGGTCCATCTACTCGGTTATTGTGTACGTATGTGGTGGGTGGGGAGTCTAACACAGTGTTAATCTAAGTTCTTTCTTGAGATACAGATGGTTTCTCAAGTTTTGAAGCCATAATCAGAAATTTAAAGTAAAAAAATGTGCGATCGTAATTTCTGTCAATTTTTGTAATTGACGTTCGCACAGTCGTTGCCCAGTTTTACTTGTTACCGGTTTGAATTGACCCCTGAAAAGAAACTGCGATTAAATCGGTGCGTATCCGAATGCAAAAACATGGCCGACACGATGCACATCATTACGTGAAGCAAATAATTTGGGGTAAGTATGTGTCTGTCAAACGATTTGAACGTTCGCAATTGTTGACGATGGCAACATTAAGTACTTATATATGTTTGTATACATTTTAAAGCAGAGAAAACGTATTATAGTTGAGATGTATGTAGTAAATTGACGAACACATTTTCGTCTGTTGCTACCAATGGCTCTTTATGCTCATTGTTTGACGGACTTACTTGTTGCATACGTCATATTTCGACAGACACAATTGTTGCTATCGTCATTCTTTGACGCCTACTAATGCAACACCATTGAAGTTGAATAAATCAGTATCTGACATGTTCTATGCAGAGATAGTACTTCCTTTACATACAGTTTTCAATGTTTTGTTACTTTTGATAAATGTTGATTATTACAAAAATGGGAACGCTTAAATTTTTAAAATTGGGAACATAAAAATATCCGTCAAATATTCTGTCAAAATATGACATTAGCAACATAAAATTTAAAATGTGATTTAAATGTTAAAAAAGTCAGCTAGAATTTTTATTTTCATGATTTTGTCTTAGTATAATAGCAATCTTATCCTCTATATTAAAAAAACTGCATATTTTGTATATAAAAGAAAAAAAATCTTTGGGAGCTATTTTGAAGGAAATTTTATGTTCTTAAATGGAAGATGCCTTACAGTCTAAATAGTTTCAGCTGATAACAGGAGTAATGAATCATCAGACACAGTCATGATTAACCTCATGTGGTGTTAATTGGTGTCAAGTGGGATAATGGCTCTTGTGAAAACAATGTTTATGGTCAACCGTTTGTATTTTAATTGCTCCCAATTGTGGTTGATTATCACACAGGCTGCCACTGAATCAACTTGTAATGAAAGTTGTTATGGATTAATGAGAGGACTAAAGGAGGGATTATAAAAATGGAGTTAATTAGCAAAGCGACAAAGGTAAATGTTTTTACACTAAGTCGGTATCTTTTATTTTTTTTTTTTTTATTTTTTTTTTTTATTTTTTTTTTTTTTTTTGGAAAATAACATTTATTTCACAGCTCCATACCGTACAGAGTTTTTTTGTGTTAGTTTCATTTTTATGTGTTAGAAACAATTGTCAATGATGTAGATACACAAACATTCCATATGATGTAGCAGTTAACACATTACAAAATACATCTATTACTTAGTAAATACTGTTTACAATGGATTAGCTGTACTGCAAATATTTGCAGCAAATCATGCTGCAAAAATATTTGAGTTTGCAGAGTAAAGAAAAAAAAAAAAAAAAAAAAAAAAAAAATTGAACACAGTGTACTGACAATATATAATAAGGTTAGTGTATATTTTAATATCTTATTAGCATACTTTTGGGTTCATTGTATCAAGAGTCTTACAACTGACCAATTCGGAAACTCGTTCTCACACCAAGTGTGTTTTTGGATTTCCCATGCTATCTGCAGACTTTTCTTAAGTCCTTGAATGGTCGGAATTCTATTTGATTTTTTACACATACAAATGTACCTTTTTGTTTGAAGTAACAAAATGTTTACATGAGTCATTTTTTCGTTACAAATTCCAAGAAGCATGTCTTGACATGAAAGTGAAGGCAAGTTAATATGATTTAAGGCTATCTCATTTTTGATATGGTTAACAATTGGCTGTATGTGTTCACATTCCCAGAACAGATGAATTAATGTCTCCTCATGTGTCTTGCAAAAAATACACATGTTGTCGTTTACAATTTTCATTTTATGTAACAAAGATCTAGTTCCTAAAATTCTATGTACAATTCTAGTCTGCAACCATTGTATGTATGTGTCTCTGGAGACTCTAAAAACAAAACTGTGCGTATACCTCCAATCTATATTATCAAAAGTTCCATTCCATTTAATTTGACTTGAAGGTTTTTCATTGTTTAAGATAAATTTGTTATAAGCCGTTTTATTATGATTTTTTGCTAAATCAATTTCATTTAAATAAAATGAAATAAATACGCCTTTGATATTGGGTTTACTTGTGTCTCCGGAAGCAAAACCAGATTTTCTAAAGAACTCAGACACAGCTTTTTTAAATCCTTCGTAAAATAGAAAATTCAATTTTTTCCCGGTACAGGTTTCAATATCTTGTTTATTCCTAAACTCTCCAGATGAGCATAATATGTCTCTTACATATCGAATTCCTCTGTCATACATATTTTTTTTCATAAATATATTTCAAGCCAATCTGAAAATTGTTATTATAGAATAATGGCATGTTCAATTTAAATTTAAAGTTATAATTGAATGGTCAGATTTGTAGCTTCCTTTAATATCCGATTGCCTTATATGTGTTAAAAGATTACTTGTGACAAGGAAGAAATCTAGCCTGCCTTGCTGTAGAGTATTAGGTTTTCTCCATGTATATTGGTTAACATCACCATTCATTAATCTAAATGTATCTATCAAGCCCCTATCATTTATAACAGAAGACAACAAATCCCTAGACTTTTTGTTATTATCCAGGCTTCTATAATTAACATAATCTAATTTAGTATCTAAGACAAGGTTGAAATCACCACACAAATTAAAAATCTCATTTCCAAATGAGTCTATTTTCAAAAACATCTCATTGTAAAAAAGTGGATTATCATTATTAGGCCCATACAAAGTACATAATGTTAATCGTGTTGTCTCAAATGTTAAATCTAAAATTAAATAATTCCGATACTGATCCTTTTCAGAGTTATGTACTTTTACTGATATATTTTTTTGAAATAAAATACACACACCCCTAGAGTTAGAAGTACCATGACTAAAATAACAATCACCATCCCACTGCATATAAATCTGTTTTTCCATAGATGGGGTAAAATGACAATCCTGTAAACAATATACTTGTGCTTTTTGTTTTTTTAAATAGTCAAACATGTCATTTCTTTTTTTACTGTCATTAAGTCCGCGACAGTTGTAAGATACAATTTTTAAGTCAGCCATTGTTATAAAATTTTAGATTATTCATTTGATTTATCATACAACACAAGAACCCAGTAATCAATAATCTTGAAGAGTCAATGATGAGCACATAAATATTAAAAATATATACAGAATATAATAAGTTGTTCATTACACATGTGTCCTGAACACTGATTAAACAGAACATGAAACGAGTGAAAAAGAAAAGCTTGCTGGTTTTACAAAAAACTCAGTTTCTAGGTTTAAATGGCATACTGAAGTATAGCATTGTAAAAACAGTTGTTGTCATAATACAGTACTCTTCACAGAGAAATAACAAAATAATGATTAAGAACAATTTTCATATACCAGTAACGAATAAGTATATTGAGGCTTACTTACAGTAACAAAAAGTTAGTTACTTAACAATGATGATTTTACAGAGCATATACTACACTCACAACACCTAGCGTCAGTTAATGAGGTCGGTATTGGAAAACACCTTTACTAAAAATAGAGTGTGTGTATACAGTCCAATGCTCATTCACCATGAATATTGGAAAAACCTTGGTCTAAAAATAGATTATCAATACAATCCAATGACAAGTGGCAACTTTAAAGCAGTGCATTCACACAGAGATTATTCAACAAGGTATTCTGTTTAGCATCATAGTTTGTTATTATTTATAAGAAAACAGCCAACAAAAAGAAATAATACAACCACTGCTAGATCGCAGATATTGATATAATATAGCTTCAATAATTGAACAACTGCTAGGTGGCAAATATTAATATATGGTCAAAAATAGACCCACAGCTTGATGATAAAAATTGATAGCAATATACATGTAAATGTGTAATAATAGCAATTTGTTAATGTTGCAAATAACATCAACAACAACAAAAGTTAGCATAGTTTCAAGACTATCAATTGGTGAGAATATAAATAGATAGACAATGATATACACTTATCTAGCATCGTAACTGAACAAAACAGTCTGACAAATAGCCAAAGAAGTGATGTTTAAGCAGGTCTAGACCGTTTATACTATTATGATGTAATCAACTTGAATATAGTGGTGATATGCAGAAAAGTACTCGGTGATAATATAAATAGATAGACAATGATATACATTTATCTAGCATTGTGACTAAACAAGAACAGAACAATTTGACTGATAACCAAAGAACTCATGCTTAAGCAGGTCAAGACCGTTTTATACAGTTATGATGTAATCAACATGAATAAAGTGGTGATATGCATAAAGGTACACTTATATTAAATGTGCAGTCTTTCCAATTTTTTAATAATGTAACAACAAAAAGACCAAATACCTGATGATATGTTTCAGTATGTCAATAATGTAAATATTTATAAGTAACTGTATACATTGGAATAAGTTTGCAATAATAACAGTGTTTAAATTAAATTTCCTTACTTGAGATAGTTCTTGTATTTCCAACCTTTCCACGTATCGGTTAAAAACACATTCTAGTTAATAGATTATTTCCGGCGGTTTTCACGGAATTCACTAATCACACTGTTAATATTGTCATGGATGTCAAATTTAATGCGTTCCTGATTTTTCGTGAGCGCAAACACGGATCCGTTGAAGAACCAGGTGGTCTCGATTGCCGGATGAAGGGACAGTCTGTTCATCAAGGCACTGTTTAGAGCCGTGACGTCATCCACTAGCCTGTGACCCGCTGCCTTCATTTCTTTCCTCTTGCGCATGATGGTCGTTTTGTCGTTGTTGGATTTTAGCTTAAGCAACACTGGTCTGGTCTGTCCTCTCTTACTTGGGATTCTATGAATGGCCAGTATTTGTTCAGTTTGTATCTGTACACCCTTTCCCTGCAGTAGATCTATAACTTTTGTTGTCAGGTGGGAAATCGATTCATGCTGATCTTCTGGAATGTCCATTATTTTCACATTGTTTTTGCGGGAATACTGCTCATTGTAATTAGAGCTCTTGATGGCATCACTACATTTTTGGGTGTTTTCATTTACTTGTGCTTTAATATTCTCAGTTGTTTGTTTGCACTCAGCTTTTAGAGATGATAATGTTTCTTTAAGTGCTTCGTTTTCAAATTCCAGACATTTGATGTGGTCAGCAAGATCTTTAGTCTTTTCCTCTACTTGTTTGTGGACACACTGTTGCAGTTGTAGTTCCATTGCTTTGGCAAGTCATTTTTCATTTTCATTAAGCCTTCTTCATTGCGTTTTTCTACTTCAGTCATAATGGACGAAATGGTATTTTTGATCATGCTTTCAATTTCTTCTCTTTTCATGATGGATTTCATTTCACTGGTAATGTGCTTCAGTGATTGTTCCATTGACTCTAGCTGTTGTTTAATAGAGCTGTCGATCGTACTATCATTGCTGACCTCTGAATTTGTGCGTTGTTTTGTTGGTTTATCATCTCCTTTGGCTAACTTCTTTTCAGGTGGTTGATATTTAGAGCTTTTCAACCCTTTTGAAGAATCCTTGCCACTCATGTTGTTGGAAATTCTTGAACCTAAGTTGTAGCAGCTTTAATATGTTATGTTTGTTTTAATTTCTTGGTATGTAATTGAAGTCAATTGACCGTTGGGAGATACAAAATATAGAGTCCTTGTATATACAGTTGAGCTGTCATATAATCCGAATTCAATTATAGTGCTTTGTTTATACACCAGTCAAAATAAAGTCACAGAGGGTTTGCGACTTATATTTCTGCACAATTTTAACATGGGGCCTTCCGCCTACGTTGTTCGGTCGAAAAACGAAGTGCGTGTCAATTAAGTAAATAATTTTTGAAAGCATTTTAAAGCAATAAAATATACATCCCGACACCTGGACACAAATATATAACGAAATAGCATAGTGTGTTAACCCAGTGAGTGTCTCAACATAACGACCTATTCGACGAAATTTAAATAATAACTGCATTATTGTGCTATGTTTCACTGGAACACACGAGCTCAAATATGGCACCTGTCGAAGCCCTTTTTTGAGTTTGTGTAACTAGCAATGTGGAATTATATAAAAAGTTCACATTTAAACAAGGATGGAGATTTTTAAATGAATCTTTTTTTAAATGTTTTGTTTGGCAAATACAAGTGCAGTTTAATGATTCAATGCGCTTTATCTACGTTTACCATGTAATAAATGGCTTTGAATGGACGCTTAACCAGCCTAATTAGTAATTATGCATTTAATAAGACTGTGAAAACATCCATAAATACACAAATATACGAATATCTATTGCTCCAAACGACAAATTTTGTTACAAATTGCATATTCATGTCTCATTGTATACTGAAACTAAAACAGTCTTAAAACATATGGGTTGCTGGCCTTGTTCTGGAAATATTTGGTTTTGAGAAATGTACCTGTCGAAGCCCTTTTTAGCTCACCTGAACACAAAGTGCTCATGGTGTGCCTTTGTGATAGCCTGTTGTCCGTCGTGCGTGCGTGCCTGCGCCGTCAATTTTTCATTTAAACAACATCTCCTCCTAAACCAATTGGCAGATTTTCACCAAACTTCACAGGAATGATCTTTGGGTGGACCTCTTTCAAAGTTGTTCAAATCTGTCCGGTCCGCTGAATATGTAGGTCACCAGAGCTAAAAATAGATTTAAAAAATGAAAACTTAAGAAAAAATTCTATGAAACTGCAAGGCTCAGAGCTTTCATATTTGATATGTGACATCCTCTAGTGGTCCTCTACAAAGATTGTTCAAATGGTGCCCCTTGGGTCAAAACTGGCCACGCCCCAGGGGTCACATTGTTTATATAGACTTATACATGTATATCACAATGACTTTAAAAATCTTCTCCTCTGAAACCGCAAGGCCCAGAGGTTTCATACTTGGTATGTAACATTGTATAGTGGTCATCTACAGAGATTGTTCAAATTATGCCCCTGGGGTCAAAACTGGCCACAACCCGGGGGTCACATGGTTTATATAGACTTAAATAGCAAAACGACTTTTAAAATCTTCTCCTTTGAAACTGCAAGGCCCAGAGGTTTCATATTTGGTACGAAACATTGTATAGTGGTCCTCTACAAAGATTGTTCAAATAATGCCCCTGGGGTCAAAACTGGCCACGCCCCGGAATCACATTGTTTGTATAAACTTATATAGCAAAATGACTTTAAAAATCTTCTCCTCTGAAACTGCAAGGCCTAGAGGTTTCATATTTGGTATGTAACATTGTATAGTGGTCCACTACAAAGATTGTTCAAATGATGCCCGTGGGGTTAAAACTCCACACCCCAGGGGACACATGGTTTATATAGACTTAAATAGCAAAATGACTTTTAATATCTTGTTCTCTGAAACCGCAAGGCCCAGAGGTTTCATATTTGGTTGGTAACATTGTATAGTGGTCCTCTACAAAGATTGTTAAAATGATGCCCCTGGAATCAAAATTGGCCACACCCTGGGGGTCACATGGTTTATATAGACTTTAATCGCAAAATGACTATAAAATTTTCTCTGCTGAAAAGCAAGGCCCAGAGGTTTCATATTTGGTATGTCACATTATATAGTGGTCCTCTACAAAGATTGTTCAAATGATACACCTGGATTAAAAACTGGCCTCACCCTGGGCGTCACATATTTTATGTAGACTTAAATAGTAAAATTACTTTAAATATCTCCTCTGAAACTGCAAGGCCTAGACGTTTCATATTTGGTTGGTTACATAGAGGTCCTTTACAAAAATTGTTAAAATGATGCCCCTGGGTTTAAGATTGGCCACATCCCGGGGATCACATGGTTTAAATAGACTTAAAAAGCAAAATGACTTTAAAAATCTCCTCTGAAACCGCAAGGCCCAGAATTTTCATATTTTGTATGTAACATTGTATAGTGGTTCCCTACAAAGATTGTTCAAATAATGCAGTTGGGGTAAAAACTGGCCACACCCCAGGGGTCACATGGTTTATATTGACTTAAATAGCAAAAAGACTTTAAAAATCTCCTTTGAAATCTCAAGGCCTAGAGGTTTTATATTTGGTATGTAACATTGTATACCGTAAATACGCAGTCATAAGTCAAGAAGTTAAAATTCTATCCAGAAACGTATTTCTAATAATGACCATTCCATAAATCGATTTAGAATGATCATAAAACACCATTTGAAAATTGGCCAGAGTGTGTGTGTGTGTGTGTGTATTTCGAAATTTATGAGGTCCTTCCGCGCCTGAGGCTGCATTATGCTAGGACCCGGAGTGTGTCCCAGCACTCATACCTAATTAACTTACTAGAGACTCACGAAAGTTGGGACGAATTTTGAATCATAGCTGCAATTTTCAGCTATTTATTTTTTACTGAAAGATATTTTAATTTTGGTGTGGTCTTGTGCTGTGGGGGGAAACCGGAGTACCCGGAGGAAACCCCACCTGTCTGGTATGGTGACCACCAACCAAACTCACATGCGCCGGGAGTGGGAAGCGAACCCGGGAAGCCTAGGTGATAAGCGAGTGTACCAACCACTGCGCTAACCGGAGAGCCAAATTGGCCAGAGTATGCCCTATAAGTAGGTATATAGGTACAGTCTGCAGTAAATGCCTTGAAGTGTGAAATCACTGCCTTATCCTCTTTGACAGGTCTTGATGTAGACAAATACCGGTTTAATTACCAATATGCTATACGCAAAAAACATGGGTTTTGTCTGCAGGTTTATTGATTTTTCAGTGTAGCTGTCTAAGATCACTTTTGACCTAGATTTCTTGCGATAATTTTATGCAGCGGGAAAATTGAATGCCAATAAAATTGGGCAAATTTTCTAATTTTAGGGAATTCAAACTTACAACAATAGTTTGATGTCTACCAATAACTGTTGCATACTTTTGGGGATTAAAATTGTTTACATAAGCGGTTAAAATAAAGTTATAAACATATCTTCGACATACACTCTAAAATTGAACATAATTATGAACAATTTTCCTCATTGTATGTCATGAACAGAATGTAATATTCATTCACATAATGAAATAACTATTTTGTTTAGCCTAACGATACGCTTTATAAATAGCAATTCTATTCTAGAGAGTTCAACAAACTCCAGGTCATTCTAAATATAGCGCGCGTTTGGCAGCCGGTGTATAGAGTCTGGATTGGCTGCCCTTTTGTAAATATTATAATAGAAGCTTGGTACCAGACTGGCAGGTGTATAGCTGTGTTACATGCATCAATTAGCGTCCGAAGAATCATAAGCTCAAATATTTCAATAAATGGAGAATTAATGTTTATAAACTTACTAGTATGTTTATTTCAATTGCGGTTGCGTTTTATTAAGAATTATTTAGAATTGCAAATTGGTATCAACTTCTCCATTTTTGATACCACAGACAAAATATTTCATACGACTACATGACGATTTTAAATTATATTCGGTAGGAATATTACTGAATCTATAAAAGTATGTAACATCTTTTTGTAATACAATGTGGTGAAAGAAGTCTCGGAATACGTCAATATGTTATTCATGTTACTTTTACTTCGCGTGGCATGAATACATTATTTGCAAAACTACTTCTACACAGAAACCCAGATATATTCCTACTGAATATAAATTTACTTCACCATAGTCTTATGAAATTTTATGTTATCAAAAATGAAGTCATCATTATTTGTAATGCGCTGAATGTTCCCTGAAGATTGCCTTTCAGTAAAGGATACACAGAATATGATTCTTTGACTTCGAAAGGTTTATGTATTCGATAACTTCAGAGATGAACGTAGGGTATATTACTTAAAGACTTTTGCAACCTTTTTTTTTCAACGACATATTTTCTTTAAAATTTGCACAAACATGCGTCAATGTATCCTAAAACTAAAACAGTCTTAAAAAATAGGGATCACCAGGCTTGTTCCGGATATAACGGTACCTGTCGAAGCCCTTTTTCAGTTTGTGTGATTAGCAGTGTGGAATTATATAATTCGTTCATTTTCAAACAAGGATGGTGGTTTTTTAATGTATCTGTTTTAAATGTTTCGTTTGGCAATATACAAGTGCAGTTTAATGATAAAACACGCTTAATTAATGGACGCTTATCTAGGTTAATTGTTCATTAAATATGCCTGTGAAATCGTCAATAAATAATCAAATATACAAATATCTTTTGTTCCAAACTACAGATTTTGTTAAAAGATCCCATATACTTGCTTCATTGTATACTGAAACATAAACAGTCTTAAACAATAGGGGTCACCGGCCTTGTTCTGGAAATATTGGGTTTTGAACACCGTACCTATCAAAGCGCCTTTTTTGCAGTTTGATTTTTTATCAATGTTTAAAGTATATAGGATAATTTTTTTAAAACAAGGTTACGGGTTCTTTCAATTGATATGTTTTACATGCTTTTTTTGGCAAAATACAAGTGTATGTTGATAATAAAAACGCTTTACCTACATTTACTGCTAAAATAATGAATTTGACTGGACATTTAAGTGTGTCAAATGGGAACTTATAACGCTATCTAAAACTTCATATTTTATCAAATGCATATTTTGTTCCAAGCGACATATTTCTTTAAAATTTCGCACATACATGCATCAAAGTATACTTACCCCAAAACATTAATAAAAAGGATGCCTTACCAAACTTGTTTAGGAAATATTGGATTTCAAATAGGGTACCTGTGTTGCCTTTTTCCTGTTTCGTTTTAACATGGTTTACATAAACAACGTATCAATTACGGATAGCATGGAAATATTTAAGTGATCATTTCTGAACTGATTTGTTTGGAAATTCATTGCATAAGTGTGTTTTTGATTATTAAATATGCTTAATGAACTTTTACTATTTAAACAATTTATTTGGAATGGACATTAGAGATGAAATTAGTATATTTTAACCTATATACAATAAAGAAAAAATAAAGCAAAAGGAGAAAATACCCCAATCATTTCCTTTTTGTTGCGAACGTCTTTCAGAATAACTACACTCATCTGATACAAAATAGTTTTCACACATTCCCGCAATTATTGTTTATTAGTTAAATTTGCCTAACAAATAACCATTATGTTAACGTAAATTATTTAGGTTATTAATGTATCACTGGTAAAAGCATGGGTTATCACAGTACAATAATTAATAATGATTATTCATCTTAAATTTATATTGGGGTTCGAAAAGTTGTCTTATGGTGTCCGAAATATCTGGGGATCCGAGAAGTGTTCTTATATAGGTGGGGACCAAAAAATCTGGGGTCCGAGAAGTCACGTAACCGATCATCTTGGCCCAATTGTATTATGTTTAGGGTAAAACTGATATATCAATATAAATTTCAACGCCGATTGTCTTTTTTAAAGACATTTCTTGTTTATTGGTGGCTGATAGTCTACCTGGGGCCTAAAGTGGGGAAGTGAATTAAAATAGAGTGGATAGTTTCATTCACATATTGCATCTTATTTAATACTGAAACAGTTATGCATTTTGTCTTAATTGTGGGTAATTAATAGAAAGGGCAAACTGTGATAATTATGAATGGATTATAGTGTGTGAATTAGCAAATATGCAGGTAAGAAATAATATGCATTTGACAAATATTTCAATATAATAAGCTAAGATTTTTTGTGAACTGCCTCATAAGATTTAACAGTATTAACTACACCTAGTGTAAATGTAATCAAATGCATTGGATTGTATTTGCTATATACAAACATACGTCCGAAATGAAACGTCCGAAAACATGTATATTTCATAAAATAATCAAACTGTTCTATAAGTTAGTATTTCAATATAAAACTTAAATATGTGACTGGAAACTTAATAAATACTTAAAAACAAAATGGAAAACATGCATTTCATTACAAAGTACAGTGTTGGAGTGTTCATAAAATTTATTGGTAATCGTCAACGATATTTTGATAGTTGTATACAGTTGTGGAGAAGGTACATGTAACTACAATAAATCAAATGCATTTACAATTCATCAAATTACGAGAAACACATTTATTCTGTATTTGAATGTTGATACGTATTCAAATGCTTATTTACCAATTTTTTTTACTGATTAATTGATTTTAAAACGCTTGAGTCAGAACCCGAACGAAACCGCCGTTACGTAAAAAAATACATTTACATTGAAATTACGGCACATTGTCAGTTTATAACATGATCTTGTTACAGGACACGTTTGTGGTAAATATTATACATGTACGAAAGCGTTTACCAGCAGCTGTACACGTGCTTTCCACGAGTATTTCGTGACATCTCTGGCGTTAGGAAATAGTACGCGCATTTCATGCACATTTTCCACGAGCATTTCATGACGTCGCTAGCGTTAAGAAATATTTAGCGCTTTTTTCCAACATTACACGATTTGGTCACGGAGATATGTAATTGTCATTAATAATCATGCAGTTGTGAAATTATTTTAATTTGATGTTCCACATTTGTAAAACAACGTGAGAACCCAAATTTCATAACCGCTCTTTAAGTATATGAAATTAATAAATATCTTCATTTCCAGTAAAAATCCAAATTAATTTCATTCTTTACAAATTAAATTAAACTGTTAAAACATCTATTGTTACAATTCACACTACCCTACCCATTTTATTAGTACTTCCAAAATCCTTTTTACGCGATTTTAATGACTAGTAAGCTGCACACGATTTTGTTTGAGCAGCAAAATGCAAAACACGCCTTTGATGTGAAGCAGACATAATATCAACAAGTTACTGATCACAAATGTAAAATTTTACGTCAGTAAACATGAAAATGTGTTGTGTTCTTGTGCTGTAAATGGGAAAGTACAGAATTATGATGCAATTTGTCGTGTTTCATTTTGAAATGCTTGTGGTTTTCTATGCTGGGATAATTTAGATCGGATTAAAATATATTATGATACGGTAAGAGTTTAACTGATATTTATTAACGTAGAATCTACGGGCGATATCTGGGTTTGATGCGCTCTCAACTGCTCACAGTCTATTTTAGTAATAATTTCTCATTACACAAACACTTGTGAACTCAGAACCGTATTTCTGACATGTATCTCCATGCTAAAAACGTGTTTTGCTAGAAATTCTGCAAGGTCAAGGACACCTCGTGGAAAACTTGCATGCATTCGCCAGATGCACAAACTGCATATACATGACTAATTTCGTGTACGGATACCGTATGTCAAGTGACGATATGGTAAATCAATAGCCATTTTAATTAACAGCTTCCAAGCGTCATAATCCGATCACCAAATGAGCGAGCGCTTTACTTGAACAACGTCGAGATAGGGCGAGATAAATGACATAATATACATGTATCCACGGATTTTGTTGATCGGTATTTACTCAGGAGATTAAGTTGACACAGCGTGCATCCGTTTGGTTCATTGCGTAGTACATGTATATAGACACGACGGCTCACAGCGTTTTTCCTCTATATAAAGTCGGTACCGGAAAACGGTACCATTCCCAATCGGATTTTCTTACTATTTTTCCCAATTTGAAGTTAATAAACTCCCAAATGTAAGGAAAAAATCCAAAAAGACCCTGAAAAGATTGACGATGTTCCTGTATTTTACTTGTCTTTTACCAAACCGTAAACCTCCACGCACAGCTGCAGGGCCTTCCCCAGGCCGTTTTAGCTCCCCGATGCCCGGGCGTTTAATATTAACTTGAACATATCCAGGGCGCCTAAAATTAGTGTTGCACTTATAAACATCGCCTGGGGCACGTGTATTTTATCAATTAATTAGCTGTGTTGACTGCAGCAGACCAACAATGCCCGCTGTGAAAGCTAATCTCTTACGTCACAATGGCCGTTTTTCACTCTAGAAACATGTACACCACTCTATAAAGTCAGTGAATGATCAAAGCGAGTGTCACTTTGCTGAAAATGTTAACAATTAACAGTTATTCCTAAGCAGCAATCAATCACCGTGAAGCACCGACCTGTAGGCGGAGTTTCAACAAGCAGTAAAATCGATATGAGCCAATAGAAACGCTCAGTTTATCGGCGCAGTTGGCATGTATCCACACACAAGTAACCTTATATGAGCGTCAAGCGTATTATTGACCTAAAAAGTAAATGAGCTTTCATATTTTATAATATACACACTTATTAAATTAACAAGTTTCATTACTTTAAAAAATAAACTGTGAAAATTCAATCTCAAATACGCTAATATGAAATCGTAATCGGAAAAGCCTATCCAGTGTTACTGCTCAGTGTTGTAGTTTCGTAAACACAAGCGGTGTTGTTTATGTACATGTATGCCATGTAAAACCCGTGTTTTCTGCAAAAGAGCGCGAAATGTCTGCTGACAATCACGACGTCACGTTCCACACATGGAAAGCGTGCGTGTACCGACCATGTGCTTTCTTAATACAGGTCTTTAACACTTGATGCGCGTAGGCACAACGAACACGGGGAAATTCTCCCGCCGTTTTGCAAGAACAAAGCATGTATAATATTCATGTATTTTAATCATGATTCTTACAATGACGCTTTTGCTTTTAAAAGACTAGAGGTATACCGTTTAAACTGTGATGTTTCGTTATTTCATTTCGTTTAAACGTTTACAAACAATTGAAAAATTGTTAGCCTTAATTTTAAGAGCTAAAACGCACCCGATAACGTCATATGACACATGTCGCAAAAAAAAATTTGACGTAGGCACCGGGACGCCTGAGAAAAATCCTGGGTTACTGCTAACAGCTAGGAGAAGTAACTTACTCTTTTTACATCTTGACATGTTTTAATGAAAGTGATAAAATTCCCAATTTGGCTGAAACGACGCTAATTTGCCCAATTTGACCGGTACCGGTACCATTCCCAAAGTGGTGAGGAAAAACGCTGGCTCAGTAAACTAGAATATGGTTATATAAACAGCATAGCCGAGACCAAAGAGGGCAGGGCGGTGTCGAGGGCGGCAGGGCGGGGGCAAAGAGGAACGGGTCCTGCTCCCTGCTATTTAGGCCTAGCTGGAGCACTGACATGGTTTATATAGACTTAAAAGTTAAGTAGCAAAATGACTTTAAAAATCTCTTCTGAAACTGCTAAGGCCAGAGGTTTTGTATTTGGTATGTACCATTGTATAGTTGTCCTCTACAAAGATTGTTCGAATGATGTCTCAGGGGTCAAAACTGGCCCTGCCCTGGGGGTCACACTGTTTATATAGACTTAAATAGCAAAAATGACTTTAAAATCTCCTCTGAAATCGGAGTGTTTCATATTTTATATGTAACATTGTATAGTAGTCGTCAACAAAGATTGTTCAAAGTATGCCCCTGGGGTAAAAAGTGGCCATGACCCGGGGGTCACACGGTTTATATAGACTTATATGGCAGTTGGGCCTTTAAAATCTTCCTTTTTAAAACTGTATGGCCCAGAAGTTTTATATTTTTCGTGAAATATTGTGGAGTGGTCCTCTACAAAAATTGTAGCCCCTGGAGGTCACATGGTTTATATACATTTAAATAGCAAAATGACTTTAAAAATCTTCTCTGCAACCGCAAGGCCCAGTGGTTTCATATTTGGTATGTAACATTGAATAGTGGTCCACTACAAATGTTGTTCAAATTATGCCCCTAAGGTTGAAAGTGGCCACGCCCTGTGGGTCACATGGTTTATATAGACTAAAAAACTTCTGAACCTGCAAGGCCCAGATTTTTATACTCATGTAAGGGGTTTAGTGCCATTTTGTCTTCTTGTTATTAGCCATTATGATGCCTTAAACTCAGGTGAGCAACCTAGGGCCATCATGGCCCTCTTGTTTCAGTTTGGATTATTATCAATGTTTTACGAACATATTGTTCTTTCAAACACTGACATGGTTATTTCAACTGATATGTTTGAACGTGTTTTATGGTGTTTTGTTCGGCACTTTACACGTGTATCTTAATAATAAAAACGTTCTTCTTACATTTACTGTTAAAATGATGAATTTGACTGGACATTTAAGTAGGTCAAATGGGTACTAAAATGATATCATGCTTTCTGAAACGTCATTTTTTATCAAATGCATCTTATGTTTTGTTCCATACGACAGATTTTCTTAACATTTCGCACATACATACATACATACATACATGTATACTTACACCAAAACATTTATAAAAAGTATGGGTCACCGAACAAGTTTGGGAAATATTGGACTTTAAATAGGGTATCTGTGTAGCATTTATCATGTTTTGTTTTAACATTGTTTACGTTAACATCGTATTGATTGCCAAAATAGAATGGAGACATTTAAATGGATCTTTTCTTAACTGATTTCTTTAGAAATACATTGTATAACTTTTTAAAAGATAGGTTGAAATTATTATTATGTAGATTTTAAATTGGTTTCAGATGTTTTGACAGTATGTATGGATATTGTGATTAATGACACACTACATAAACACTAACCATTGACTGGAACTTAGATTTACACAGATACACAGTTATCGATTGAAATTAGTATATTGTAACCTATATACACTAAAGAAAAAAAAATGAAGCAATTTTTTTATTTATTTATTATGCTTCCTTTCATTTATATATCTATAGAAATGAAGGGAAGCATAATAAACGAATAAGTAAAGTGCTAAATAATTTTTTTTTATCATACTATTCTTTATGTTTCCAACGCAATAACAGACGTTTAGTGATGTAACGATATACCGGTACATACCAGTTTATTGCAGTGTCAGACCTTGCGGTCATATATCGCGATATGTAAATTTTATACCGGTATTTAACGATTGTACTGTGCACCAACAAGTCGTGGTGGATCCGTGGTCTAGTGGTAACGCACTGGTTTCACAACACAGGGGTCGCAGGTTCGAGCCCCCGGTACACCCTAACCTACTAACTCGTCTTTCGCATGAGATGTTAAACCGAGGAGCAGTGTACTAGGTGCTTCACACCGGGCACTAAAAGACCCAGTGTCGTCTCTGGAACGGGGCGTCTCCTGTATCTTGCACTATCCCTCGTAACCCAACTAACAAGTCTTCTGGGGGCGATGGCCATATGGGAAAGAATCCCGGTGCACTCGATAAAAATGTAACACACACACCAACAAGTCACTTTTTCAGTCTCCTAATTTTACGCTTCTTAGTTCCGTGATGTTAATACATTTCAACACATATTTTTTAATTTGTACCTTTATACGTTCAGAGGAACGTATAAAGGTACAAATTAAAAAATATGTGTTGAAATGTTAAAAAAAAAAAAAAAAAATACAATACATTCCAGGTAGTACGAAACCTGTCAGACAATATCACATGTGAGACAAAATATAATAGTGTCTGACAAAATTTATCATAAACCTTATACCTATTATTATTAAATGTTAGTTTTGACTTTTGTTTGATACATAAAGGAATTATTACTGCAAAAATCATCTGTATGCATTATCGTATTCCAGATAAATAAATAAATATCAATTGGCTAACAATTTACATCATGTTTACAACATGTGGCGTATGCTTTACAAATCTGTGTCTGACAGTTGATGTTGAGGTTCACAGAGTCTGAGATTCAACAGAAAAATGTGATGAATGTTGATATAAATGTTTAAAATTGTCTTTGAAAACAATACCAGCACTTTATATTTAAGTAAGAAATCAGTTTAAAAGATTTAATTGAGATATATGGTATTGGATAACTTTTACTACATACAATAACATTTACCTGTTTGACAGCCACAATGAATAAACAATCAACAATTTTATTTTCATAAAATAAACAACAATTTCATTTTCACAAAATATCAAACTTACTTTATCAAGCTTGGACAAGCTGAAGTTTAACACACTGTTGTTTTCCTTCATCTCTGCTGAAGTTTTACTGCAGAATCAAATGTTCTTTCATAATCTGCATACCTGTGTAAAGAAAGAGATACATGTATTAAGTATAAAACTGCTATTAGCTATTTACAAATGAGCATTAAAGGGACCTGTTCACAGATTGGCAAAATTGATAATTTTCAAAAAAAAAAATCACAGATCACAAAAAGAAAAATACATTATATATAAACGAGCAAAGTTACACTACTGACAAAGAAATATATTGGAAATATACTGTTGTTTATGAAAAATCATCAATTGAAATGGATCCAATTATAAAGCGTTTGTAGCGCTTTTTGTCGGTATTTTGTAAAACGTGTATCACTAACATAGCGTTAAAAAATCATCTCAATGATCGGCACTCAGAAAAGCCGAGTGGTTACAGTGACAGATTTTTGATCCCGGCGAACGTGGTTCGAGTCCCGGCGAGGGCAATTTATTTATTTTCTCTATATAATATGTGTTTTGGTCAATAAAATTTCTTTGGTTTTTGCAATTAAGACGTTAAATGACATTTAAAAAAATACGATAATCTGTGAACAAGTCCCTTGAACGAAATCTATTTTCATCCTATTGCAACTACTGGTATTTGGCCAATCTACTGCAGGTAAAATTAACATTATAAATTATCATAGATCTACATGTAAATATTTGGAATAAGATGTATAGCAGGTTTACATATTATGTTTAAGGGCATTGATTAAGTATAACGGCATTAACACACATGAATTTGCTGTTCATTTCTTGTGTAATTAAATATTTTAATATTGATTATAATGATGAATAAGAACATGAAAATTAATGCAAGGCATATAAAAATGAAATATAGGACTTATAGTATGTGTATGTGATTGCTTACGATAATTCATGCATGTATACTTCACAACTCAACAATTAATTTATTGCCATATGGTGTACATTTTAATAAATTACGCAACGTCAACAAAAGCAACTATATTGTTTTCCTACTGATAACCCATGCTTCATTTGCACAAAGATTACATGTACAAAACAACACACACATAGTTGTGATAGGTGAAGATACATTGTTAAATAGTCGCGAAAATACATGACACTAGAGATATAATTACTTCAAATATGATTTTAAGAGCATTTATGATAATTAAGTTATGAAAAACTATTTTTTAAAGTGCAAAACTCAAATTAATTACTTGTTATTAAAAGAATGCAGACTGCATTGTGCTCCTCTAAAGAAACTCAGCAGTTGACAAAACAATTCTAAAGTCAAAATGGCCGCTGTGGATAACTGCCAAACTGACCGATATAGGCATGTTTGCTGGGACCCATATGGGCTTGCTATTGTTGGGCCCATATGTTAGTTAAGATGCTATATGGTCTCTCTTACTGGGACCCATATGGGCTTGCTATTGGTAACCCATCTAGGTCTGCTTTTTTGGGGGCACATATGGCCTTTCTTGCTGGGACCCATATGGATTTCCTTTTCGGGGACGCATATATGCTTTTTGGTCTGGGTCTTTCTTTGAACTGTTATGGGCATGATAATGTATGTGGGACCCACACAATGCCCATGTGGTTAATAAACTTAATAAGCCAAGTTATAACCCATATTGGGCCCACATAGGCTGGCTTGCCGAGACCCATACAAGCTTACTTGCTGGGGACTCATTTGGGCTTTTTTGAGGGGACCCATATTGGGTTGCTTGTTGTGGTGCCGTATGGGCATGCTTGTTGGGAACCCATATGGGGATGCGCTATGTGACCCATATGGGCTAATTTGTTTGGTACCAATGTGGGCTCGGAACCTCTCCTGTTGAGACCCATATGGGCTGTCTTTTTGGGACCCATCAGGGCTTACTTGTTGGGGACCTATATAGTTTTTTTGTGCAGGGTCCCAGATTTGCTTTCATATTGGGCGCCAATTTGGGCTTTCTTACTGGGAACAATGTGTGTTGCTTTGATGGGACACATATTGTGTTGCTTGTACGTAACCTATATGGGCTATTTTTTTTGTTGGGAACCCCTATGGGCCTTCTTGATCGGACCAATATGGGCTTGCTTGTTTGGTACCCATATGGGCTCTATTGCTGGGACCCATATGGTCTTGCTGTTGTTGAACCCAAATGGGCTTGCTTGTTGGGGATCCATATGGGTTGTTGTGCTGAAACCCATATGGACTTACTTGTTGGGGACCTATATGGGCTTTTTTGCTGAGATCCATATAGGCTTGCTTGCCTGTGACCTTACTGGTTATGATATGGGCAATACAACGCATATGGGTCCCACATTGGGCCAATGTGGTGTATAAGCCCAGGTATAACCCATATCAGTCCCACATGGGATAGCTTACTGGGACCCACATGGACATACTTTTTAGGAACCAATGTGGCTTTGCTTGCTTGGTCCGATATAGGCAGAAACATATTGTATGGGTCCCACATGGGGCCCATATGGTATATTTTTTCTAGGTATAGCCCATATTGTGCTTGCTGGGTTATAGTTGTCCGTTAGGTATAATAACTGGCATACTTCTAAAAGTGTGGCCATATTGTTAATTAAGGGCTGTTTGTCGGCTCATTATGAATTGTCTTATTAGTGTCAGTTATATTCGCTAATTAGCCTTTAATTGGCATACTTTTTTAAAGTGCGAACAATTAATAATACATATAATTGCAATACAATATTTAATGAATACATGCATGCAACTATAATTATAATATAGTATAAATTAAATTGTGTTTATATATATTCAGAAAATGCATGATTGTATAAGCGATCGCCGATAAATACACTATATCGACCGCGATGTCGGGGTTGACAATAATTGTACAAAGGAACGATTGACCGGGCGGTCAAAATACTGTAGGAACCTATGTCCAGGATATCAAAATTATTTAGGATCGAGTGTCCAGGGTGTCATAATCATGTTGGAACCATTGTCCGCTTTTGTAAAAAATAGAAACGATTGTCAGTAGGAACCGGTGTCCGATAACCTAAAATTGACACTCGCAATATACTGACATTAGCTTGGAATTTGGTGTTTTCCAGAAATATCAGTGTGAAACCAGTGTATTTCCAGTTTATACATCCACGCTGTCAGGCTTATATTTTCATGTTTTTTTTTAGCTCACCTGAGCACACCGTGGTGAGCTTTTGTGATCGCCTTTTGTCCGTTGTCCTTCTTTCGTCGTCAGAACATTTGTCCCAATGATATCTCGGCTGAGTTTGAATCTGGGTCATGTTGGGTGAAAAACTAAGTCACTAGGTCTAATTGAAGAAAAAGCTTGTTAACACTCTCAAAGTCACATTTTTCGCCCAATCTTCATGATACGTGGTCAGAACATTTGACTTAATGATATCTCAGCCGAGATTGAATCTGGGTCATGTTCAGTGAAAAAACTAGGTTACTAGGTCAAATTGAAGAAAAAGCTTGTGAACACTCTAGAAGTCACATTTTTTGCCCAATCTTCATGAAATTTGGTCAGAACATTTTTCCCAATGATATCTCGGCTGAGTTTGAATATGGATTATGTGGGATCAAAAACTAGTTCACTAGGTCAAATTGAAGAAAAAGCTTGTTAACACTAGAAGTCACATTTTTCGCCCAATCTTCATGAAACTTGTCAGAACATTTGTCCTAATGGTATCTCGGCCTAGTTTGAATCTGGGTCATGTGGGGTCATAAACTAGATCACAAGCTCAAATTGAAGAAAAAGCTTCAATTTCAATATGTACTTTAAAATTTTGAATGTCTGTGGTCACTTAAATTTTTAAAACCATAATGATTAGACCGCCTTTCCATCAGTCCGTATCAGATTATCAATATCCTTATAAAAATGTAACACATGGAAAATTGTTGGACTAATGAAACTCATGCGAGCGACCCAGGGCCATTTGGCCCTCTTGTCTGTAAATATTTTAAGAAATATCTCTAAAAACTGTGCACAAGAAAGTGAACAAACTACTGGAGATTGTCAGTCAAATCACTTGTAATTTTGATGTGTTAATTTTACTCATTGGTGCAGTGGTTTATACAAACTTTGTGTAACTCAGGTCCCCCAACTCAACCTACTATCGGTTCCAATGCAAGCATTGCATACGAAGGAAAGTCTGCAGTTCTCACATGCAGCAGCACATCCACAACTGTACCGAGTGGTCACAACCTGATTATGGCTTATGAATGGAGAAGAGACGGAATTACAGTCGGCACCGGAGGACGATTCACTCTGGAACCAACCACAGGAAGAACGCTCACTATTACGAACATCAACAGAATTGACACGTACAGTTTCTCTTGTAGAGCCACAGAGCAGGGTGGCAACTCATCTCTACTAAGTGATGGGTACAGCCTGACAGTCGGGTGTAAGTTTATGGTTATACAGATAAAACATTGCTTTGTTTCATGTATTTATAACTTATTTAATATAATTATGTTACTAGATTAATTTGATTTTAGCTGGATTAAGTGTGTCAGCTCCTCACATTATAGTAATGCGAGCAACTTCACCAAACATTCTAAATCCTTCCTTGCAGAAAAAACCAGCAAAACAAAACCGAATTGTTCTAAGACTACATTTATTAGAATTACTTACATACATTTTAGCGCACTGCGCACGAAGTGCTCGTTGAGCTTTAGGAATAGTGGGACTGTCCTGCGTCGTCCGTTGTCCGTAATGCGTCAACATTTGGGATGATGGATGCAATTAAAGACTACTTTTCTTTCAATCTTGAACAAACTTGCACAGTTTGTGTATGACTTTAACATGTCAGATGGGTTCGATAATGGTACAAATTGGACCAGGAACACCAGAGTTATTGCCCCTTTTTCATGAGAAAAACCTGCAAAATAGAATGTGTGCAACATACAGGCTTCATTTTTCATCTGATCTTGAACAAACTTGAACATCATAGGATTCCAGATATTCCAAAAATGGTCTAGATTGGGGTACACACAGAGTTATTGCCCAATGTTTGTGAGAAAAAAAAATGCAAAAAATGGACAATATGGAAGATAGAGACTTCGTTTTGTCTTATCTAGACCAAACTTGCACTGTTTGTGTATAACTATAAGGTCTCAGTTGAAGTTGAATATGAGTCGGACTAAAACACCAGAGTTATTGCCCTTTGTAAAGAAATCAATAATTTGTAAACAATCGGTTTTCAGTCTCCATAGAAAAAAAAAAAAAATTAACTTTTCATTCAATGTTGACGAAACTTGCCCAGTTTATGTATGACCATAAGATCTCATCTGGATGCAATGATGGACCATAAATAACCAGGAACACTAGAGTTATTTCCACTGTTTTAAAGAGAAATCTTGCAAACAATGGACTTTGTGCAATATAGACACTTAATGTTTTCATCTAATCTTGATATAACTTGCACAGATTGTGTATGACCATAAGATCTCATAATAAACCAAATAATTGCCCAGAGTGGGGTACAAACAACAGTGTTATTGGCCATTGTTTGTAAAAAAAAAAGCAAAAACTGGACTATGTTCAGGATAGAGACTTCATTTTTTACTAGGGTGGCAACAAATAGTAAATCAGTAAATGGTTAATTAGTTTTGGTATTTGAACTGTTAACCTGTAAAGTAAACATTATTATGACACCTAAACACGCAATTAAAATGTAAATACATCCACGATGATTATCTGTTTGATTGACTAGTCACTTGGATACTTACACAGTTGTTGCTTATGATCATCCCAAATCCACCCATATCACCCAACCTCACCCTTACCTTGACCTTGACCTATTTTGCACTTAGAATAATTCAAAAGTGCAATTTCTTGGTTGACTAGATTTTACTGTTTCTTCTAGCACTAACACCGCTTACTACAACACATGGATATTTACACAGTTGTTACAACATGGCTTACTACAAAAACGCTTGGATATTTACACAGTTATTACTTATGACGTACCGAATCCACCCATTTCACTCAACCTCACGTTGACCTTCACCTAATTTGGACTTCGATAATTCAAATTGACTATTACTTTGTTAACTAGATTTTACCGTTTCGTCCGGCACCAACTCCGCTTACTACAGCACTTGGATACTTACACAGTTGTTGCTTATGACCATTCCCAATTTACCCATATCACCCAACCATACTTTCACCTTGACCTCATTTGGACTATTTCAAATGGGCTGTCCAGCACTAACCGGAGGCATTTGTGTTTATTGAACACAGTGTCTTGTTTTAACTTTTAAATGCCAAAAAGGCAACTTAGTTTTTGATAAGAAATCTGACCTTATTTTGTGGCAGACACGGCAGATTGATTTCCCTGAAGATGATTGTTAGACATTAATTATAGCAAGAAATGCCAGGATGATCGGTAATGTGACTTCTCGGACCCCAGAGTTTTTGCTCCCTACTAAAGAGACTGCTCGGACCCCAGATTGTTCTGTCCCTACTTAGGAGACTTCTCGTGCTCTAGATATTTCGAACACCATAAGAAAACGTATCAGCCCCAAAATTTATTTTCGAAATAAACTCAATCATTTTTAATATCTGTACTGTGAATAAACCGATCATATACAGCCCCATGTTTTCACCAGTGATACATGAATAACATAAATACTAGTACTTTAGGTAAACTTTATTGATACATGAATTTGGCAAATTTAAGAAATAAACATTGTCAGAAAATAATAGAGGGAACAAATGACAATTATTATATAGCAGACAAAGTGTACATAGTTACGTTAAATGCTGCTGGAGTGTTTTATACTCGTTAGAATTAATTCACGGGCACGACAGTCAATCACAACGTACAATAATATTTTACACAATGATAAAATAATAGGAAATATAAGATCCATCACGTTTGCTAACATTGTTTTGCTTATTTATCAGAAAAATACCAGAAATTTACCACTTTATAGTTTGTGCTTGTCACAAGAAACCTTAATACTATTGAAAGGCAGACGTGACGTGACCTCAACAGGCAACATTGTACGTTGTGACCGACTGTGGTGCCCGTGAATTGTTGCATTGTAATTGCTATTGATAGAGCTTCCCGATTATGTGGGCTAAACAAAATAGTTATTTCATTATTTGAATAACATTCTGATCATGACATACAACGAGTAAAATTGTTCATAATTATGTTCAGTTCTAGAGCGTGTGTCGAAGATATGTTTATAACTTAATTTTAACCGCTTATGTAAACAATTATGTAAATTTAAATCCCAAAAGTATGCAACATTTATTGGTATACATTAAACCATTGTTGTAAGTTTGCATTCCCTAAAATAAGAAAATTTGCCCAATTGTATTGGCATTCAATTTTCCGCTGCATAGTTAACGCAAGAAATCTAGGTCAAAAGTGACAGCTACGCCTAAAAATGATAAGCTATATAAGCAGATATAACGATAGCATGCATGTGTCGTTAAATATTCAAGAATTAATATTGAAAAACATTTCATAAACCTATATAGAAATTTACTTTCATGCCATTAAATCATTGTCACAGATGGCCCTGACTCGGTGACCCTGTCTCCATCTACCATATCCTATACACTGAATGAAAATCAGCCCCTAAATGACATCAGCTGTTCTGCCAGCTGTTATCCAGCCTGTAATTACAACTGGACAAAGTTTGGAGGAGGCATAGTCAGCAACACTGGTGATCTGTCGCTAGGGACTCTACAGAGAGGAGAGGCTGGTACTTACTGGTGTACAGCAAGCAATGCAGCTGGATCTATGAAAAGCCAGAATATTAACATCAGTGTCATTTGTAAGTATAGACTTTATGTTATATGCAATTTTTTTTTGCAAGGTTCTTTACATATGTACAAAAATGAAATTGGTTACTTGGTGGGTTGTATATTATATGCAATTTACATTTCATTTGTGAGGCATTGTAATGTGTAAGTTCATGCTGTAATATGTAGTTGACTAGCATTTGTTAATAAACACATGTTTGACATCCTCATGACGGCCCAGACTTGGTGACGCTGTCTCCGTCTATGACATCCTATACACTGAATGAGACTCAGACCCTGAATGACATCAGCTGTTCTGCCAGCTGTTATCCTGCCTGTACCTACATGTGGACAAAGTCTGGAGGAGGCACAGTCAGCAACACTAGTGTACTGTCACTAGGAACTCTGCAGAGAGAAGAGGCTGGTACTTACTTGTGTACAGCAAGCAATGCAGCAGCTTCCAAATACAGCCAGACTGTTACCATCAATGTCAATTGTAAGTTGAAGCTGTGTTAATTAGATTGGGGTATGTCCTTGGGCTGATGGATGGGTTGTGGTGGGTAGGGTAAACTTTTGGTTTTCAATCTCTAACTCTAGAATGAAATGAGCCGATGTAATGAAACTACATAGTTAACTTTAGCAAGTTCTTGCAAGAGATTTGATATGGGGTTGGTGGGGTAAAGGTCAAGGTCACTGGTATTAAAGAGAAAAAAACTGTTCTTGCTCTTTAACTTGAAAATAAAATGAGATATTGCTATGGAACTTCATATGGAGATAATTATGCCCCCCTTTGAAAAAGTGGGGGTATCTTGCTTTGCACCTGTCCGTTGGTCGGTCGGTATGTCCTACGATCATGAAAGTTGGTATGCTGGTTACTTGGGAAGAAAGGAAGGCGCCTATACATTTTGAGGTCAACAGGTCAAAGGTCAAGGTCACCGTTACTAAAAATAGAAAAACCGTTTGCGCTCAATAACTTGAGAACGCATCGAGATATTTTAATGAAACTTCATACATAGATACCTTATATAAAGACCTTGCTTGGGATTGCATATAGGGTGGGTGGGGTCAAGGTCACCATTACTAAAAATAGAACAAACGGTTTCCGCTCAATAACTTGAGAACGCATCGAGATATTTTAATGAAACTGCATACATATATACCTTATATCGAGACCTTGCTTGGGATTGCATACGGGTTGGGTGGGTCAAGGTCACCATTACTAAAAATAGAAAAATGGTTTCCGCTCAATAACTTTATAATCCATAAAGATATTTTAATGAAACTTCATACGTAGATGCCATATATCAAGACCTGGCTTGGGATTGCATATGGGGTGGGTGGGGTCAAGATCAAGGTCACCATAACTAAAAATAGAAAAACGGTTTTTCCTCAATAACTTGAGATCGCATCGAGATGTTTTAATGAAACTTCATTCGTCTATACCTTATATCGAAGCCTTGCTTGAGATTGCATATGGGGTGGGTGTGGTCAAGGTCAATGTGACAGTTACTAAAAATAGAAAATGGTTTCTGCTTAATAACTTGAGAACGCATCGAGATATTTTAATGAAACTTCATACATAGATATCTTATATTAAGACCTCTCTTGGGATTGCATATGTGGTGGGTGGGGTCAAGGTCACCATTACTAAAAATAGAAAAACACTTTTCGCTCAATAACTTGACTAGCATTGACATATTTTAATGAAACTTTATGCATAGATACCTTGTATCGAGACCTCCCTTGGGATTGCATATGGGTTGGGTGGGGTCAAGGTCACCGATGCTAAAAATAGAAAAAAAGTTTCGGCTCAATAACTTGAGAACGCATCGAGATATTCTAATGAAACTTCATACATAGATACGTTATTTTGAGACCTCTCTTGGGATTTCATATGGGATGGGTGGGGTCAAGGTCAAGGTCACCATTACTAAAATTAGAAAAACGGTTTCTGCTCAATAACTTGAGAACGCATAGAGATATTTTAATGAAACTTTATACATAGATACCATATATCGAGACCTCGCTTGGAATTGCATATTACATTCTTAACATTTGCACATATTCACAACTTGGCTGCAAGTCGGGGGGCATACATGTTTTACAAAAATCCATTGTTTATATTGAGATGTCGCTTGGTATATATGTAGTAATATTGGGTGGGTGGTGTCAAGGTCACCGCTATTAAAAAAAGAAAAAAGGAATTGGGCAATACGTTGCGTAACAATTGAGCTATTGTAATAAAATTTAATACATTAATAATTTATATCAAATGCATATGTGGTGGGTGGGGTCTGTGTCACTGTTACTACAAATAGAAACACTGTTTCTGCTCAATAACTCAATATCGAATTGAAATATTATACAAAAACTTACTTTAATATTTGATAGCTGACATTGAGCTCTTGCATGGGTTTGGTTAGGCAGGGTGAGGTAAAGCTCACTATTAGTGAAACCTAAAAGTGGTTTCTGCTCAATAACTTGAGAACAAATTGAGATATTGCAATGGAACTTTATATGTCAAGACATCATATGGGATAGGTCAAGATCACCATTACTGCATACACTGCAGATCTGTTATATAGCGATCCATTATTTCGCGATATCCAATTTATTGCGAATTGGCCGTGGATCCTGATTTTTAGCTCGACTTTTCGTGGAATTTCCATATTTCTTTTTTTATAAAAAAATTGCTAGTAATCTGTGTTAAGCACAAGAAAAGTGGAGCACGCTGTCCTCCAACAGCTCTTGTTTTTCATATAATTCAATATTTTACTATTACACGATGTTCATAAATACATCCAGTTTGGTTCGGATTTGCGCGCCTATATCGCTACTCTTTCATTCACACTCTTGTAGTGCTACAAACATTAACCCGACCTGCTCAACATTAAAGTGTAACAGTTTCACGTAATCTTACAACGGGCATGCCACCTATGATAACATCCTTTCACTTCTGTCGCTTTAATCAGCAGCCGAATTACACGCCGTCCACGTGGAGGGTGTATACAATAACCATTTCATAAATAAATACTTAACCTATCTGAACTACAATAAGGTTATAGATACGGCGTAACTGATTCTGTTTTGTTTACGAGGAAATGCTTACTGCACATCGTTCGCGATATAGATACCCAATTGTGTTGTTATGTGCTACGAAACTCGCGATATAGATACCCAATTGTGTTTTTATGTGCTATGAAACTTATAGAAAAGTAAAGATATCACTGTTGTCAGGGCTACAAAGTTTTTATTCGACAATCAATACACACATGCATTCCATGCAGAGTACATGACGTAGTACATGTTAGCATAATTTGTGCACGCTTTTCTAGCAGAACAAAGGATTTACCTCAGATACGTGTGCAGTTTAATTTTAAATAGAAATCGTGTTTACGTCATGTGAACAGTAAAATTCAGATAGGCATATTTCGGATTTTGAATTTGTTATATGCAATTTGAAATTTATTACAAGGAATAATATTACTTTTTATATACAAATGTAATATTTTACATATGGATATAACTTATTATGGATGTTAACAACAATGAAAAGGTGAGTTAATTATGTTTATGTTTTGAGATCATGAAAATATGCTGGTGTATAGATGTATATCTGTGTATAGATGTATATCTATATGTACATGGATGACCTGACAAGTAATATCGCGATTCGACTATATCGCTATCGCGATCCATGGACCCCGCGAATTGCAATTTCAGGTATATAAATAAGGTGTCTGCCCTATAACTCATGTAGGAAATGAGAAATTGTTAGCAAACTTTGTATATGGATACTTTTGATATTGAGTCCTCACTTAGGATTGCATATTGGTTGGTGGGTCAATGACATCTTAGTAACTCAGGAATGAGATGAGTAATTGTCATGAAACTTCGTACATTGTTACTTTATAGCAAAATGTTGCTTGGGATTGCATGAGGGTTGGGTGTGATTTAGTTCAAAATCATTGCTACTAAAAAGATTTAAACAGTTTCTTCTCATTAACCCGTCAATGGTTTGTGCTAGATATAAGTAGCTTATATTGAGACATAGCTTGGTATTACATGTAGAATGGATTTAGTAAAGGTCAGGGTCTGTGTTACTAAAAATAGAAAAACAAATCCGCTTTAACTTGTGAACGATTCAAGATATTGTATTGGAGCTGTATGTATAGATACCTTACATTAAGATTTTGATTGACATGCGCGGTGGGTAGTGTCAACCGGTCAATTGCTAAAATAGATAGCGAATTGTAATGCTAGTTTAAGGTGTGTTGAAAAGTCCTTAAAAACGTAGTTGTTCTTGAAAAGTCCTTTAAGTACACAAAAAAAACAACAAGACGAGCGTTGAGGTTGTTTTTTTTTGAGCTTTTTGTAAAAAAAGTTAGGCCACGCAGAAGTATGAATACGCTGTAGGTACGTTATAATTTGGGTACGAATCGAGGCCTTGTGTACTACATCATAATTGCAAATGGCGGCACCCAGTGAAAATTATCTTGATGGATAAACATGTAAAACAGTGTTCATTCAAGCAGAACTACAGTTGGTTGAAGTCAATTCAATTTTTATTGTAATATAAAAGATATACAAAGATTGAATTGAATTGAAGTCAAGCAAATTATCAATGTCCGGTTTAACGATTAATTTTTCAACATGGGCGAAAGTGCACTGTCATCAGAATAAAGTAGAAAACAGACGTATAGTAGTCGAAATATGAAAAAATGTTGAGCTTACTGCGCCTTTTGCAAATGATTGCATGTTTTTTACAAAGCAAGAGAACTCCATACAAGTTTCAAACAAAGACAAAGCTGCCAAAGTGATAGTGGATGCATGTGGACATTACAGTGACAAATTATCATTATATAATTATATCATTATATAATTAAAATTGCACATACACAATTTTGTGCTAAGTACCTAGGCAAACTACCATTGCAGGCAAGTGAAGTTACTTGTAGAAAATACTAGACAGCTTTCATGTATTTGGCAGTGTTAGTAATTGCTTCTTAATTTTTAGAAACCTGTCAGTCTAAGCATCCAATTTTTGGTTTGATTCAGTGATGTTTTTGTGTTGTAGCTGTGTTGCACCTATTTGCTTTTAACAGTGAAGGCTACTGATTATTTTGTAAAGATAATATTTTGTCTTCAACATTTCAGGTAATTTTATGTAAAAATAACGCATAAACTGGTCCCAAATGTTTAAGTGGCTTATAGATGACCGTTGCAAAGTTGTTTTTAAAGTCTATACATGTAAAAATATTTACCGTGAAAATCACAATTCTATCCTTGAAAAGTCCTTGAAATTGTATGCAAGATTTAAGTATGAACCATGGGTGTTGTATAGTGTAAGGTGTTCCTTGCCATACCTGTATGACCCTCACCTTGGATCAAGAACTTTTGATTAAAGTATTGACTTCGTATGCATTTCATTCATAGAAAAATAGGTTTTCATAGAATTTCTACGTTTCTTGTGAACTCATTTTTAGATGGGCGTCCAAAGTTAAATAGCAAGCTGGTTCCCTACAATAAACTTGTTGGACACGGCACAGAATAACACAAAATATTGCATATTTATCATGCGTTTAAAAAACAGGCAGTTTTAAGCTCTACTGGCCAAAGACAAGTTGGTCTAGCAAGCTTATGGCTTGGCAGTTCGTGCGTCTTGTGCGCATGTGTCCATGGGTGCATAAACTTTTCCTTTAAAGGACATCTCTGAAACCAAACCTCACATAATTGTTTCTTGGGTGGTCCTTTACCAATATTGGTTTAAATGGCTCTGGTCCGCTGCACAAGATGGTCTCCAGAGCTATAAATATAATCATTCTTTAACTACTTTTCCTCCTAAACCCCTGGGTAGATTTTCAAATAATTTCAGAGAAATGATCCTTGTGTGGTTCTCTACCAAGTTGCTCAAATGGTTCCTCTCCCTTAAAAAAAGTGGCCACCAGGGGGCGGTGCCATATTTCCTTATACCACTATTTACAATTTGAAAATCTTCTTGTCAGCTTTGTAAGCACTGCTTTGATTTCAAAATAATTTCCCAGAATTATTCCTTAAGTGGTTCTCTACTAAAAATGCTTAAATGGTTCCACTCTGTTAAATAAAAATGGCCGCTAGGGGGCAGGGCCATTTTTTTATATATGGTTATATTGAAAACTTGGAAAAGCGTCATGTCAGAAACCACTTGTTGGATTTTGACCACAATTGTCTAAAATTGGTCGCAACGCTTGACATCAACCTGCCTTAAATCGGTCACAACGCTCTACCCGACCTGCCCCCCCCCCCCAAACAAGGATGTATCGCCGCTTGACCCACACCTGCCCACACCGTGAGCTCATGGTGAGCTTTGTGATTGCCCGTTGTCCGTGCGTCCGTCGTCAACATCTCCTCCTAAACCACTCTGCAGATTTTCACCAAACTTCACAGGAATGATCATTGGGTGTCCCTCTTTCAAAGTTATTCTAATCGTTACGGTCCGCTGCATATGTTGGTCACAAGGGCTAAAAATAGATTTAAAAAGTGTAAACTTTAAAAATCTTCTCTGAAACCGTAGGGCCCAGAGGTTTCATATTGGGTATGTAATATCTTATAGTGGTCCTCTACACAGATTTTTCAAATTATGCCCCTGGGGTCAAAATGGGCCATGCCTCAGGGGTCACATGATTTATATAGAATATGTAGCAAAATGACTTTAAAAATCTTTTCTTCTGAACCGCAAGGCCTAGAGGTAGAGGTTTCATATTTGGTATGTAATTTCCTATTGTGGTCCTCTACAAAGATTGTTCAAATTATGCCCATGGGATCTGAACTGGCCACGCCCTGGGGGTCACATGGTTTATAAAGAATACATAGCAAAATGACTTTAAAAATTTCTTCTGAAACTGCAAGGCCCAGAGTATTCATATTTGGTATGCAACATCCTTTAGTTATCCTTTACAAAGATTGTTCTAATTATGCCCCTGGGGTCAAAACAGGCCACGCCCCTGGGGTCACATTGTTTATATAGAATATCTAGCAAAATGAATGTAAAAATCTTCTGCTCAGAAACCGCAAGATCCAGAGGTTTCTTATTTGGTATGTAACATTGTTTAGTGGTCCTCTACAAAGATTGTTAAAATTATTCCCCCTGGGGTCAAAACTGGTCACGCCCTGGGGGGTCACATGGTTTATATAAACTTAAATAGCAAAATATCTTCAACAATCTTCTCCTCTGAAACCGCAAGGCTCAGAGGTTTCGTATTTGGTATTTAACATCCTTTACTGGTCTTCTACAAAGGTTGTTTAAATTATGCCCCTGGGGTCAAAACTGGCCACGCCCCGGGGTCACATGGTTTATATAGCATTCAATAGTAAAATGACTTTAAAAATCTTCTCCTCAGAAACCGCAGGATCCAGAGGTTTCTTATTTGCAATGTAACATTGTATAGTGGTCCTTTACAAAGATTGTTAAAATTATGCCCCTGGGGTCAAAACTGGCCATATCCCGGGGGTCACATGGTTTATATAGACTGAAATAGAAAATGACTATAAATTGCCTTCTCTGAAACCGCAAGACCTAGAGGTTTCATATTTGGTATGTAACATAGTATAGTGGTCTTCTATAAATATTGTCCAAATTATGCCCATCTGGTCACATGGTTTATATAGACTTAAATAGCAAAATGACTTTTAAAATCTTCTATGAAATGGCAAGGCCCACAGCTTTCCTATATTTGGTACGGAAAATTGCATAGTGGTCCTCTGCAAAGGTTGTTCAAATTATGCCCCTGGGGTCAAATCTGGCCACAATCCGAGGGGTCACATGGTTTATATAGACGTAAATAGCAAAATGACTTCAAAAATCTTTACCTCAGAAACCGCATGGCCCAGAGGTTTGTTTAAGATTACTCAAATCATGCCCATGGGATAAAAATAAGCGGTGCCTTGGGGATGCAAATTCCAGTTTGGTTACAAGGTGTCAGGTGAGGGTCCTAGGGCCCTCAGGGTCCTCTTGTTTGTAGATTTTCTCCGCCTTGAAGTTCTGTCATGATCGCTGGTTGTCTTAAAAACTTGTTTATTTCATTAATATAATTGTTTTTGGATGCGAACAATATCCCTTGTTTTCAGTTTAACTACATGCCGTCATAAAAAGCTGAAAAATTCACCATAATTATTAAATACTTGAATACGCGGATCTAAATCAACATAAAATAAGGTCATGTATCTCCATGTAAAAATCGAGCATTGCCTCAAATGTGCGCGGAAGTTATTTCGACACAAAGTCGCGTCAACTCATGATAAATGTTCATGTGCGATTATGAAATATTAAAAAATGCTTGTACATTTACCCTTTAGTTGGCAAGCGCTAGATTTTGTTGTTAAACGCTTACCGTATTTTACTGCCTACTGGAAGCCAATTTTTTGTTGACATAGTCTCTTTAGGGCATGTCCGCGTTATTTAAACAAGTCATCAAATGACCAACTGCTTTGAAGGCCCGAAAAGCGAAACAAGCCTGCGGGAAACCCTGGGATACATTGAAAATTTTGAAAATCTTCTTGTCAGAAACCACTGTTCAGATTTCGAAATAATTTCAGAGAAATGTTCCTTGGGTGGTTATTAAGTTCCTCATATGGTTCTGCTCTGTTCTGCCCTTTAAAACAAACATGGCCGCCATTTGTCTAATACGGGTATATTTAAAACTTTGGAAAAATCTTTGAAATGATTTCACAGAAATCGGCCGCTCTGTTTCACACCCACCACCTTGAATACGGCCGCAACGCACGACCCCCCACCCCAAGAAATCGGCAGCTTTGCCCGACTCCACCTTCCCGAAATCAACCGAATCGCCTGACCTCCCTGAAATGAGCCGCTTTGCCAGAACCCACAATCAAAATCGGCAGTATCGCTTGAACTACACCCTCGCTAAACTACCTAGCCTATTGCTTGACCAGCACCTCTTCAGAAATTGGCCGCTGACAAAGGTGATTAAGAATGAACACCTTCTGAAATCGCGAAGATTTAGTATTCAAGTGCGTTTTAGTGTATATTTATGCAGTAACAGAATTTTTTTTCATGTAATTGTTATTGGATGCGAACATAAATCAGTTACACTACATGCAAACATTAAAAGCCAAAAAAAAATTGTTATTAAAAACTGGAATATGCGGTTCCTAATTGACATAAAAGTCATTTATCGCCATGTAAAAAGCATGTTTTGCTACGAAAGCGCGCGAAAAATTATATCGCCATGCAGAACGTCACGGCGCCTCGTGAAAAATGTGCGAGCACTGGCCACGTGCTTAGTTGCAGTGTTCATGTGAACAGAATGACGTCTGACGCTGCCAAATTGTGTACTAAAATGAGGCTATTTAATACATTATTTGTTTCTATAGATTTCAGGGATGGCATCGAATACCAAAATCAGTATTCGAATATTCGCTTTTTCATTCAATTGACTATTGAAATATTCGCATAAATTTGTGTATGAACTACTGTGAATTTTGTGGTCTACACGACACTACCATTATTTTTTTAGGACATGTTAGAACTGAATAGCAGTACTGTGGTATCTTCATTAATAAATTGCGCTCTCTAATCAATGCATAAATTGAACAGTACAAAATCAATAACAACTGCAGGACTCAAAGTGTTCTTTTAAACAAACCAGTTGTCAAAACATCACACATCACTCTGATAAGCATAAGTTTATCAGCACATTTGAGCAACATTTCTCAATTATAGTGACTGTTAAATGTGTGAATGTGTGATTGCAATTCTTTAATGTATTATTTGTTACTCTATTCAGAAGTCTAAATGTTAGTTGTAATAAACAATAAACAGTTATGGTCTCCTACTGATGGATGTAATTGTGTATTACTGGCGACTAGATGCGTGGAGACTGACACCGACCCGTATATTCAATATCTTTCGGTCTGACACGTAACACGGGCCCATTCTAGTGAAAACATGGTATTATGTATCGATTAGTAAAATACTGCCGTTCTGTGGACAGAAAAATACTGTCTACGATCAGAAAAGTATTGGATTTTAAACCGCTATAAATATTCGAATGACGTTTTAACTGTTCAAATGGCTACTATTTAATCGAATATTCTAATAGTATAGCCATCTCTAATACATTTTAATGTCAATGTGTGAAATGGATAAGGAAATAACGGGGATAAGATTAATGGTAAATATAATAATTATCTGTTTTAATATGCCTATTCGTTTTTCCCAGAAAGCGCTAGTATTTGTTGTCAAACACTTTTCGTTATTAAATATAAACTCCGCCCTAAAAATCACTGTATTTGATTAGCAAATAAGATTATTGTGTGGGGCACTGCACTGTTTAGTCACTTATCAATCCCACTGTTGGAATTGAGATCTTATTGATCAATACGGCGTTTGTTTATGGTCCTTCGATTAAAGATCGGAACGATTAGATAAAAGGAAAATTAAAGCATGTCGGCGTTATTTAAGAATGTCGGCAAATAACTAACTGCTTTGAAGGCATGTCGGGCACGACAAGCAAAACACGGCTGTGGGAAATCCTTCGTCTTATAGAATGCAGTCTTGAGTGTGCTATCAGCAGCTGGGAAAATCGATCTAATCTTTGGAGCTTGTAAGTATTTTTAAACAATTGGTGCAAAATTGTATTATAAGGGTCCCTGCCCTATAGTAATCACCTTGTCTTTCTGTCTTTCTGTCCATCCACATGTTTAGCTCACCTGTGAACTATTGTGGACATTCATTGTCTGGCCTCCATCGTTCCTTGTTTGTTTTCCGTCATCCACAATTAGCTTGAAACAACTTCTCTCAAACTGCCTTGTGGATTTTAACGGAACTTGGCAGGAATGTTCCTGGGGTGGTACTTTACCAAATTCCACCAATTAATAGTCATATGTGTAAAACTCAGGTGGCCACATACAGGAAAAGCTTAAAAAACTAGCAATCTTTGAAAATCTTCTTGTCAGAAACCACTTGCTGGATTTCAAAATAGTTTTCACAGAAATGTTCCTTGGGTGAACCTCTACCAAATTCCTTTAAATATTTGATTTGCTATAAAACATTGCCACCAGGGGGTGGGAAGTTTGACCGTATATGGCTGTAGAGGCAACTTTGAAAATTGTCTTGATAACTACTTACGGGATTTTGAAATAATTTTACAGAAATGTTCCTTGGTTGACTTTCTACTAAATTCCTTTAAATCTTGATTTGTTAAGAAACATTACTTCCAGGGGTTGGGAAAGTTGATCGTTTATCCTTTAAAGGCAACTTAGACAAACTTCTTGTCGGAAACCACGTATTGGATTTGAAAATACTATCATAAAAATGTTGCTAAGGTGACCCTCTACCAAATGCCTTTAAATAATGTTGATGGGTTAAAAAACATGGCCACCAGGAGGTAGGGAAGTTTTACCAGATATGGCTGTATAGGCAACTTTGACAATCTTATCATAAAAAACCACTCGCTGGATTTTGAAATAATTACATAAAAGTATTCCTTGGGTGACCCTCTATCGAATTCCTTCAAATAATTTTGATTTGTTAAAAATACGGCTGCCATGGGATGAGGAAGTTTGACCGTCGGAAACCACTCGCTAGATTTCAAAATTATTTCATAGAAATGTTCCCCAGGTGACACACTACAAATAGCCTTCAAATAATTTTTATTCATTTAAAATCATGGCTTCCAGGGGGTGGGGAAGTTTTACCTTTTTTCCATTTATGGCCACATAAGCAACTTTGACAATCTTGTCGTCCGAAACTGCTTCAAGGATTTAAAAAAAATGCATACAAATGGTCCTTGTTTGAGCCCATACCAAATTCCTTCAGATAAGTTTGATTTGTGAAAAAACATGAAAGCCTGGAAGTGGGGAAGTTTGACAGCAGATGGCTGTATAGGCAACTTAAAAATCTTCTCTTCAGAAACCGCTAAATAGATTTTGAACACAATTCATATAAATATTTCTTGGGTGATCGTCTACCCAATTCCTTGAAATAGTTTTGATTTATGAAAAACATGGCTGCTAGGGGATGGGGAAGATTGACTGTATATGGCCTTAAAGGCAACTTTGACAATCTTTTTGTTAGAAACCACTCGCTAGATTTTGAAATAATTACATAGAAATATTCATTGGGTTACCCTCTACCAAATTCCTTCAAATAGATTCGTGAAAAAACATGGTTGCCAAGGGGTGGGACAGTTTATCATATTTGGCTATAGGACACTTTGACAATCTTCTCGCTGAAAACCACCTTGGGTAACACACTTCCAAATTCTGTCAAATTATTTTGAATTGTTTTAAAAACATGGCTGCTATGGGTGGGGCTGTTTGACTATATATCGTCATATAGGCAACTTTGACAATCTTCTCTTCAGAAACCACGTAGTTGATTTTGAAATAATTTCACAGAAATTTTGATTGGGTTACCCTCAGGTTCTTTCTACAGGTTTAAATATTACCTACTATAAAAGTAATGTATGTTTCACATTCAAATATCTTGCTATACCTTTTAGCTCACCTGAGCACGAAGTGATAAAAAGTGAGTTATTGTGATAATTCACCGCCCAGCCGCAGTCATCCGTCGTTCGTACGTCGTTGTCAAAATTTTACGTGAACAACTTCGTTTCTGAAACTCATGGTTTATATTGACTTAAATAGCAACATGATTTTAAAAATCTGCTCCTCTCCAGAGGTTTCCTATTTGGTATGTGACATCGTATAGTGGTCGCCTACAAAGATTGTTCAAAGTGATCAAGAGTGAGTTATTGTGATAATTCACCGTCCAGCCTCAGTCATCCGTCGTTCGTACGTCGTCTTCAAAATTTTACGTGAACAACTTCTTTTCTAAAACTGCTGGTTTATATTGACTTCAATAGCAAAATAATTTTAAAAATCTGCTCCTCTCCAGAGGTTTCCTATTTGGTATGTGACATCGTATAGTGGTCGCCTACAAAGATTGTTCAAATTATGCCCTTGGGGTAAAATGTTGCCACGGTTTATATAGACTTCGATTGCAAAATGATTAAAAAAATTATCTCCTGAAAGTGCAAGTTCAAGATCTTCATACTCAGGTGAGTGCTTAAGGGCCATGTGGGCCTCTTGTTTGTCAGTACTCTGGATTTAAAATTATGAAGGGACATTTGGAAAACTAAAGCTCTCTTCACAGAATAAGAGAAGACATTTGCAGAATTACAATATAAAAGAAAAGTTCTCCATTTGCAAAATAATTTGTATGCATGTACACAAAGCGGCGCTATGTAGTTATGCATTTACTGGTTAACATATCTAACTCTGTCCACCGGTTATTTATGCAAACTTTCTAAATCTCATCAACTACAATTTTAGGCTATTGAGCCCCATGACTGACAGAGAATAATCCATTAGGAAGGAATGGTCGGTATTGTGGAGCTACTGCTTGTCAAAGGGGAATAATTTATCGTTGACACGCCTGTGTTAAGCTGGCCGTACCGGATGATAACATCATCGGGGACAACTCTTTCCTATGGGATTTTCCTGCAGCGAGCAACTTAGAACAGGGAACATGTATTAGTGTGGCATGGTCTGCATTTATCTTACAAGAGCTTATGAACATGCCCAAAAGGCATATTTGAAATTTGGACTTTGTTCATCTACATGAACTTCTTCTTTCAACAACAATAGTACAAACAGAAACTGTATGTCTCTGACAAATATCATTGTATACCTTTGTATTCATCCATTTTTGAAGCACTACTGCTCGTTGATGGACTATTAGTTAATACGTGTGTACATAGGATTCCATACTTTCTGCAAACATTGTTGTGCTTGATTTGTCTACACACACTTCTGAAAGTGACAATTCTATAAGTAGGTAATATATGATGCACTTACAAATGTTTGAAATCAGGAATAGCAATAGCAAGGATTTGATGTTTTCAGTAAAGGTTTGAAAAGCAAAAATACAAGGACAAAGTAATGCCAGTCAGATGTAAACATGTGTTATGATAATAACTGGTGAATTTTTTTTGTTGACTTATGCCCCCCTTCGATGGCGGGGTATTTTGGTTTGCTAATGTCAAGTCGGTCGGTTCTTTAGGTGCAACAGCTTCTTTAAGTGCAACAGCTTTCATCCAACCTTTACCAAATTTTGTGGAAATCTTTGGTTTGGCATATCTGGGTCAAATTCAATAATCAGCCGAATCTTCTCAATAATGTTGGAATTATGCCCCCTTAATTATCTAAAATTAGCCTATTTAGCTGTTTTCGCTATCTAAGTTTAACAGTTCCTATCTTCCCGAAACTTGATGAAAATGTTGAAGATTATATAATATCTTAGAAAAGTTCGATGATCAACAAAACTGCCAAGGAACTGCATAGTTATGGCCCTTTTTTATATAAAATTTGCCTTTTAAGCAGTTTCCGCTTCCTATGTCTAATCGTTCTCATCCAATCATCACCAAACTTGATATTTTAAAGATTGATTTAAACATACAGGGGGCATAATTGCTTTCCAAACAGCTCTTGTTTAATGAAAGCTGGAGAGGAAAGGACATGCTGCTATTTTGGGAAATTGCTTGTCATAATGATAAGTACGTTCACATGTCACAAACCAAAACGAAGGATATGAAATATGAAAGTAACATAAATGATCACAGCAGGCATTCATTATCTTCTGATAGATGATTGCATGCTCAATTACTTCAATTTTTTAGCTTGAACTTTTGTATACATTTATTTTGCATGATTTGACAAAATCCAAAATCTGTTACTTGCAACTCTTTTAAAGTGCACATTTTTTAGAATACCATTTTTGCAAAACATGTTTATAAGTAGAAAAAGAAGATTTAGTTGTATGCAATTATGCTGAGTAGTTGGGTTCACGTGCAAATGTTGCAAAACATTCAGACCTGTGTTTATGTATGTATAGATTGGTGTGATCTATCGTACTTTCAGCTGATCTGCGTTTTAATGCCATATATTGAAAAAAAAAAGCTTAAATTTTCTGGATCTCGCTGGAAAGGAATCGTGGTTATGTTAACCCGTTGAATTGGGAAGGCTTGTTTGCGCTTGGCCTGTTTTGAAAATCACATACCTGATCCATTAACAGTGTTACAGTGTTTATGTTTATTCATTTAGATATACTTGTATATATTGTATATAATTATGTTTTTTATCTACTTGTAGATATGATTTATAATTTGCTTGTCATATGTTCAGCATTACACTGCATCTGTGACTCAACTGCAGTCGCACAACTTTTGTGCATAAATGGTCTGTACCTTCATATATGCTTACACAACCTTTATAATTACAAAAATGAATGTATGTTTGTTTTTATAAACCAGTTTCTTCCACTTACATGCTACCCACATATTTGATAAAACAGTGCCTTACAGTTTTTACATTAAAAATAGTGCCTTCACAGTTGTACACACCACTCTGCAATGTGCTTGCACTTGGACATCTTGCAATATATGTAATTTTTTTGACATCCTGCATGAGTTTGCTTGTTTATTTCATATAAGTTTTTCATGTTTTTGTTTTACTTTCGTTTGTATTAAAACTTACTTTGTGATTTTCCAATACACCAAATTCAAACCATACTTTATTTTTAGTAATTGAAATTTGTTGACTATAATAATCCATTCCCACACAGTATTTAGCCTTTTTAGTTTCCACCTTTTCACCGCAACAACCGTCGTTATACGTTTTCAGCATTTTGAGTTTTTTGCAGTTAGTGTATTTTGATAAATATTCATAATAGGTTCTTTCATGTATTTATTTTCACAGACGGCCCTGATGGGGTGACGCTGTCTCCATCTACTGCTTCCTATAGACTCAATGAGACCCAGCCCCTGAATGATATCACCTGTTCTGCAGACTGTTATCCAGCCTGTACGTACACGTGGACAAGGTCTGGAGGAGGCACAGTCAGCAACACTGGTGTATTGTCACTAGGAACTCTACTGAGAGGAGAGGCTGATACCTATTGGTGTACACCAAGGAATGCAGCAGGTTTCATGAACAGCCAGACTGTTACCATCAATGTCATTTGTAAGTTAATGCTTAGCTGGTGCAATAGTTGGTTACATTCCTTTCCATGTGAGTTTCAAACAGAAAACGGAACCGTAATTATATTGAGCACTGACGCAATTAATTCACAAGCCACTTACCTTGCACATTTCTTTGAAAACAAGGTTCAGATTATGACACATTGTGTTTACTATGGCCAATTAGTTTGGGGTGTTATTAGACTTATGTTGAATGAAAGATATAAATTCTAATGGGTAGTTTAATTCCTTAAGAAAAAACGTGTCAGTAAATAAAAACAACTGAATGATACTAAAGTTAAATGTCATCATGTTAATTTGTGAGAGCAGTTGTATATAAAGATTGTTCAATATTAGTTTCAGGAAAATATGGTTTCTTGTAGGCCAATGTGCTCTTAAATGTAAATATCACTCCACCTCAACAACAACATTGTAGGAATACTGAACATAATTAACTCTTCATTGTAATACATTTGTTTTAATGGTGTGCTAGATTCCTTAGGTGTTTCACTTACAAGGTGTTTGTAAATGTATGGTTTCCTATAATAAAATGCTGTTTGTTATATGATTTAAGATGGCCCAGACTCGGTGACCCTGTCTCCATCTACAACATCCTATACACTGAATGAATATCAGCCCCTGAATGACATCACCTGTTCTGCAGACTGTTACCCTGCCTGTAATTACAACTGGACAAAGTTTGGAGGAGGCACAGTCAGCAACACTGGTGTAATGTCACTAGGAACTGTACAGAGAGGAGAAGCTGGTACTTACCGGTGTACAGCAAGCAATACAGAAGCTGATGTTAGCAAAAACACTCAGATTGTAACAATCAATATAAAATGTAAGATACTCGCTGAATGCGTTTTTTTGTCTTTTGATAACGAAATAAGATTCGTGCATGATTTACTACACAAACTTACAATATAGCTGGTCATTTTTGCTGTCATGTTAGTTTTGATTTATTCGTAGTGGTACCATAACGGGTAACAAACAACGTGGAAATTCCACGATCACCAATGTCATGCATACAATTCAATACTGTTATAAAAATAAGTTATGGATGCAAGGTGGAGGTCAAAGAGCTATGGTAAGGAATTATACATACACACAATTATTCACTAAATTACAACTTAAGTTCAGAAACTGGTTTAGACACTAGTACCCTATGGGTGGGGGTATGCTAGTATGGTCAGTCATCATGGAAAGTTCATCGTTTTCTGTCGTCAATAATTTACTTCAACAGCATCTTCTGTGAAACTGCATGGTTGATTTTAAACAAGATTTACCGTCAACAAATGTTTTCAATTCATTGGAATATAATTATGGTAAATTCTGATTGCTCTGGCAACCAAAAGCAGGGTTACCCTCTACAAAAATACTTAAAATCATTTTGATTCGTCCAACAAACATGAACCCTTTGGGTTGGGGGAGTTTTCATAGTATTATAAAATATGTCCATATTGAAAACTTTGAAAATCTTGTTAGAAACATCAGTCTGAATATCAAAATAATTTTACCTAAATGTTCCTTGTATGACCATTTACCAAATTCTTTCAAATGATGTTGATTCGTTTTAAGAATTGAAATGCTCTTTTTACGCTTCATCGATTTATGAAGGTCAGTTTGTTTGTATCTAATTTGCATAAAGCCGAAAGCTTCATACATCAATGAATTGCCGAACAGAGCGTTTCAAATTCTTATAATTACAATTATAATTACAACTGTGTGTATACTTTAAATTTTTACCCTAATAGTGTAAATTAATTTGAAATTTATTGTTTTCAATTCTCGCATCAATACATTGAAGAATGATTAGTCGGCTCCGCCCTTTGCACTTCGTTGTGTACAGTTTATTCATTAGAGGCTATACCTTTAGCAGTGTCTTAAATTATAGTGATAAAATTTACTTTTGTTATGGTTGATATTTCGTAAGAGCAATTTTTGAACATGGTGTTTTTAGCTCACCTATGCACGAAGTGCTCGTTGAGCTATTGGTATAGGGAATCTCTCCGGCGAAGTCCGTCGTCAATTTGCTGTCAACAATTCGGACCGTTATCGCGATAAAGACTATAATTTTTTCATTCAATCGTGACCAAAATTGCTCAGTTTGTGTACGACCATAAAATCTTTGGACGAGTTAGATAATGGGCCAACTTGGACTAGGAACACTGGAGTTATTGCCCCTTTTTCCTGCAAAAGAAGTGCACAAGTGCCCTTTTCCAACGTATAGACTTTATTTTCCATCCAATCTTAACCAACCTTTCACAGTTTGTGTATGACCATCAAATCTCAGCAGACGTCAAAAATGGGCCAGATCGTGTTTCAAACAATAGAGTTATTGCCCTTTGTTTATTATTCAGGATAGAGAGAGACATTTTTCATCCAATCTTGCACAGTTTGTCTATTACCACGAGATTACAGTTGAAGTCGAATATAAGCAAGACTGGACCAGAAACACCAGAGTTATTGCCCTTTGTTTGTGAACAAAAATTGGCAAAAATGGACATTATATAGAATAGAGACTGCATTTTTCATCCAATCTTTACCAATCTTGCACAGTTTGTCTATTACCATAAGATTAAAGGTGAAGTCGAATATAAGCAAGATTGGACAAGAAACGTCAGAGTTATTGCCCGTTGTTGGTAAAAAAAAGGCAAACATGGACATTATTCAGAATAGAGACATTATTTTTCATCCAATCTTCGCCAATCATGTACAGTTTGTCTATGAACGTAAGACTACAGGTTAAGTGGAATATAAGCATGATGGGGCCAGAAACACCAGAGTTAATGCCCCTTGTGTTTTAAAAAACAACATCAACAAGTTATCAATGATTGGCTTGCACACACGATTTTTGATTCAATATTGACCAAACTTACACAGTTTGTGCATGACCATAAAAATTGATGGATACATTTTGATTTCCAACTTTGATGTCTTCAGAGCCTGCATTAACATTATTTATAATGATTGGACAGAAAATTATCAAAGAAAAAGCAAAACTTGACCTTATAGCATAGCCATCGCAATTATCGCATTCCAACTAGTTTTCCAAAACTGTTTGCGACAAAAAGACTTCAAAATCTACTGTTTGTGCAAATTCCAGAATTGTCAATGATTTGAGAAACATTAGCAAAAATACGCACACCCACTACCCAACTCATACTTTAGTAGCCCATTGCACTTACCGATGGTTTAAATCAAAATTGATCCTACCCCGCTGCGTATTGTTCATATACCTTAATTTTCAAACCTGTCACAACAGTGTGGTCGTGATCTGTATCAGTTCTCAGATGAGAGCTTTGGGCCATCATGGCCCTCTTGTTTATTCTTATTATGTAGCATGATCACAATAGACGGAAATATTTAAACGCGTTCCTGTTTAGATTTACGACTGAAGACTAAACGAGTCGAAAGTTGGTTTCAGATGTTACAGCTTTGTAAACGCCCATCTACATGTAGTTGGAACCGTACTTTAGGCGTAAAGTATATTTTAGTAATTAATGCTTATTTTTATATTTGAAATGCAATGTTTCATGACCGGGTCGGCTAGTTCAGTTGGTAGAGCGCTGGACTACAAATCCGAGGTTCGCGGATTTGATTCCCATCGCAGCCACATAACTTGTGTGGGGATTTGTCATGAAATTATTTTTACTGCCATTCTCCCCTTACCTCTGATTGAAGTAGGGCAGTTGTCAGTTACTGGCATAAGATTGTGCACTCAGTACTGGTAAACCAGCTTACACAGGAAAAGTGTGAGTAGTTAACTGACCGCCGTTATATGACTTAAATACTGTTGAATACCCGAAAAATCCAAAGAAAACAAACAAAACAAAAAGCAATGTTTCATATGTATGTTAATTTTGTTTTACTTATTTCTTAAAACGCCCTGTTTTGGCCCTCGATTGTAGTCAATATTGACACCCATTATTGCGTGCATTGTAAAACCGTATGCTGAGCAAACATTTTAACACCACACTTTTTTTGCACTTAGTGTTGAAACGTTTTGTGTAAGAAATTCCGCAAATCTAACTTGCAGTTTGGATATAATATCAAGACGAGATAAAGGTAAACAGCTTTTATTATTTTACTACTGATTAAAGTATCAAATCTTTGGAAATGTATTAAATCGGCCGAAAAAATATCAGTCTACTGTACAGTATGCTTTTCATTAGGTGACACAAATTTGAAAGATTAATTTTTATGCATGTAATTTGCATAGAGCTATGGACATGAAATTTTTTTTAAATTGCTTTAGTCAAAGCTCTTAGTAAATGACATTTCTTTCATTTTGAACTCACCTGAGCACGAAGTGCTTTGTGAGCTATTGGTATAGGGGACCTCTCCGGCGGCGTCCGGCGGCCGTATGCAGTTAACAATTCGGACCGTTATAGCAATAAAGACTACATTTTTTTATTCAATCTTTAACTTACTTGCACAGTTTGTGTATGACAATAAAATCTTGGATGTGATTGTTTTTGGGTCAGATCACACCAGTAACACCAGAGTTAATGACCCTTTTTCATGCTAGAAAAGTGCAAAAATGCCATTTTGCTATGCAATGACTTTTTTCTATCCAATCTTAACCAAACTATCACAGTTTGTGTATGACCATCAGATCTCAACAGAAGCAGAAAATGGGACAGATCGTGTTTCAAACACCAGAGTTATTGTTCTTTGTTTATTATAAAAATAGACAAATGGGTATTATTCAAGACAGAGAGTTCATTTTTCATCTAATCTTCACCAATCATGCACAGTGTGTCTGTTATCACAAGAGTACAGTTGAAATCAAAATTAAGCAAGATCGGACCAGAAACTCCAGAGTTATAGCCCTTGAATAAAATATGCAAAACTGGTCATTATTCAGGATAGAGACTGGATTTGTCATCCAGTCTTCACTAATCTTGCATAGTTAAATAATAAATAATAAAGGTGATGTTCAATATAAACAAGATCGGACCAGAAACAACCTAGTTATTGCCGTTTGTTTGTGAAAAAGATACGCAAAAATGGACATTATTCAGGATAGAGACTTTATTTTTCATCCAATCTTTGCCAATCGCGTAAAGTTCTATAAACATAAAACTACAGGTGAAGTCGTATATGAGCACGGTCAAGGCCAGAACTACCAGAGTTATTGCCCCTTATGTTTGGAAAAGAAACATCAACAAGTTATCAATGATCGGCTTGCACACAAGATTTTTGATTCAATGTTGACCAAACTTACACATTTTGTGCATGAACATAAAAATTGATTGATAAAATTTGATTTCCATCAGTTGTAAACCTTGCATGCAGTTACTTGAACATGTAACATTGATCAGACGGCTTCAGAGCCTGCATTAACATCATTTATCATATTTGGACAAAAAATCATCAAAACTGTCTGTGAAAAAAACATAAAAATCTGTTTGTGCATTTTCCAGAATTTTCACTGACTTAATGGAAAAGGGTCAGGTAAGAATTTCGAGCAAAATGATTTGAGATCCATAAGAGTTCTCAGGTGAGCGCTATGGGCCATCATGGCCCTCTTGTTTTTTGTGTGTGACAGCACTGCATGTAAACAACAATAAAAAGTAGTTCGTCGTGAATAGTAATAGAGGCAACCAGCTTCAATGAATCAAAAAGCTGACAGCGCAGAAAGGCTGTTGGCAAGAAAATAAAATAAGAGCAAATTTATTATGAGAGTATTTTTATTATAAGGAACATTTACTGAAGTGAATCACCTGTCTCTTATATCACTTCTCTAAAAAATATCGATATACACTCCACATAAAATAAATGGGCATAAGCTGGTATTTGACCTAATTGAAGATGGAGATCCAGACCACTGTTTTAGCAAATGGAAACTAATAGTGCGCGTCTAATTCAATGCTATTTATTTTCTTCTTTTTTTTTAGCTCAACTGAGCACAAAGTGCTCATGGTGAGCTTTTGTGATCGCCCGTTGTCCGTCATGCGTGGGTGCTAGCGTGCGGTCGTGCCTGCGTGCGTCCGTCGTCAACTTTTTATTTAAACGACATCTCCTCCTAAACCACTTGGAAGATTTTTACCAAACTTTACAGGAATGATCATTGGGTGAATCTCTTTGAAAGTAGTTCAAATTGATACGGCCTGGTGCATGCATATTTAGGTCACCAGAGCTAAAACTAGATTTTAAAAGTGTAAACTTAAAAAATCTTCTCTGAAAGGCCCAGAGGTTTCATATTTGGTTTGTAACATCCTTTAGTGGTTATTTACAAAGTTTGTTCAAATTATGCCCCTGGGGTAAAAACAGGCCACGCGGTGGAGGGGGGGGGGGGTCACGTGATTTACATAAAATATATAGCAATATGAGCTTAAAAATCTTCTCCTCTGAAACCACAAGGCCCAGCAGTCTCAGATTTGGTATGCAACATCCTATAGTGGTCCTCCATTAAGATTGTTCAAATAATGCCCCTGGGGTCAAAACTGGCCACGCCCTGGTAGTCACATGGTTTATATAGACTTAAATAGCGAAATGTCTTTTAAAAAATCTTCACTGAAACCGCAAGGCCCAGAGGTTTCATATTTGGTATGTAACATCCTTTAGTGGTGCTCTACAAATATTATTCAATTTATGCTTTTTCGGTCAAAAATAGCCACGCCCCGGGGGGGGGGAATCACATGATTTATATATACTTAAATAGCAAAATGACTTTAAAAATCTTAGCCTCAGAAACTCAGGCCCTGAGGTTTCTTGTTTGGTATGTAACATGGTATAGTGGTCCTCTACAAAGATTGTTCAAAGTATGCCCCTGAGGTCAAAACTGGCCACGCCCTGGGGGTCACATGGTTTATATAAACTTAAAAAGGAAAATGACTTTAAAATCTTGTCCTCTGAAACTTCAAGTCCTTTAGGTTTTATATTTGGTATCTAACATTGTGTAGTAGTCGTCTACAAAGATTGTTCAAATGATGCCCCTGGGGTTAAAGCTGGAAACATCCCGTGGGTCATATGGTTTCTATAGACTTAAATAGCAGAATGACTTTAAAAATCTTCTCTGAAACCTTTGGGCCCAGAGGTTTCATATTTGGTATGTAATATTGTATAGTAGTGCTCTACAAATATTGTTCAAATGATGCCTCTGGGGTCAGAACGGGCCACACCCTGTACCGCACATGGTTTATAAGACTTAAATAGCAAAATGACTTTCAAAATCTTCTGCTCCGAAATGTCAAGCCAGAAGGTTTCGTATTTGTTATGTTACATTCTATGGAGGTCCTTTTATAAAGATCGTTCAAATGATGCCCCTGGGGTCAAAACTGGTCACACCCCAGGGGGTCACAATGTTTATATAGACTTAAATAGCAAAATGACTTTAAACATCTTTCCTGAAACCGCAAGGCCTAGAGGTTACATATTTGGCATATTATGTTGTATAGTGGTCCTTTACAAAGATTGTTCAAATGATGCCCATGGGGTCAAAACTGGCCACACCCCGGGACTCACATGGCATATATAGACGCAAACGGCAAAATGAAAAATTCTCTGAAGCCACTAGACCACGAGGTTTGATATTTCGGTAAAACAATGTATCGAGACCTCGATTGGGATTGTATATGGGATGGGTGGGTCAAGGTCAAGGTCACTGTTACTAAAAATAGAAAAACGATTTGCGCTCAATAACTTGAGAATGCATGCATTGCGATATTTTCAAGAAACGCAATACACATATCTTATATCGAAACCTCATTGAGATATTTTAATGAAACTTCATACGTTGGTAACTTATATCGAGACCTTGCTTTACGTATGTTGTGGGTGGGGTCTAGGTAAATGACGCAATGCCGTAACATTCAAACCCACATTTCTCGTTGTTCTCGAATCATAAGGTTACACTCAATCTAGTAACGGGGCCTTTTTATTCGATAAATAATGTTTCTACGAGCATTGTTTAGTGCTTCAACTGTTTGTAATCGTTACCTTTGTTGAAGTTGTTGTACTGATTGGAAACTTAATGAAGTATAAACATCTTGATTTAAAAACATGTATATTATATATGCTTTGTTCTTGCAAATACAGTGGGAAAAGTTCCTCGTGTACGTCATGCCAACTTGCGTCAAATTTTACTAAGCACATTATACAGTTTGCACTTTGTGTAGATCTTTTGTCTGCAAGAAAATTATGCTGACACGTACAATGTCACGTCATCAGCATGGAAAGCATGGATCTATTAAATGCCATATAAAAACTTTGTAGCGCAGAGAACTGTGAGATATTTACTTTTGAATAAAAGTTTCGTAGCGCATAACATCAAAATTAGCTATCTGTATGCGAACATATGCAGTAGACATTTCCTCTTTAACAATGAAAAACAAAACAGCCGAATCGATAACGTAATTGTCGTTCATATAGGTCAGTATTTATCTACGACATACAGATACTGTATACACCCTCCACATGATGACTAACAGCAATTAGCGACTGCAGATTATCTGACCACCGTTCCGCGAAAGCGTTACAAAGGATTAATTAACAGGACCACTGTTTGGGTTATCATAACTGCTCCTCGTCGACACGCGGCTAGCGGGCATTGTTGTCATAGGGACAATTAAGGATTTATCAATAAGAAGTAAATTGTTGGCCGAATGCAACTTTTATTGCACATTAACATCAATTTTCGTCATTAACCTGGACAAAATGCATCTGAGCGGGACTCTGGGACAAACGTCGCAAAAAGCGGGACCATCCCGGCAAGACTGGGACGTATGACAAGTATGCCATATAGGCAACTTTAACAATCTTCTTGTCAGAAACCGCTTGCTGGATTTTGAAATATTTTCAAAGTAATGTTCCTCAAATGACACTAAATTAAGTTTATTTAGTGAGGCTTTGATAACCTAACTCACAGCAAATAAAGTTGCCTGTAATCAATTTATCTCATCATTTTCAGTCTTTATGTTCAAAATAAACAAAAGAAAATCACTGAATAACATAATAAACATCAAATGACGTCACAAAAATAAACAAAATGACGCCAATATAATGCCTGTGTTTGCCTTGTATTCAACGAGGTGGACGTACAGCTAAGTTTATCCCACGGGATGTTATTTCGTCAACGCAGGCGTAAGATGGGATAAAAATCAATGTGATCTGTTTCAAAACAAGGTTGCCAGGGGGATGGGCAGTTTGATTATATATGCCTATGGGTGTCAGGTGTCCATCGTTTTCATTTGTGTTAACATTTAACTTCAAACATCTTTGTACCCGCTATTCATTTATAAAAAGCCATTACCATGCCTTAGACTCAGGTGAGCGACCTAGGGCCATCTTGGCCATCTTGTCTGATTTGGCAGCCATTTTGTAGGACGTTTAATATAATATTAATTATTTTATTTCCGTAAAAATCAGTTCATGTTTGTAAATACATTTTCTATCAACGCATACATAATTATAGTAACGCTACATATTGAATTGCCAATTTTAAATTTGTGGCGGCCATCTTGGCGGCCATATTGAACATTAAAAATGCACAATGATGACAAATTTGCATCATACAGTTTCTAAGTAGGGTCATGGTATGTATTTATTTTATGCAAAAACAATTTGTGTGTTGTTCTGCCTTTTTGGGTTTAGCAACCGGCATACTGATTATTTGTTCTAATGATATCTTGGGCGAGTTGGAATGTGGTTCCGGTCCGTTGAAAAACATGGCCGCCAGGGGGGGCGGGCAGTTTTCCTTATATGGCTTTATGAAAAGCTTGTGAACACTCTAGAAGTCACATTTTTTGCCGGATCAACATAAAACTTTCTCAGAACCTTGTTCTTATCATATCTCGAAAATGGTACCGGTCCATTGAAAAACAGAGGGGGGGGGGCAGTTTTCTTTCTATGGCTATAGGAAAAGCTTGTGAACACTCTAAAAGTCACACTTGCTCAGATCCTTTGTTTTTATGATATCTTGGCCAAGTTCGAAAATGGTTCAAGTCCGTTGAAAAACATGGCAGTCGAGGTTGATGGGTGGAGCAGTTTTCCTTACATTGCTATAGACAAAGGTTGTGAACACTCTAAAAGTTATATATTTTGCCCAGTCAACATGAAAATTGCTCAGATGCTTTGTTCTTATGATATCTTGGCCAAGCTCAAAAATGATTCATTTACCTTGTGAACACTCTTGAGGCTATGTTTGTTGCCCAATCTTCATGAAACTTGCCCAGAACATTTTTCGCATTGATATCTCGAACCAGTTTGAATATGGGTCATGTGGGGTCAAAAACTAGGTGACTAGGTAAAATTGAATTTAAAAGCTTGTGAACACTCTTAAAATAATATTTTTTACCTATTTTTCTTGAAACTCGCTAAGAAAATTTGTTTCAGTAATATCTGCGTCACGTGGGGTCACAAACTAAGTCACTAGGACAAATTGAAGAAAAAATTTGTGAACACTAGAAGTGCGATTTATAGCTTAATCATCAAGAAACTTGCTCAGAATATTTGTCCCAATCATATCTCAGACGAGTTTTAAAGTGGGTCATGTGGTGTCAAAAACTTGGTCACTAGGGCAAATTGAAGAAAAGCTTGTGAACATTCTTGAAGTCACATTTTGTTCCCAGTATTCTTGAAACTTGCTCAGAACATTTGTTTCAACGACACCTCGGACGAGTTCGAAACAAGTTCATGTTGTTTTAAAAATGTCGCCAGGGCAAATTGAAAAAAAAGAAGCTTTTGAATACTCTAGATGCCACATTTATAGCCCAATCATCATGAAACTTGCTCAGAACATGTGTGTCCAAATGATATCTGGGACATGTTCGAAACCAGGTCACATGGGGTAAAAAATTAGGTCACGAAGACAAATTGAAAAAAAAGCTTGTGAACACACTAGAGGCCACATTCTTAGCCGAATCTTTATGGAACTTGCTCAGAACAGTTGTTCCTTAGCTTCTCATGTGAGCGAACTAGGGCCTTATCGCATTATTTTTTCTTCTCTTAACAATTGTAATTAATTGTGTGGAGTGGTTAACCATACATTATTATCCTGATTCAAATTATGCCCAATCGTTTTAATTTCCCTAATACATGCCCGTTCTTTATGAATTTGGCACGTTTTTTGTGATGAATAAGAAGTTGTTGAGCCTCTGATTTCCATCAGTAGAGTTTCCAGAAAAAGTTTGTCATCAATTTGAAACTATATCTGCATTACAAACTGAGGAAATATTTTTGAATTATATAATGGCAATGTATATTGTACTTTTTTTGATCGATTTTATCATGAATGTAAGCAAGATAATCTTTATCTGAAAGAAGGGAGTTGTCGAATTTCCGAAGTCATTTTTCATGTGGAATATTTTCAAAATCCAAATTTACAGTAATGACTGAGTGATCAGAACGATAACTAAATTCCTACATTATGATCCCTGATATGAAGTAAGAAATCACTAGGAACCAAGTAAAAATCTAGCATTTCCTGTTGTAAGGGTTTGCCCTTCGCCATGAGAACGTTTTCAAATCTCCGTGTTTTACTCTGAAAGGGTCATGTTAAAAAATTCTGCAATTAAATTTGTTAAAATGTTTCTTGCTTTTATGTTCTTATTGTTAAATTTGTAATTACTGTAATCAAGATTTGTATTTAACACTGAGTTAAAATCGCCATACTACACACATGATTAATTCCCTATATTTTCAATTAGGGTAAAACTATTTTGATAGAAAGTGGGGCTATAAACGTTAATACATGTTAACTGTTTACCTTGTAAAGAATGATTTAAATTTATATAGTTGCCTTTATCATCTGTAAAAACTTGGTTAATCTTGCCATCTAATCCTTTGGTAAACATAATCCCCAACCCTTGGGCATTTGATTTTGCAAAATTAAAAAAGGCCTCTGCATTCCACATGGACTACAATTGTTTGTCCATGTCCGATGTAAAATGTAGATATTGCTAACAAATTATATGAGAATTAGTTTCTTTTAAAAACTGATAAACATCTGATCTTTTTTGTGTGGATCATTTAAGCCTCTTCAATTACATGAAATAATCTTTAATTTATTATCAACGACTCTTGTAGGTCGCCGCAGCCAATTCACCACTGTTTCACAGTGATATGATGCAATCTGTTAAAGTTGTACTAGTGTCAGGTATATGATACGGTAGCAGACGATTACTTGTGATTGTTAACGTTTGTCCTAGGATTGTAGTAAGATTATAGAAGATTTGTCACGATAAATCTACAAGTAACCGACAATTCTCACACTTTACTGCGTTTCCAGGCGATTTTGGACATAACGATGCCTCGTGCATTATCGTGACACCAACTTAGACAACGTAGTGAGTGCATAGGGACAGGCAACGCGACCCAATTGTCGCGTTGTCGTGGTCCATTGTAACTGAACGTAGGGAAAGCTTAGAAGTCCATACCATACACGTAGCAAAATGTTCCATAATGTAGTACAGTCTTGTGATATTTGTGTGATGAAATTGGTAGCGATCAATCACGATTAAACACGAAGGCAACCTACGATGGCAGTAAATATAAGCCTGAATAAGATACGATGAAACTAGGATTGTCCTACGTTTTCGAAAAATCGTGCGGTGCTACGATAAGCCACAAATGTTTTACCACGCTTTACCACGCTTCTCCAAGATTTTGTAAATTGTGGGCAATCACAGCCCAAATCGTGACAGTGTGTTTAGCCCCTCAGGTTAATGACCTAGGGCCTTATTGCCCTGCAGTTTGTCTTTTCTTGACAATGTCTCGGTCACTGTCAAATACAAGCCAGATCAGACCAGATAGACCATAATTGTTTCCTCTTGATATTTTTTAAAATCCATAATTTGTCAACAATTGGATTTTAGTCTCCATAGATTCATTCCTGACAGGCATTTTTATAGTGCAGTTCAGTTGACTGGTTAACTTCAGGTTGGCAGGATAGGCATCTGAGTATTGAACCTGTCACTTGCTAGCTAGGTCAACAACAGTAAGATATCTGGCTGATGTGGGTCAGTTTGTAAGCGTCATTGCCTAAAAGTTACTCAGATTAGCACTTTGGGTTATCATGGCTCACTTGCCTAATGTCCTGGCAACTTTTTCAGATGGGCCAGACTTTGTTAGTATAAGTGAACAGTTGGAGTACACAGTGAATGAAGGGCAGCAAGTTCCGAATGTTACATGCACAGCAGACTGTTTGCCAGAGTGTACATACACATGGAGAAACATGACTTCTGGGACTGATATTACCATCACCAGGGTGCTGGCTCTTGGTCAAGTGAGTCGATATGCAGCCGGAACATACAGATGCACTGCTAGAAATACCGATTACAATCAGATTAAAGAGAATTCTACCAGGCTTATTGTCAATTGTAATTAGCTGTTTCTGAAATAAACCGTCACAAAATATATATAATATAAACATAAGATTTGTGGTTGAACCGTAAATGCAATCAATACAGCTGTCAGTTTAATACAGTTTGTTTGAAATGAATACACTGTTAAGCACTATGCAATCATAGTACACTGTATACAAGGCTATGATAGTCTTATTTATAAGACTTGCAACAAATTTAGTGTCACTATTAATATAGGGCTAACTTCGTTGGAACGTCTAATCGGCGAAGGACCTTTTATGTGGCGGAAACCCTAAAGATTAAATTTTGATGAATTCCTATTATGTGCTACAATAAAAATATATCAATGTTATTAACATGGACAACACCCGAACTGCTTTACATATGCCGAAATTTACCTAGGAAATGCATACATTTTAATTTAAATCTGAGTATTCATCTACTACATTTATGTACAGACCGCCATTATTTTGCCTCGTAAACACCTTAAACTTTATAAATAGAATCAATTGACCAATAAAAATGACAGAATTCTCTGAGTTAGCAGATTTATCAATAAAATTGAACACACTGATACACAGCTGCGGTTATCGAGATTTATTTAAAAATGAAAAAGTGTGTAGGTTTAAATTGTTAATGCGTCCATCATGAAAGTGTCATTATAAAAATATTTATGGAACATTAATTAGGAATGGATTATCTGCCCAAGTATGTTATTTTTATTGCAATCCGTTAACAATAACTATCTAATTTCGGGACGTGAAAGTTGCGATCAAAATCCTGTGGGAACAATTTAGACAAAGAAGGAAAACTTTCCACCACAGAAATAGTTCTTCCTCGGTTATGAGCTGCAGAGAATATTGTTGATATAAAAAAGGAGCTCAATATTCGCCCAGCGCTAACAAGTTATGCTAAGAATTATGGTAAATATTGTGCCCTGACACCATTTTATTTGTCAATATAAGAAACTGTTGAAAACTTAAATAATTATATATTCTGTTTGTTAAAGATTCCCCGGATGTAGCACTATCAAAGTCAACTCTATCTTCAAATGAAGGACAACCATTAGACCTGATTTGTGAAGCATCAGGTATACCTGCTGTTTACACATTTACGCCTTTGGCTCAGAAGTTCGGTGAGGTCCAGATACCCAACTCACATATCAGCCATGGCAGCACAACGTCGCAATCAACCCACACAGTCCATATACCTGCACTACAACTACAAGATACAGGCACATATACATGTCATGCGCAGAATGGAGTCCAAGATATTAGTGGTAATCTGGTTCAGACCGCATCAACGTTAGTAATGGTCAACGGTGAGTTAATTTTTATGATCGCCAAAATAGGGAGAGCACATGGTCGTCGCTAAGTCCGTCCATTCAAATTCTAACAAAACTGTGATTCGTTTTGTCCGGTTGTCAAGTACATTTACCCGATAATTTTATCTGTCAATCTTTCTGGGCATCCAAGGGGAGAGTTGTTAAGCGGCTACTACTAATGGACAGTTTAGATGAAAACTGTTTATTAGGGTTAGGGTTAGTCTTGTATGTGACTTACAAATGCTTTTATGTGGCTATTTTATGCCCATAACTATCTTTCTAGCCTCTTAGATAGCATCATAAGGATGTCTGTCCGTTTGTTTCTGCGTGTGATCTCGGTAACTATTAACTCGAATTTAATGAAACTGCAGCATTCTTATGGAGCATATTGTAAATGTGGGAGCATATTGTCAAGGAGTTGCAGTATGATAATTTTTCAGAGAGTTACTTCCTTTTGATTATAAATTAGAACATTTGGATGAGAAAATTTCCTTTTTGTATAGGATTTCAAAAACTAATAACACAAATTTAATGAAACTTGATTTGCAGCAACCCTACTATGGGGACATGCACAAATTTTCCGGGCGTTCCGGTCTGATGATTTTAAAGGGACTCATTGCCTTTTTGATATATATTGGCTTTTGTGCTCGTCTGGACTATAACTTGGCCATGGATGGAGGGATTTAAAAAAACTAACTTGGCCTAAAGCTGCAATTAGTGCTATGTAGCACTTATGCATTCGGTCAGTAGGTCTAAGGTCAAGGTCACGCCTAGAAGTAAAAATTCAGAATTGGCACATTGCTTGCCTGTACTTTAACTTCTTTCATAAAGTTGTTTTTCCAGGCCTTTTAGAGTAATATTCCTTTGACTTAGACATCTCACACATTAATATTTTAAATAATATTCTTTAATAACAAAATGCACACATGAACTAATAGTTCTTATTTTCTGCAATTAACCTTATAGGGATTTCCTAGTTTTTCTGTATCTGTCTAATGTTCAAATTTGGTTCTTATATATACACAATTATGTTGACATGTAGTTACTCGCTTTTAATATGTTAATACTTGTTTCAATAATTGATAAAAGCATACCTGATACTTCAAAGCATAGTTTATAACAAAAGGATGATCCAAATTGCACGGCATATGACCATGGTATACCGTAAAAGTTCATGGTTCTGAGACCATGGTCAACCATGGACTGTCATGGTTGGCCATGTGCAGTAATTTGCATCAAAGTTCACAACCATGGTCATACTTGACCAAGGTCGACCATGATCCTTCCATGGTTGACCAGTGAACTGGTCTTTTTAAAATCCTCTACATAATTCCTTGAAATTATTTTGTTTTCTCAAAAAACATGGCCTCCATGGTGCAGGGTAGTTAGCCCATTTTGCCCTTGATGACAACTTTGACAATCATTTCAGCCGAATTACTGCTAATTTCTCGCATATAAGCCACACTTTTTTTATCCACGTCTTGGACGCAGATATAAGAAAAATGTCCTAGTTTTTCTATAATAAATATCGTTCTTTGTCTTTTGGCCGCCATTTTAATAGACGCTTGATCGAAGTCACTAAGATGCTTATATAAGCAAATATTCGTACCCAATACTTTTCACACTGTTTTATTCGTACCCAATACTTTTCACACTGTATTATATTAGGATCTTTTTAAAATATTAGTATATAATATATATTTCTTATTGTGTGTGTTTTATATTTGTATTTGTTATTTTTTACAAAATCAAAATATATGTGTAAAAAATAGCATAATACACCAGGAGGCCGTTTTATCAACGGGTCGTAGGGCAGTCGTACGTAAGATTCGGTCGCACGACAGTCGTAGGACCGGTGTACTGCTTTATCAACACAATCGCAGCTTTTTGCTTAAGATTTTTGCTAAAATGTACGACTGGTAGAAGGCACTCTTAGCGGTCGTAAATATGGCTACTTCATATCAAATCACAGGCAAAGCATTAATATCAAATGTGCATTTTAAACGTTTATAACATAAAAATAGTTCAAAACAATCAAATAGTATCTGTGCCATCCGGAATCAGTGTTATTTTGGCTGATGAGCACAGCAAGCACCGATCATATATAAGTAATGAGGGCGCATTGCTGGAAAAATTAGATTCTACAGTTGACATCCACTTGAAGGTTGAATGTTGGCTTGTTGCAGCTTGTCTATGATTTGGAAATCGTCTTACCTCGAAAGTTTAAAATCCAAGTTAATCAATCATTTGTAACACAACACAACAAAGATATGATAAGCGATTTTCATACATTTTCCACAAAAATTAATAGATATAGAATTCATTTCATAAAATTAAAACATAACGTGAAAGGTTATTAGAAATGTACACATTGTCATCAATATGACATCACAGAATGAAGATGAAGTGTTTGTCTTTCAAAATCATCCACAGTGGCGTAGCTACAGTACATAAATGGACATACCCTTTTACAATATAACTATTATTTCAGAATGAAAATATTTTCTCCAAAATGTCACATTGGCAATTGTATTAGTTTAAAACATTGTAACTTTTATCATTTAAAAGAAAATAATAATTCAATATTGTATAGTGTACCATTCGTAAACAAACTATGGTCAGCTACGCTTGTGTAAACTCTGTTGCTTCAAACAGTTGGTCACTTCTAAGAATTGTTGACTGAAAATATTTTACAACTGCATTTTAAAGAAGACTAATAGAGCGACACGTTCAACGTTATAAATGGTAACACCGAAAATTGATATGCATTAACGCGGTAACAGTGAAAATTATAATTATCTTCATGTAATTATTAAAACTCGTTTTTGTCTTAATATATCTAGCTAGTTCTGCAGTAATATTTAGACGAGTTTAATTCTACTTATCAGTTTAAATTTAATCATTAAAATCATCTCGGAACTAGATATAATCAGAATTCAAACGTTAAAAAAATCGGGAAAACATCATGACTTTCAGACTGGTTTCACGTTTTTCATGTAGTAAGAGCATGAATAATCTTAGCTGCGACCGAACACTTACGATCACCTTCATAAAACGGTTGTATGCTGGTCGCAAGGTCGGTCGTAAACCCCGGACTTAATATAAGATCAGTTTAAGATACGATCTGTTGATAAAACGGTCTCAGGGGTCTAACCAAACAAAGTGTAAACACCACCTGACAAACTACTTTGTATTGCTTTGCAAACAATAATGTTGGTGTCATGGATGATACACTGCAGATCCCTCATATTTCGATCCGTTATTTCGCGATATCCAATATATCACAAATCGGCCGTGGATCCTGATTTTTAATCATGATAACTTCAATATTTTACTATTACACGACGTTCATAAATAGATTCAGTTTGGTCCGGATTTTTGCATCTACATCGCATTTACACTCTAATAGTGCGACAAACAATAACTCGATCCGGTCAACATCAAAGTGTAACAGTGTAACAGTTTGACGTCATAAGCTTAAATCGCTCGTGCCACCCGTGACAACGTCCTTTAATTGCTGTCGCTTTAATTAGCAGGCGAATTACACGCTGTCCACGTAAGGATGTATACAGTAACTGTATGTCATAAATCAATACTGACCTGTCTGAACGTCAATAACGTTATCGATACGGCGTAACTGTTTCTTTATTTCTTTTAAGATGAAATGCTAACTGCACATTGTTTGCGATATAGATTCCCAATTTTATTGTTATGCGTTACAAAACTTTCATACAAAATTAAAGATCGCAATGTCAGTCAATACACCCATGCTTTCCATGCGGATGATGTGACGTTGTACATGTCAACATAATTTGTGCGCACTTTTCTAGCAGAACAAAGGATTGACACGAAATACATGTGCAGTTTAATTGTAAATAGAAATCGTGAACAGTAAAATTCAGATAGTTGTTTGGGATTTGGAATTATGAAATTAATTATATTAAGGAAAATATTATATTTTTGTATACAAATGTAATACTTTACATATGGATATAACACATGGTGGACGTTAACAACAATGAAAAAGGTGCGTTAGTGACGTTTATATTGTGAGATTGTGAAAATATGCCAAGTGTATTCATGTATATGTACATGGAGGACCTGACAAGTTATATCGCGATCTCAATCAATGGACCCCGCGAATCGCAATATGATGGATCTGCAGTGTACTTGCACAACTGATATTTTTTGTCAAACAAACAATTAGTGCTTAGGGTGTTATTAAAGGTGTTGACACTGACAATCCAGCAAAAGCACATTTAGTGTAATGTATCCGCATTTGTAGGTAGCGACTTTTACGACAAAAATATTTTGAGTGTCTGTAAACAATGGATGCGAAATTTACTATTTGTCTGTGTAAGGAAGCGTTATGAAGCTTTTGAATCATAGATTTTTTTCCGCAAACTATGCTCAGAATTTTAAGGTGCGTCTTAAACTTGGGGGCGTCTTGTACGCAATAATTTACAGTACGGCACTTATTTTAATCAAACATTACAAAACATTATTGGGCCCGAAAGACTCTTTACTAAATTCTTTCATACGATTTTACGGAGTTAAAAACATAGTCACCCAGGGATGTTGAATTTGCAGTGCTGGGCTATAATGACAGCCTTGACAATTTTCTATACTGCTACAAACTGGAACTCATTTTATTAAAGTAAATAAAATCCATCTGGCCAAAATGAACAATCATGAAGTACAAATAACACTATATTTAATTATATAGTTACTGCTAATACTTGTATACGTAGTTAAGAATTTATGCTGTTTAATAGATGATATACATACTTTGTTACTTTATGAAGAATTGCATCGCTTGTTGATCCCATATTAGATTAAAAGTTAGAAACATAATTTCAAGAAAATTCTCTCTTTTTTCCGTTATTTTGGTTATTGTTAGCTCATGGTGAGCTTTTGTGATTGCCTGTTGTCCGTCGTGTGTGCGTGCGCCGTGTACTTTTCATTCAAACAACATCGCCCAAACCGCTTGGCTGATTTTCACCAACCTTCACAGGAATGATCCTTGTGTGGACCTCTTTCAATGTTGTTTAAATCTTTTCGCTGAAGATATAGGTTACCAGAGATAAAAATATATTTAAAAAGTGAAAGCTTTAAAAATCTTCTTATATGAAACCGCACGGCTCAGAGCTTTCATATTTGATATGTGACATCCTCTAGAGATCCTCTACAAAGATTGTTCAAATTATGTCACTGGGGTCAAAACGGGACACGCCCTGGGGGACATATGGTTTATATAGAATATATAGCAAAATGACTTTAAAAATCTTCTCCTCTGAAACCACAAGACCAAGAGGTTTCATATTTGGTATGTTACATCCTATAGTGGTCCTTTACAAAGATTGTTGAAATTATGCCCCTGGAGTCAAAACTGGCTACGCCCCGAGGGTTTATATAAAATATATATAGCAAAATGATTTTAAAAATCACTTCCTATGAATCCGGAAGACCCAGAGGTCTCATATTTAGTATGTAACATTCTTTAGTGGTCCTTTACAAAACTTGTTTAAATTATGCCCCTGGGGTCAAAACGGGCACGTCCGGGGGATCACATTGTTTATATAAAATATATAGCAAAATGACTTTTAAAATCTTCTCCTGAAACCACAAGGCCCAGAGGTTCCATATTTGGTATGTAACATCCTCAACAAAGACTGTTCAAATTATGCCCCTGGGGTCAAAACTGGCCACGTCCGGGGGTATCATGATTTATATAGAATATATAGCAAAATGACTTTAAAAATCTTCTCCTCATCCTTTAGTGGTCCTTTACAAAGTTTGTTTAAGTTATGTCCCTGGGGTCAAATCTGGTCACGCCCGGGGGTCACAAGATTATATACTAAAATAGCAAAATGATTTTAAAAATCTTCTCCTCTGAAACGGCAAAGCCCACAGCTTACCAATATTTGGTTCGTAACATTGTATAGTTGTCATCTTGAACGATTGTTCAAAGTATGCCCCTGGGGTCAAATCTGGTGGCACCTCGAGGGGTCACATGCTTTATTTAGACTTAAATAGCAAAGTTACTTTTAAAATCTTTACCTGAAACGGCAAGACCCAGAGGTTGTTCAAGATTGTTCATATTATGCCCCTGGGATGCAAATTCCATTTGAGTTACAAGGTCACAGGTGAGCGTCCTAGGGCCCTTAGGGCCCTCTTGTTGGTTATTACATTGGCCTATTTCGTTGGGCGGGTGGTTGTAACGTAGCATTTTCCATTTCCGCTCTCTAACTCGAGAATGGATTGAGCTATTGTAATGAAAATTCATACACAGTTACCTTTAAGCGAGACCTTGCGCGTCATACACATGTTATTTTTAGAATCAGGGAATTTTGTAGAACTAAACTGACTTTTACTATTACCTTTTCTAAAGGTTACACGCCACCAAAGCATGACTACAAAAATATAACGCTAATAATGGATTGTCCGACATGCTTATCAGTGCCGCGATTTGATTGGCAAATCGACCTGTCAATCATTGGTCCGTTGTAACGTCAATTGCATATGGGGTGGGTGGGGTCAAGGTCACTTTTGTTAAAAATATAAAAACGGTTTCCACTCAATAACTTGAGAACTCATTGAGATATTTTGAAGAAATTTAATACATAAATAACTTATATCGAGACGTTGCTTGGGATTGCTTATGGGGTGGGTTGGGTCAAGGTCTCTGTTACTAAAAATAGAAAAATGGTTTCTACTCAATTACTTGAGAATGCATTGAGATATTTTAATGAAACATCACACATAAATACCTTATATCGAAACCTTGCTTGGGATTGTTTATGGGGTGGGTGGGGTCAAGGCCAAGGTTTCTGTTACTGTAAATAGAAAAACAGTTTCCCCTCAATAATTCGAAATGAATTGAGATATTTCAATGAAATTTCATATATAGATACCTTACATCAAGACCTCGTATGGGATTGCGAATTGGGTGGGTGGATCACCGTAACTAAAAATAGCATACATGCCACATGTCCCGGATCGTCCGGGATCTTCCCAGAACTGCAGTGCCTGTCATGCAGTCCCGGAATACGTTCATGTGTCCCGCAAATCATAAAAACAGTGCATACCTATATTTGTTGAACTTTTGACAGATCACTAATCCCCTGATTTTTCCCCAAGGCAATGCATACCCGATTAGACAATGTGTCATACATGAGCAATTAACAGCAGTTGTCACACTTTCACACTAATTGACTTCATTCTTAAGCTGCAATCAGTCACTGAGTAGCTCCGCCCTAAAAATCGATATTAGCCAATTAAAACTCCAAGTTATTTCAGTTTGCCAATGCCGTGAATGATCTACCAATCGGTGTTATGCACATTTATACACACATTAGTAGGTGTATACATGCATCGATTGATAACAAAAGACTACGTATAATCCCAACCATAAGTAAAAGCAGTTAACTCAATGGTTTCTGTTGTCCACAATATCCACAGTTAGTTTAATACCTAAATAAGGCATTGTTTAAAATAACTTTCCTTGAAATGTCAGGAAAATAGTCGTAAACAAATAGTTTGTTATGTCATGTAAAACCCCTGTTTCGCTTGAAATGAGCGCAACATGTCTGCTTGCACCGTCACGTTCCAGGCATGAAAAGCGTGTTTTCCGACTATGTGCTTCGCAATATTTAGACGTGTCAACTGGCATTCAAGTTTGGTGGTGAAAGATTTTTGAAATATTTACTTTTTTGTATAAACGTTTCGTATTGCAATAACTTTGTAATATGTAGCATTTTAATGAATATTTGTATTGCTACGAGTACTAATAGCAATACAGCTTTTCCATGAAAAAAGTACATTGCCGTTGATTGGAATAAATACATGAACACATGCCACTATTTCCCGACAAAACAATTTTCCCGCAAAATAAGAACGCTTGTGTTTAAAACAAACAAACGCACATACGTTTCCCGGAAAATCCGAAAAAAATCCCGGACATTGGCGGGCGTAGTCCCGAAAATGATCCATTCAGATTATGGCATGTATAAAAAATAGTAAAATGGTTTCCACTCAATAACTTGAGAACACATTGAGATATTTAAATGAAACTTCATATCTTATATCGAGACCTCGCTTTGGATTGCATTTAGGGTGGGTGAGGAAAGTTCTAGGTCACCGTTACTAAAAATTAACAGTTTCCGCACAATAGCTTGAGAACACATTGGGATATTTTAATGGAACTTTATACATAGAACAACTTATATATAGACCTCGTTTCGGATTGCATATGGTATAGGTAGGTTAAAGGTAAGGGTCACCATTACTAGAAAAAGACAAACAGGGCTTCCGCTCAATAGCTTGAGAAGACATTTTGACAGATATTTTAGTGAAACTTCATATGTAGATACCTTATATCTAGACCTCGCATGGGATTGCAAACAGGGTTGGTGGTGTCAAGGTCAAGGTTACCATTACTAAAAATTGTCTTTTTGTGTTGACTGTAATTCATTTCGTTAACAAAAATTTGGTTTTCGTGGAAGATCCTTGTTTCTTGTTTCTAATAGCCTGCTTAATTTGATGAGCTGTAAGCAGTCAACAAACTGGGTTAAGTCTGCCATTGTGTATGAAAGTTTATACTTTCTAAAAATCAATACCAACCTATCTACAAAGTGCTTATCACAGAAAAACAGGTTTCTTGCGTTGGTTATTTGTTAGAGGCATTACTGGTGCCAACGAAATACATGTTTATAGGCGTTGTGAACCATCCTAATAATGTCAATTTTTGTGGTATGGTTTTATTGCAGTATATGGTATTGGAATCATTCTATAGTTACTGAAAATTGTGCTTTATAAATGGATTTCTTTGGTTAGGGTCATTCCATGAATTTTAATTCCACAAATATAAATACTTTTAACACATTGCCAATATAACAGTCTGAATTTAATTAAGGTTTATTTGACATCAGTACAGCCAACTGTTTATAAATGCAGTTTATAAGACCTAGGTTTAAAATGCAAAAGGTGTTGTTTACCATAAAAGATCGTATATTACGCGCACCCATGTATAACACGCACCCGATGTTTGAAGCAAAATTTGAGGGAACAAACTAAAAACAATTTTCAGCTGTTGTTTGTTATATGTCCATCGATGTTATTTTACTAAATTGTTCTGTCTTTTGTTGTTGTTGTTCCTTAATTTTGTACTAAATTTACTTTCATAAAAATCGTTATCAATGTACATTTCAGATACGCATAGTTTACATAATTACCTCGTGCGCAAAACGCATATTTATCCAAATTAATTGCAAATATTCATGTTAATATTCAATAAGTTTTATGCTGTAACACAATCGCCGTTTTAATTCCAATACATGTAAATTTCTTCATTTCCATTTGAATCTCTAATTTACCAAATGCAACAAAACAACTTTGGAATTGTTTACACCCTTGAAATTTTCTCTAGAATGTTAATCTCGTTACAAGCTTAAAGTGCTACTAACCTGTAGACAGTGGACCTAGCTTGGCTGTTACATCAAAGAGTTTTTTTAAGTCAAACTGACACCGTGGCTATGGCTGTTGCTAACGGCTTGCAGATTTAGAGGCTGCAGTCTTCTCAGTTGTAACAGGCATTATTGTCAATGACTGTGTTTATGGCTCACTGAGCACGAAGTGCTTGGCGAGCTATTGGTATAGGAGACCTCTCCGGCGTTGTCCGACCTTCCGTCGTCAAGGTGCAGTCAACAATCTGGAACGTTATCACGATAAAGACTACATTTTTTATTCAATCTTGACCAAAAATTCACAGTTTATGTATGACCATAAAATCATAGACGAGTTTGATAATGGGCCCAATCGGACCAGAAACACCACAGTTATTGCCCCTTTTTCGTGCAAAAATAAAGTGCAAAAATGCTCTTCCAACATATAGACTTTATTTTCCATTCAAACTTAACCAAACTTTCCCAGTTTGTGTATGACCATCAGATCTCAGAATACGCCAAAAATGGGCCAGATCCTGTTTCAAATGCCAGAGTTATTGCCCTTTGTTTATAAACAAAAACTAAAAAATGGACATTTTCAGGATAGAGAATTCATTTTTTTTATTCAATCATCACCTTGCACAGTTTGTCTATAACAATGACATAACAGTTGAAGTCGAATATAGGCAAGATCGGAAATGAAACACCAGAGTTATTGCCCTTTGTTTGTGAAAAAAATATGCAAACATTTACATTATTCAGGATATAATTGTTCATCCAATCTTCACCAATCTTGCGCAGTTTGTCTATGACCATAAGATTAAAAGTGAAGTTGAATATAAGCAAGATCAGACTAGAAAGATCAGACTAGAAACACCAGAGTTATTGCACTTTGTTTGTGAAAAAAATATGCCAAAATGGGCATTATTCAGGATTTTTTATCCAATCTTCACCAGTCGTGTACAGTTTGTCTATGAACGTAAGACTACAGGTGAAGTTGGATAAAAGCATGATTGGGCCAGAAACACCAGAGTTATTGCCTCTTGTGTTTGAAAAAAAACATCAACAAGTTATCAATGATTGGCTTGCACACGCGATTTTTTATTCAATGTTGACCAAACTTACAGAGTTTGTGTATGACAATAAAAATTGATTGATAAAAGTTGATTTCCAACAGTTGAAAGACCTGCTTGCAGTTAATTGTACATGCAACGTTGATGTCTTCAGAGTCTGCATTAACATCATTTATCATCATTGGACTGAACGTTATCAAATAAAAAGCAAAACCTGACCGTATAGCACAGCCATCTCAATTATTGCATTGCAGCTTGTTCTCCAATACTGTCTGCGAAAAAGACATCAATAGGATTATTGGAATGACCTTCGTACGATCTCCGTCTGTCCGTCCGTCTCTCTGTCCGTAACATTTTTGTGTCCGCTCCATATCAGAGTCGGTCACTCTGGCTCAAGGTCAAGTTCACATTTGAAGATCAAATATTCAAGCCTCCATTTCGTGTCCGCTCCATATTTCCTATACCCTTTGAAGGATTTTCATGAAACCTGGCTCAAATGTTTAGGTCATTGAGACGATGTGCAGAAGGCATAAGTCAGTCACGCCAGCTCAAGGTCAAGGTCACACTTAAAGATAACATATTCGAGCCTTGATTGTGTGTCTGCTCCATATCTCCTATCCCCTTTGAAGGATTTTTATGAAACTGGCTCAGATGTTAAGGTAATTGAGACGCTGTGCAGAAGGCATGAGTCAGTCACACTAGCTCAAGGTCAACGTCACACTTGAAGGTAAAATATTTGTGCCTCCATTTCTTGTTCGCTCTATATCTCCCTTGCATTTTGAAGGATTTTCATGAAACATGGCTCAAATGTTAAGTTCATTGAGACAATGTGCAGAAAGCACGAGCCTTTCACGCCAGCTCAAGGTCAAGGTCACACTTGAATGTTAAATTTTTGAGCCTCCATTTTCGTGTCCGTTTTTCGTGTCCGCTCTATATCCCCTATACCCTTTGAAGGATTTTCATGAAACTTGGCTCAAATGTTTAGCGCATTGAAACCATGTGCAGAAGGCATAACCAGTCACGCCAACTCAAGGTTAAGGTCACACTTGAAGGTTGAATATTTGAGCCTGTATGTTCATGTCCGTTCTATATCTCTTGTGCCCTTTGAAGGATTTTCATAAAACTTGCCTCAAATGTTTATCGCATTGAGGCAATGTGCAGAAGGCATGAGGCAGTTACGCCACCTCAAGGTCAAGGTCACACTTGAAGGCCAAATGTTTGAGCCTCCATGCTTGTGTCTGCTCCATATCTCCTATGCCCTTTGAAGGATTTTTATAAAATTTGGATCAAATGTTTATCACATTGAGGCAATGTGCACAAGGCATGGAGCAGTCTGCCCACCTCAAGGTCAAGATCACACTTAAAGGTCAAATGTTTGAGCCTCCATTTTTGAGTCAGCTCCATATCTCATATGCCCTTTAATTAACTTTCATGAAACTGATTAAGGTCAGTGTGATACTTCAAAGTTAACTTTAAAATCTAATGAAGGATAACGGCAGATGATATAGCTGTCCTTTGGACTGCCTTGTACAGAATTGTCACCGATTTAATGAAAAAGGGTCAGGTAAGAATATTAAGAAAAGTGATTTAAGAGCCATTAGCAAAAACACCGCACATCCACTACCCAACTCATACTTTTCCCATTGCACTAACCCATGTTTTAAATTAAATTTATCCTATCCCCCTTCGTGTACTGTTCATAAATCTTAATTTTCAAACCTGTCACAACAGTATGGTCTTAATTTTTAACAGTTCTCAGGTGAGCGCTTTGGGCCATGCTGGCCCTCTTGTTAATGGATTTAATTGTTTGCTTAAATTGTAAATACGATTGCAAGGTAATTAGAATGTTTTTAAATAAACAGATATGAATCAAATATGAAATAAATATCTGAAAATATAAAAAAAATAAAAAAAAAATTGGCTGCAAATAACTGCTACCATGTATGACGCGCACCATATTTTCATACCCGAATTTTAGGCTAAAAATCTGCACGTAGTACATGGTATTTTACTGTATGTTGCTTGTTTTTTTTTTAAAGATGATTAGAAATATTAAAAATATGAAGGCTATGATGGTTGTGATATTGTGATTTGATGTTTTTGATGATGATGATGATGATGATGATATTGATAATGATGATGATGGCGTGAACATCAACAAAAACCCAAAATTTTAATAATATTTGATACTTAATTTGAATATTCAATGGTAACTATGATATTCTTCTACAGAAAGTCAAATAAGAGAGAAACATAATAACCACAGCAACTGTTTACTTGAATCTTGACCTCCCATCCAATATAAATGTTATATCCGGATATCACAGGCTGGATTTCAAAAGAATTTCACAGAAATACTCCTTGGGTGACCCTGTACCAAATTCCTTATAATCATATTGATTCATTAAAAACATAGCTGTCATGGGATGGACCGTTTTCCTTAAATAGCTATATAGAAAATGTTAAAAATCGTCTTGTCTTTAACCACTTGTTGGATTTTGAAATAATTTCACAGAAATGTTCCTTGTTTGTCCCTCTAACACAATTTCTTTCAGTCATTTTGATTCATTAAATAAACAGCCACCAGCAGGCGGATCAAATTTCCTTATATGGCTTATTAAAAACTTCTTGTCTAAAACCTGTGGCTGAATTTCAAAATAATTTCACATAAATATTTCTTTGGTGACTATCTATCAAATTCCTACATTTAACATGTCCTATATTTTATATGTCCCAAATAAAATTTTACTTCAAACTTCTCTGAACAGGCTATTCAATTTGTACAAGCCATTATGATTTTTAGCTCATTTTGAATAGTTAAAATGAAAACTTAAAAAATCTCCTTGTCAGTAACCACTGCTTGGATTGTAAAATAATTTCACAAACATGTTCCATTGGTGAGCCTCTTCAAATTACTTCAAATTAAAAAACATGCCCCAGTGTGCTGGGCCTTTTTCCTTATAGAGATGGATATTGAAAACTTTAAAAATTCTCTTGTCAGTAACCACTGATTGCATTTCGAGATAATTTCACAGAAATAGTCTTTGGTTGGCCCTCTACCAAAAAACAGTATATTATTATGCCCCTATCGAAGATGGCGGGGTATCTTTGTTTGCTATGGGTCAGTCAGTCTGTTCGTCAGTCGGTCGGTCGGTAGGCCACTTTGGTTTATGCACTCGTAAGTCCAACAGTTTTCATCCCATCTTCATCAAACTTCATGAAAATTGTGTGGGCATATATAATATTTTGGCCAAGTTTGATAATCTGTCAAATCGCCCCAGGGTTGTGGAGATTTTGCTATTGAATTATCTAAACTTTTAAGTTATTTCCGTTCTCTTAATCCAACAATTTTATCAGATTCTCATCAAACTTAATGAATATGTTTGTGACCATAATATCTCGGTAAAGTTTGATAATCAGCAAATCACCCCAGGAATTGTTGAGTCATGGCCCTTCAATTATCTAAAATAGCTTTTTCAGCCATTTCCATTTTCAAGTCCAACAGTTTTCATCCAATCTTCACCAAACTTCGATTATCAGCCAAATCTCCCCAGGAACAGCAGGAGCTGTGGTCCTTGATTTATCTAAAATTTGCCTTTTTAGCAGTTTACACTCTTACATATGCTATGCCCAACATTTATCATCCAATCTTCACCAAAATTGATATTTCAATGATTGCTTTTAACCTTGAGGGGGCATAACTGTTTTACAAACAGTTCTTGTTTTGACAAGTTAAAAACCATGACCCCCTAAGGCCTATATATATATCGCTATATTGAAAACTGTAAGTCTTCTTGTCAATAACCACTAGTTGCATTTCGAAATAATGGCACTGTAATGTTCCTTTGTGGATAAAGTATATTGATACTTTAAAATCATGGCCCTTTTTTATGGCTTTGACATGATGCATCCACCTAATTATGTCTTTGGTAGCTTGATTAATATATAGTTTTCTGTCTGTATGATGATGCTGATGATGATGATACATGTCACAGATTTATGTATCTTATTATGCCACTGAGTATTAACATGGATTACATAAAATTAAACTATGAGAAATAGGTTTTTGCCAAAATCTGTTTCATCTATATTTCAAAACTAAATTGTAACATTTAACCCAATTGTGTTTATGCTAGGTTCCCAGTATCGTGCGATCCATCACAAACGCCACGATTGGCCATTCGTAGCTGATCGTGGTATTTTTCTGACATTTCAGGCTTGGATACAATGTGATGTGAGTCCATACGTTTTGGAAACATTGTTTTGCGCTCGTTTACTAACTCACGATTTGTCAATTACAGGTATTAAGATCTGTTATGGTCTTATCTCTAGGTTACAAACAATTACATAGGTTTCGTTTGGATGGATTCGATCGAGTCCACGAATGGGTCTCGATCTGACACGATTGGGTTCCCCGAACTAGGAAGTTGTAGTATTTGTAGATAAGTTCCGATACACTAATCACAAATCAAAACTCTCCGTTACAATAGGATATGATTGTGGTCGCAATTTTTTTTGGATCATGATAGATGACTATTGACTTCAATATTTCTTGAGATCGCAACACATCTTAACTGAGCGTGGTGTTTTTATTGTCTAAGATTGATCCCGATCTACACGAATTGAATGAACGATTAGATACCATTTGCTTTTTTAGGATGCATAAAGATCTGAAACGATGATCCAGATGGACAATCAATCACAGCTGATCATGTTAATTGATTTCTGAAGTGTTCAAAATTATTCTACGATTAACATGGTTGCCGCGACAGACCTCAAGATCTGATAGGATCACCATGGGTTGATAGGATCACCACGATTGGTCCACAATAAAGACCACGATTTCAAGGGAACGTTGCATTAGCAACAATCATTTGTTAAAATAATATTTACCGGACTCTATTCACATCACAAATTCAGTGGTCTAATATATTCATATACTCTGAACATTTTACTGTACTTCAAACATTTCTTAGCATGCTATTAAATTTTAACATTAAAGGCATTAAAATTAATTTTACGCAAGTGAGTAACCCGTGGCAATTTTAGCTCTCTTGTATTAATTATTACTTAAATGTTTTCCTTTTACCTTATCTGAGCACAACGTTGTGCTCATGGCGTGCTCATGATGAGCTTTTGTGATGGCCTTTTGTCCGTTGTTAGTCGTTCGTCGTCAACATTTGCCTTGTGAACACTCTAGAGGCCGCATTTATTGTCCAATCTTCATGAAAGTTGCTTCGATCATTTGTTCCATCTAGGACATTATCGCAGTCATGTAGGATCAAAAACTAGGTCACTATGTCAAAAGGAAGTAAAATCTTTTGAACTGAGAAATCACATGTTTTGCCCAATCAACATCAAACTTGCTCAGAACAATCCTTCTATGATATCTCGGCCAAGTTAGAAAACGGTCTCGCTAAATTGAAAAAAAAAGGCTGTTAGGGTGCGGGGCAGTTTTCATTATATGGCTGTATTGAAAACTTTTAGAAGCTTGTAAACACTCTTAAGAGGTCACATTTATTGCCCAATCTACATGAATCTTGCCCAGAACATTTATTATAATCGTATCTCGCATGAGTTTAAAACTGGGATATGTGGGGTCAAAAAACAAGGTCACCAGGCCAAATTGAAGGAAAAGCTTGTAAACACGCTTAGAAGTCATTTTATTTTGCCCAATATTCTTGAAACTTGCTCAGAACATATATTTCAATGATATCTCGGACAAGTTGAAACTGGGTCAGATTTTGCTCAGAACATTTGTCATAATGAAATTTGCTCAGAACATTTGTCCCAAGTATATCTCAAACGAGTTCGGAACTGGATCATGTGGGGTCAAATACTATGTCACTAGGGCAAATCGAAGAAAAAGCTAGTGAACACTCTAGAAGTCACATGTTTTGCCCAATATTCTTGAAATTTGCTCAGAACATTTGTTTTAATACTATCTCGAAAGCATTAAAAACTGGGTCATGTGGGGTAAAAAACTAGGTCACCAGGCCAAATTAAATAAAAAGCTTTTGAATACTCTAAGAGGCAACATATATAGGCCAATCATCATGAAACTGATATCTGGGACAATTATAGCTGGGACAAGATCGAAACCTTATGGCCGTTTTGTTTACTTAAATGACTATCCATTTATTGATATAACTTTATATCATTTTAGTAAGTCCCAAAGTTCTGACCAGCAATGTGAAGATTGCCGCTGCAACTGGTGCTAATGTGACATTCAACATTCCATTCTACTCCTATCCTGCGGTAGAGGAGATATTGATACAGCGCCATGATGGACTTAATATCAGCCACAGTACGGTGAAATATTCACTAATAAATACAAATGCGACTGTGGAGACTGATTTCTACGAAGCTAAGGTGCAGCTCGGAGGAAATATGTTAAACTTCATTGTAACTTTCCTTCAACCAAATGACTTCGGGAACTATAAACTGCAGATGAGAAACTCTGTGAATGTGACAACTGCATACTTGAATGTGGTGGCAGAAAGTAAGTATACTCAATACATATAGTGTAAAATATTTTGCCAGGTGAAAATCTGCATCACTTCTACCACATGCAACAAGAAAGTTAACATGAAATAATTTCATTATTCATGTGATGGGGTTGAATCTTTTCAGCTCACCTTAAGTTATTGTCGAGCTATTGGTTTAGAGCGACTGTCCTGCGTCATATGTCGTCCGTCAACAATTGGACTCATGCAATTGAGACTTCACTTTTCATTCAATCTTTACCAAATTTGCACAGCTTGTGTATGCCCATAAAATCTCGGATCGATAATGGGCCATATCGGACTAGGAACACCAGAGTTAACATACAGACTTCATTTTTCATCTGAACTTAACCAAGCTATTGTGGTCAGTCTGTGTCAGGTGCTCGTCGTGCGTCGTCAACATTTTACTTCAAACACCATTTTATCTGAAACCACTTGGACGGATTTTATCCAAACTTGGCTGGAATGTTATATAACTATATTGAAAACTTTAAAAATCTTCTAGTCTGAAACTGCTGGCTGGATTTCAAAATAATTTCTCAGAATTGGTCCTTGGGTGATCACCTACCAAATTCCTTGAAATCATTTTGATTTGTTAAAAACACGGCTGCCAGGGGGCGGGGTAGTTTCCCTTATATGGCTATATTGAAAACTTTAAAAATCTTCTACCCTGAAACCACTGGCTGGATTTCAACATACTTTCACAGAAATGCTCATTGGGTAAACCTCTACCAAATTCGTTCAAAACATTAAAATACGTTAAAAATCTTTTTGTTAAAAGCCATTAAGATGCTTTACACTCAGGTGAGCGACCTAGGGCCATCAATGTCTCTGCTAGGGATCGCAACCCCTATAACTCTGTTTTGTTTTTGTGACATATTTATGCCCAGTTTTTAACTGAGACATTTTGGTTTAAGTTTTTTATAAAGTTCAATATCTTGAATACTATCGAAGGTATTTTATCTGAAACTTCAAATATGTCTTTACTATCAACGTCTGCAAAAGGGAAAGCAGCTCTCATAACTGTTTTGTATTTTTCAGATTTATGCCCTTTTCAGTGCTACAGATAATTTTTCAGGCAAACAGTTTTTAGCTTGACTATTCGAAGAATAGCCCAGCTTTCCTACTACCCCCAGCGCCGGCGTCCGCGTCTGAATTTGGTTAAAGTTTTTATTCCAAAGTCTTGTAATTTCAAAACAACATAAGTTATTCACTTGAAACTTGCAATATAGTTTTGTCATCAACTCCAGTGTCAGGGGTAACCTTTCCCATAGCTCTGTTTTGTATTTTACAGCGTTATGCACTTTTTCACATAGATTTTTTTGTTAAGTTTATGTTCAAAAGTTTTGAAACTTCAAAAGTACATAAGTTATTCAAGTGAAACTTGGAAATAAGCTTTTTCATCAACTCTAGTATCAAGGGCAACATTCCCTATAGCTCTATTTTGTATTTTAACAGAGTTATGCCCCTTTTTCACGTTGATTTTCTGGTTACAGTTCATATTCAAAGGTTTTGTAACTTCCAAACTACATAAGATATTCACTTGAAACTTGGAGCTAACCTTTGTCATCAACTCTAGTATCAAGGGCAACATTACCCATAACTCTGATTTGTATGTTGACAGAGTTAGCCCACTTTTTACATAGACTTTGTGGTTAACGTTTTTGTTCCAAAAATTCATAAACTTTACAAGGCTTCACTTAAAAGTTTTGTATTTTAACCAATGTATGCACCTTCAACCATCCAACATATGTACCAACTGAAATACTTTGAATAGTCGAGCGCGCTGTCCTCTGACAGCTCTTGTTCACGTCCTAAATTTGTAATCAATCGTTCTTTTACTGACCACCTTCAACACTAATTAGTTTTTATCGATATAAAATAGTTTACAGTCAATAGTTTGCAATTTACAGACCAGCTTTTTTTCGTCCAATACACTTTTGCTTGTTGAAAAGCTGTCAAATTTAGTTCACTTTTTCATAAATGTCTGCAAATTACTGTAATAAATGAACAATAAATGGATAATTTAGCCTTTGAACAATATTTAAATTACAAAATCAACGTTGATAGATAGAAGTTATTTTTTGATTGTCAATTCAACCATGTTTTTCTTTCAACACTGAAATGCTTATTCCCAATTCTTATAAGTTACACTCTACCCTGAATATCTGGTTGATAATGACGCAAAAGTAGGGAACCAGACAAGTAAAAACGGTCACTATTTTGATGCGGTGCTATAGTTATTATTAACTTGGGCAAATAATCCTTGCCAATTATTTGTTTCAGGCAAACCATCGCCTTCTGAAAATCTTAACCACACTGTGATAGACAACACAGTATATTTCACTTGGAAGCAAGGCTTCAATGGGGGCCATACTCAGACATTCATCGTTCAGCTCTCCACAGATTCCACAGATACTTTCTTCAATCATACAACTGTCATGGAGGATTCTACTTCACTTAGAAATGGCCTATATTCTGTGAACATCTCCAACCTTGATGCTGGTATCTACCATGCTAGACTGTTAATATACAATGGCATTGGAGCAGCAGAAGTGCAAGCATTTGGTGATTTTGAAATTAAAAAAGGTACTTTTCTTTTTTAAGTTTTTCTGTTTTACATTGTTTATGTACCTGAGTAAAACATTTAAGTACTGCGGAATCACTTATTCTCGCGGAGGTCTGAACTATGGGCTTTACGCACTCCCGCCATTGCGCGAATTTATTACCACTGCGAATATTTACCGGTTTCTTTATTAAGAGATGTTCATTCAAATTATGTCGGTAATCGTTCATAAAACATATGCGACTGTCGCGATGTAAATGTTATTTATGAAATAAAGCTCAACAGTATTTGTACTCATTTCAAAATTAACATTATTGTTATAGTTATTATATGTTCAAAGAACAAACACATTGATTGTTTATGTTCAAGTCAAATACCAATACGAAGTGTTATGCACTGTAAATTTTAAAGTCATTGTGTTGTATACATACCCAAGTGTTTTAAACGTTTACTTCATAACAGGTTAGTTTAATATTTCATACTACACAGTCATAAATGAATTGATCATTTTTCTTTTAAACTATATTGTGATTGTTTTCGTACATTAAAGTGGTTCATACCTCTTTAACACAGTTATGCAAAGGCACCATTTTGAACACTTATAAAATAATTAGTAAAACTTCAAATTTTATTCATAGATATATAATATTAGTTCAGTTAGCTTCGATTATATACTACTTTGGAAATTTTTTTTTTTTATAAAGCAAGTAATGTGCACAGTTTGACAGTTTGGTTTCACAAGTTAACATTTTGAGTAAAGAATTTGCGCCCCCGATATGAAGCCTAGTTTGCATTTTTTTAACAAGTTGTCAGTTTGACAAGATGTGATAAAAACATATCTATTGCATGCGGCCCCTTTTCTTCAGAAGTCGACCACTTTTATCAATAAAGAGCCTAATCCGGTACTGATACACATTCTTATTGCAACAAACAAGGCGTCACAATAGAACCCTTTACAGGCATTCATCTGAGTTTGGCATTTCATGTGTGTGTGTAGTACATTTTTATCGAGTGCACCGGTATTCTCTCCCATATGGCCATCGCCCCCAGAAGACTTGTTAGTTGGTTACAGGTGATAGTGCAAGATACAGGAGATGCCCCGTTCCAGAGGCGACCCTGGGTCTTTTAGTGCCCGGTGTGAAGCACCTAGTACACTGCACCTGGGTTTAACGTCTCATGCGAAAGACTAGTTAGTAGGTACGGGTGTGGCGGGGGCTCGAACCTGCGACCCCTGGGTTGTGAAGCCAGTGCGTTACCACTAGACCACGGATCCGCCACATTGCATTTCATCGAATAATTGACGCATCGTTTGTAAAAAACACAAATCACGATTTTGTGTGTATTTTTGCGCGAATTTAAGGCCACGATCGCAAGTGCATACAATTTGTACCCCACGAATTCAAGTGATTCCACAGTAAACAAATTCCATAAAAGTAAACTTGAATCAAAGACGATTTTGGGCAAACATTCTCATTAACAACATATCTTGGCGCGCATGAACTCTATTAAAACTCTGGTAAGTTTAATATTCAATTGCAGTCCTGCTGCAAGACCTGTGTACTTGTTCAATAATTGGCACACACTCACATTATGTTTGTGGTAACTGAAGAAGGCAATACATAAATGTGTAACATTCAATATCAATAATCAAATTATTTAACTATTTCAAACAATTTTGATCACTTATATTTTAAAATGAATATACATACAGCTGTTTTGTATTTAACGTAAGTTGATCCAAAACAACGTTTAAAACTTCAAAAAGGTCCAACATTGTTTACATAAGTGTCAAGCAGTAGCCATCTTATCTTACTATCATTGATTCACGGATATGACGGCATCTCATAATTCCTGAAAATTACTTTCTATTAGGCCGCATGTACATCAAGTTTATGGTTATCGTGTTTAGCTGTGAATTTTTATAAAAGAAAATAAATGTTATTTTTCTTTATCACGAAAGCACATGCATGTGCATGCTTTAATACATGTCCTATACCAGTGAAAAGAAACACGTTTTTATAGCTTAATGGATTATTTCTTTTAAAAGTGGCTTATAAAGTAAAGTCCAGAAGATCAATTTTAAGCAATTAAAACAAAATAAAATAATAAAATAATAAATTACTGTTTTATTTTGTTTTCAGTATATAATTGCTGGGAGTGTTTTTAATATGTTTGTTAATAGAGCATATTCATTTTCTTAAATGACTCTTAGATGACTCTTGTGTAGTCTTCAAATCACAGAAAAAGGCTAAAATTCACTTGAAATTAAGGTACTGAGAAACACTTGGCAGAAGTACCAAGCATGGTAAGACAGAGTGTTGCCCGCAAGAACCAAGTCTTTAGATCAAAAGTCAAGGTCAAAGGTAAAATTTAAGAAATCAATCCTTAACTATTTGTCCGGAGCATATCTTTGTCCAGTATAGATGGATTTTCAAATACCTTAGCAGAAGTAATAAGCATGGTGAGGTGGAGTGTAACGCGCAAGAACCAGGTCCCTAGATATAAGGTCAAGGTCGCAATTCATTGGTTATAGGTCAAATTTTAGTAATCAATCCTAACCGTTTTGTCTGGGGCATATCTTTGTCCAGAATGGATGGATTTTTGAATAACAAGGCAGAAGTGACAAGCATGGTAAGGAAAATTGTTGAATGCAAGAACCAGAACCTAGGTACAAGGTCAAGGTCACAATTCAAGGTCAAAGGTAAAATTTAAGAAATCAATCCTAAACACTTTGTCTGGAGCACATCTTTATTCAGCATGGATGGATTTTCAAATAACTTGGCAGACATGACAAGCATGGTGAGTAGTAGTGTCGCGCACAAGAACCAGGTGCCTAGGTCCAAGTTCAAGGTCATATTTAAGGAGTCAATCCTTAACACTTTGTCCGAGCTAGGTTAAAGTTGTTTTGGTAAGCTAGTTTCTCAGGAATGGCTTGAGGAATTTCATTCAAACTTAAAACATTTATTCCCCACATTAAAATGAACCAATGAGGCCAAGTTTGGTAACCCAAGTTTGAAATTTGTCAAAAGTTTATGGGCCTTTTTACACTTAGACATTTTACATATAAGCTATACGGACAGGTTAAAGGTTTGATAACTCTAGTTTGAAATTTGTCAAAATTATGGGCATTTTGACACAAAATTTTAAGTGGGTGAAATGGCAGCATCAACTTTTGATTTCTACTCTCTAACATGATAATCTTCATACTTAAATACCATAAAGCAACACTTTACTCGGGATTTTATTTTTGATGGGTTGGGTGGGGTCAAGGTCAAGGTCACTGTCACTAAGAATTGAAAATGTTTTATTACTCGTGAACAAATTGAAATATTTTAATAAAGTTCAATTTATAGATACTGTATAACGAGACATTACATGAGATTACATATGGGTTAGTGGGTCAAGGTCAAGGTCACTGTTTTGAAATTTAGAAAAATGCTTCCACTCAGTAACTCGAGAAAGACATTAATTTGGTTTAATTGGCCCCACTATAGTTTGTTTTAGAAAACAATGCCAGAAACTCTGATAAGCACAAGAAAAGTCTAACTCGCTCTCCCCCGACAGCTCTTGTTATACGCCTGTTTGAAAAACGGGTTGTATTACGGGAACGACCATGCGGTGGGTGGATGGGAATTCGGGCTGTTTTGGGGGGCGTGAGAACTTTGTCGGAGCATAACTTTGTCTATCATGGATGGATTTTCAAATAACTTTGCAGATATGATAAGCGTGATGAAACGTAGTGTCAAGCACAAGAACCAGGTCCCTAGGTCCAAGGTCAAGGTCACTGTACAAGGTATGATGTGTAAGGTCAAATGTAAGAAATCTACCCTTACCACATTGTCTGAAGCATATCTTTGTCCAGCATAGATGGATTTTCAAATGAATTGGCAGAAGTGATAAACATGATGAGACATATTGTGGCGCGCAAGAATCAGGTCCCTTTATCCAAGGTCAAGGTCACAATTCAAGGTAAAAGGTCTAATATAAGAATTCAATTTTTACCACTTTGTCCTGAGCATATCCTTGTCATGCATGGATGGATTTTCAAATAACTTGGCAGAAGTAATAAGCATGGTAAGACAGAGTGTTGCGAAGAACCCGGTCCCTTGATCCACGGTCAAGGTCACTATATAAGGTCAAAGGTCAAATATTTGAAATCAATTCATATCACTTTGTTTGCAGAATATCTTTTTCATGTATGGATGGATTTTCAAATAACTTGGCGGAAGTGATAAGCATGGTGAGATGATCTTTACCCCTAAAAATGCTCCTTTTACGGGCGTATCTTTGTGACAATGGCACTCTTGTTCATTTTATCGTCTTCATTATAGATTAAAGTTACATATGAAATAGTTTTCATACTTCAACTCACAACACAGAGAGGCTTTGGAGATGAATTAGATGCACAAATACCATGACTCTACCTTATTAGTTTTTGATTTGTTTCTCTTTAGTCTGTGAATTTTTACCTCCGAAAAGCTTCTTTGACGGACGTATCGTTGTGACAATGAATGGCACTCTTGTTCAATAAATATAGAAGTTGTACTACAACATACTACAAAATGGGAAAAAAACTAATATTTCCGGTTTGTAATTTATAGAAAAAAAACCCACATAAATTCAACTTCCTGGTTTTTTGGAATAAGAAAACATGGTGTTTTTGGCTCACCTGAGTACAAAGTGCTCATGGTGAGCTTTTGTGATCGCCCATTGTCCGTCGTGCGTGTGTGTGTGCGTGCGTGCGTGATTGCGTCGTCGACTTTTCATTCAAACAACATTTCCTAAACCGCTTAGCAGATTTTCACCAAACTTCACAGGAATGATCCTTGGGTGAACCTCATTCAAAGTTGTTCAAATCTTTCCGGTCCGCTGCATATATAGGTCACCAGAGCTAAAAATAGATTTAAAAAGTGAAAACTGTAAAAATCTTCTTCTCTGAAACCGCAGGGCCCAGAAGTTTCATATCTAGTATGTAACGTCCTATAGTGGTCCTCTACAAAGATTGTTCAAATTATGCCCCTGGGGTCAAAACTGGCCACGCCCTGGGGGTCACATTGTTTATATAGAATATATAGCAAAATGACTTTAAAAATCTTCTCTGAAACCACAAGGCCCAAAAGTTTCATATTTGGTATGTAACATTCTATAGTGGTCCTCTACAAAGATTGTTCAAATTATGCCCATGGGGTCAGAACTGGCCACGCCCTGGTGGTCACTTTGTTTATATAGAAAATATAGCCAAATTACTTTTAAAATCTTCTCCTCTAAAACTGCAAGGCCCAGAGTATTCATACTCGTATGCAACATCCTTAAGTTGTCCTGAACAAAGATTGTTCAAATTATTCCCCTGGGGTCAAAACAGGCCACGCCCCAGGGGTCACATGGTTTATATAGAATATATAGCAAAATGACTATTAAAATCTTCTCCTGTGAAACCACAAGCCCCAGAGGTTTCATGTTTGGTATGTAACATCCTATAGTGGTCGTCCACAAAGATTGTTCAAATTAGGCCCCTGGGATCAAAACTGGCCATCCCCAGGCGTGATATTGTTTATATAGACTTAAATTGCAAAATGACTTAAAAAATCTTCTCTAAAACCGCAAGGCCTGGTGGTCTTATATTTGGTATGTACATGTAACATTTTGTAACGTTCCTCTACAAAGATTGTTAAAATTGGCCACGCCCTGGGGGTCATATTGTTTCAATTGACTTATATGGCAGGTATAATAATCGTCTCCACTGAAACCACAAGGCGCAGAGTTTTCATATTTTACCTGAAACATTGTATAGTGTTCCGCTACAAAGACTGTTTACATTATGTCCCTGCGGTTAAAAGAAGCCATGCCCCGGGATCACATAATTTGTATAGACTTATATAAAAAATCTTGTTGTTGAATAAGTACATGTTTACATGCATTATATGTTTGATACCAAGATAGTTTATGCACAACCATGTTCAATACTCAACTGAGTATAGAAACAAACACTCATGTGTTGCAATATTTTTTATCGGTAACTCCCATTATGCAACATCACTCTAGTGAGTTCTAGTCTACTCTGGTCTCAATGGTTGGTTCTGTTCAACGTCATCATCATTATCATCATCATCACCATCTACATAATCGTCTTCTTCTTCATTGTAAACAACAACATGATCATAATGACCATTTTCATACGTATTTTCTTTTCATTATCTGATGAATTGCAAAAGCAAATTAAATCACAATATTTATTATGTTCATTTTTATAGACATCGCATCTTTATTAACTGTTCTCAATCTGCTATTACTACTTCTTCAACAACTACTACCACTTCTTCTACAACTACAACTATTCATAATACTACTTCTATTGCTACTACTACTACTACTACAGCTACTACAGCTACTACTACTACTTCTACGACTACTACTACTACTACTACTACTACTACTACTATTACTACTACTACTACTACTACTACTACTACTACTACTACTACTACTACTACTACTACTACTGCTACTACTTCTACTACTACTACTACTACTACTACTACTACTACTATTAATACTACTACTACTACTTCATGTACTACTACTAATATTACTACTAATACTAATACTTCTACTACTTCTACTACTTTGACTACTACAACTACTATAACAAAAACAACAACAATTTCTACTACTACTACTACAACTACAAATACAAATAATACTATTAATACTGCTTCTGCTATTACTACTGCAAATACTACTACTACTTATAATAATATTACTGCTACTACAACTACTTCTACTACTGCTACTACTACTACTAATACTACGTGTACTTCTACTTCTACTGCTTCTACTACTACTGCTACAACAACAGCAATAATTACTACTACTGCTACTATTATTACTACTTATACAGCTACTACTACTTGTACTAATACTAATACAAAGACTACTTCTACTACTACAACAACCACTACTACTACAACAACAGCAACTACTACTTCTAGTACTGCCACTACTACTACAACAATTATTGCTACAATAACAAATACTACTACTACTATTACTGCTACTACTACTACTAATACTATTACTGCTACTACTGCTACTACTACTACTACAACAACAACAACAACTACTACTACTACTACTACTACTACTAGTCCTACTACTACAACCACAACAACACCCACTACTACTACTATTACTTCTACTGCTTGTAATACTACTACTAAACTACTACTACTACCTACTTATACTGTTGCTACTACTACTTCTATTACCACTACAACAACTACTACTACTACTACTACTACTACATCTACTACTACTGGTACTACTACTACTACTACTTCTACTACTACTACTACTACTACTACTACTACTTCTCCTACTACTAAAACAACAACAACAACTACTAATACTAATACTTCTACTACTACTACTACTTCTACTACTACTACTACTACTACTACTACTAAACTACTACTAGTACTACCTACTACTATTAATGCTGCTACTACTTCTATTACTTCTACTACTACTATTACTACTACTGCTAATTCTTCTTCTTCTTCTTCTTATCTTCCTTCTTCTCCTTCTACTTCTGGTACTACTACGACAACTTCTACTTGTACTACCACTAATTCTGCTACTACTACAAGTATTACTGCAACTACTTATATAACAACAACTACTAATACTACTACTACTTCTTATACTACTACTACTACTACTACTACTACTGCTGCTACTACTACTACTGCTGCTACTGCTACTACTACAACAATTACTACTACTGCTACTTCTTCGTCCTCTTCTTCTTATCCTCCTTCTACTTCTACTGCTGCTACTAGTACTACTACTTCTACTACTACTTCTTCAACTATTACGGCAGCTACTACTACTACTACTACTACTGCGACAACTAAAACTACTACTTCTACTGCTACAACTACTACTACTATTACTGGTACAACAACAACAACAACTACTACTACTACTACTACTTCTACAACTACTACTACTTCAAAATCAACAACTACTACTACTAGTACATCCACTAATACTACTACTACTACTACTACTACTTCTACTGGTTATACTACAACAACAACAACTGCTACTACTACTAGTACAACAACAACAACTACTACTACAACTACTACTAGTACTACTACTACTGCCACCACCATCACAACCACCACCTCAATCACCATCTTCTTTTTCAATATCATGTTATACAGGAGAAATTAGTGTAAACACATCTCAAGTAAGTACTTTTAAATTAAAATCTCAGTATTTCTTGAAAACATCGTTTTTTATAGACAACGCGTCCTCTTTGTAATACGTTCACGCCTTTGCGGAATAATGCTATTACTTAAGTTATTCAATTTGAAAATAAAACGGAAAGAATAAACTTTTAAGAATTGTTTTCTTTAATGTAAATTATCTACAAAAGCTATATTTTTAATCATGTTTGATGCATACATAAAGTTTTATGTATGAGGACGTTTTATAATGATATGGATACTAACAATATAGCTATTTAATATTTTGAATATATTCATGCACGAAAATTAACTGCACACTTGTCATCGTTTTATGTTGAGTAATATTGCTGAATAGTAAAAAGACGTGACTAAAATCTCATTAATATTCAGCCTTAAATATTTATTATGTTTGAAACGTTATTGTTAAAAGTATAAATGGAATAGTTTATTGCCAATTATAAATTAGAAGACTGTGACAATTTATGAATGTTTGCAATTGATATTTCAATACAAAGGTGCAAGCATTAACACGGGAGCGATTGTTGGGGGAGCAGTTGCAGGTGTGTTGGGATTGCTCGTTGCTGTACTCGTTGTTATTGTACTGAGGAGAAACGAAATAAAATGCGTCCGAAAACAAGGTGAGACTAGATTGAGGTAATAGTGTGCGTGTTCCTCAAGGGACCCGCTCATAGATTGGAAAATTGACAATGTTCATTTTTTGTCTAAAATGATTAACAAGCAAAAAATATTACATTATATAAACAAGCGAAACACATGTAACACGACTAACATTCAAATATTTAATATAGTATAACATTAGTCTAATAGATTAGAAACATAGTGTCGTTAATATAAAAAAGTATCGAGTGAAACGGATAAAATTATAAAACGTTTGTAATCCTTTCCTATTTTGGAAAGCACATGCATCACTTAGATAGCGTTAATTCACCACCATAATCAACAGTCAAAATGGCGGAACGGTTCGCGCGATAAATTGTGTATCCAGACGATCGTAGTTTCGAGTCCTGGCGAAGACAATAAAATGATTAATCTTTGTATTATATGTTGTATTCGGGTACTCCAACTGCTTTAGTTTTATTGCATCAGTTTTTTGTTTGTTTTGTTTTCTTTTTCAAAATTATGAAAATCACTGAACAAGTCCCTTAATCAACATAAATACCATATAATGACCTGAATTCATTTTCAGATTCAACCAACAATGCTGTATATGAAACAACTCACACACATACCGTAAACAGTGGTAGGTACTGCCGTTTGAAAATAATATAAAGTACGTAAGCGGACACTAAGAACAACGATTAATACAGTCTTTATGCTAGAGTGTAATTTTTTTAAATGGCTATACATGTATTACTTTTTTGTAGGAGAATATGACGAGCTTGCAAATTCTAATGCGATTCGGTAAGTAAGACATGCATGCACATACATATAGACCTAGGCATTCCACTGATATAACCAATGTTCACACCAGCTTTAAAGATGTAGGAACATACGTTATATATTTTAACTTTCATTGTTCAGGAATGTAATTATTGCATTCTGATTGGCCAAATAAATTAGCTCCTAGCCGTATGATAGCTACATCGAAAAGGGATATACACCATCCATGTAACGACAACTTTTGTTTAAATAAATATGTATTGTACGCATGATTTATTTCAGACAACGTCTGGCTGATTCAAATGCCTGTGGTTATGATAATAGTCTTGCCGCTAAGACCTATGAACTTTTAGGTGAGGAATACACGTACGGTAACTGAAGGATGTATAGTTGTATCGCTGTATGTTGTAGTCGCTGATTCGAGTTTCTTCACATTATTGTATTGTAATATGCAATATGTATAGAGCCTATCAATAGTTAATTAGCACCCGATAACATTAACATGTTTCAGTATATTTTGACGGCTTGGAACTGGACTTGTATTATTTGAATATATGGAATAGTGTGTTGCTATGTAGAGGCCATTATCGTTATAGTAAAATCGGATAATGACGTGTTTATTAAACAGCAACCCAACAACATCTGTGCTCATTATAACGTACTGGCTTTCCTGGATTATTGATACGTGTTTTGTTTGTATTCCAGATGCCGGCCAGAGGTAAATCTATAAACAATTTTTCCATTTGTATTATTGTATTTTAAACAGTAAATGTAAACAAATCATCAACGTTTCTCAAGCTCGGTATTTTCGAATTCACAATCATGAATTGCTATGTTCGATTTAGATAGGATACAACGATACTAACTTTGTTTCTTTCAGCAATAAGCAAATGTACTCAACGTTGGACCAACACCGGGCACCGGACGATGCAAGATTGTATGAGGACACACGGGAATCTGAAGGTACATGGAGACTTAAGTGTGTTATTGCTCTGTTACCGTAAATTATCATATGTTTGATGAACCTTTATTGAGATTTACTTTTGAAAAAAGAGTATACGTTGTTCGGATGTATATTGTCTTATATATTATACCGACCTTGACAACACATATACTTTTTATCTACTTGCAGGTTATCCGGTTTATGTGAATACAAGAGTTGTAGAGATTTAAAACATATTTAACATACGTGCATTATACCTTAATTCAGTGTGGTTGACACTGCCAATTGAATTTGGTTCATTTTCGGACAAGTATCATGATTGCGTTATGCCTCCTCTGGCGAACCATACTTTATTTTTATGTGTTTTTGCATCACTGTTTTACTACCTTTGACTCACCATAATTATTTGTATTAATGTTTTCTTACGTGCTTTGCAAATCGCGTGTATAAGCCTATAATTATCACAAGAAGTAAATGAAAATATGATATAAATGTAACAGTCTTGTTTTAACGCAAACAATCTCGTTAGAACGCAAGATAAAACGTGGAATAACGCTAAGTGAACGCGTTGTAACGCGAAACAATGTGTATTAACGACGGAAATACGTAATTACGCACAGTAAAGGCGTATTGCGTTAATACAAATGTGTTCTCATTATAAATCGTTTTGTTCGCGTTTTTACGAGTTTAAGAGCGTACGAGCGCTATATTTCGCGTAATAATGAGTAATAGTTTGTATTTTAATGGAATGGTTCTAATAGGCCTTCGTACGTTTCAAACAAGCCTTAAATACAAAACAATAATGATCGGAAGTATTAAATCAAATGTTGAATACACCTGTTGTTTTTTTCAATGAACAAAAGCAAAATGATAAGATTGTTTTTACTTCGTGTATTTTAAACAGTTTTTTATTAATGGATATTTGTTTGACTAAAGTCATAATGTTTTAGTTAGGTATATCGTTTTGTAACATATAGCATATAGTATATTCGTTTGTTAGCTTACCTGTGCATGCATATTCTGGTATTTTGTAATAATATACTAACAATTGTATCTTTCTAATGTATACTTTGATGAACTGAATATGTTTACCTATTAGTATTGATATTTCTTAAAATGTGCAGTTTCAGAATATTCATTATATGCGTTTATAATAATCATGATTAAGTTTCATTTGAAAATAATGCGCCATGAAACTGTTAATGAAATATTTATTTAACATGCTAAAGGTACTATGTTTTGTATGAATGCATTAGTAAGACACTTGTACATTTATTACATAATTGTGTAAGTTGCATTCGTGCTTTTTGCCTGTATAACACATGTATTGCAATACGATTAGTAATACTACCAATGTGTGTATGTATGTTTTAGGTTTGCTGGTTTCGTTCTTTAGATTTTTGTTTACACCTGATAAAAGTGTTCCTCTTTCACATATCAATTCACATGGATAAGTAGAATCTGTATTGAAATATTATATTAAAATATTAATAACCTGGTCTTCGTATCAATTTAACGTTTGTGAACGATAAGCTGCCATCGGTAAAGCGAGTATAACGCTATATTTCATTTCAACATTTTTCAAGTCCTCATTAAACAATTTCAGGTATATGGGATCGACATCACTATTTTTTTTTCAACACATACTATGTCGGTGATAATTGAGAACAAGTGCGGTGCAAATAAACACTATTGACTATTAAAAAATTTCCTGGCAAAAAAAATAATCTTGGTTTGACTAATGTGATTTTTAGAAATGACGGTGTACAAGTAATACGTCTAGATGCCGTTTCGTTTTCCTTGTTAGTCAAAACAACCGCGATTTTGCATAATGCAATGTTTCCAAAAGATCCAATTTAGTTTTAAACCTATTTGTTTTAGCTCGATTGCATCGAAAGCCTAAGGCTTATTGAGACACTCTCGAGTCCGTTTCCTGGGTAGCACCAGTACTTGGTGTCTTTGGGGCAGATCTTGAGTAAGCTCCTGGAGTGGGGATCGAAACCGGAACCTCCCGATCGCTAGGCAGACACCATATTCACTACGCCACCGCGACCTCAAAAGATCCAATTTACAGGCCATCGGAAGCTAACAGTCCTATCTGTGGCATAATATTTCTTTAGGAGGCATCAATTTATTTTTTGTATGCACCTGATACGTGCACATTCATCTAGTGGGTACTGTATTTGGCTGCATTTCAACAAGCTCCCTTACTGCCAGCCAGTCGAATGTTGCACAAATACACGTGAGCCCTTACGGCATCGTCTGAACAGTGTTTGAAAAGCATTGTCGTATAGTGGTTGTACATACACATGTACGTGTAGTGCCATTATGCATACAGTTCTGAGATTTTGTTTGCATAGTATATATTGTCTAGCGGAGTAAATGACAACAAACTGTAAGCTTTATGTTGCAAGATCTCCGTATCCCCCCCCCTCCCCTCCCCCACACTTCAATCCGAATCCGAATTAAGAAGAAATATAAAGTTTTCCATTTTGCGTATGCAGTGTTTCAATATTGTTTGTAAATATTGTGATGTCCTTGTTACGTACACGCATACACCATTACACCCTTTTTCAAATCAACGCACTGCACAAATGGAGAAAACCTTTGATTGTTGGTGACATAAGTTAATTGAAATAGCTGGTACAGATATGCTTACAATGCGGAACAGTTTCCAGCTTCATTTAATACTTCCCCCTTTCAATTCACTGCTTATTAATAAATGTATACAGAAGAACTAACTATTGTACAAGTATGGGTTTTGATAATTTACGCCTTGATGTCATCTGCTACGCAACCGCTCTTTAATCCGGAGCATTATATTTACTGGAGTACTTAATTTGAGAAACGCTTGACATGGATAGATATATAAAATTACATACATAAACATATGTCGGTATCCTGGCTTTACCTGGTTCTCACACTCATGTTTATGTCGTTGTGTCTACACTGGTCTGACTCTACACTGGTCTGACTGGACTGTGTACTCACGCTCTAATCATTATGGGTATGCACTACTTTCCAACATGGTACGCACTGGTTGATTAAAGTTGAACGATGAGCTTTTGGGTGTGATTTCAGTAACATAGGGCTTTTGTCAAAATATGACTGCCGAAACCCTATTTTCTACCGGTATCAGCATTCAGGTGAGATGCATTTTCTTAGATACACACTGAACAATGTACAATAACTGTGTTTGTATAGAACAAAGTAACCGTTGTAGACATTTTCCTTTGCGAAATAGTTTCATATCACAGTTTAAAGCTTTAATTCTATAAATTAGAAAGCATAATATGTGGTGATGGTATCTATGATGCCACACATACTGTTTTTATTACTTTCATTCTCTGCTAAATTTTCATGATGTGACACTATGGTAATTGGATGTACTGGTATTTTACTTTGAATTTTCAACTCAAACGAAAGTGAAAGCTAAACACAGCGTTAAACACAAACTACCGGTATTTTATTTCACGTAAGTATATTCTACTACCAGTATTTTATTTACATTAGACTGATTAATGGTATCAATAAAGTTATTTCTTGAAACAAGTTTTCATACGCGGGATTACTTCATGTGTAAGCACATTTCGTTTCTCGGGGCAAATAATGCGGTTAAGTACTGAGGTTGTAAAGACGTGTGACGTCATCCTTTGTGTATATAATGTGTTTAAGTTCAAATCAGTGTGCCTTTCAAACGTGTAATGGATTCGAAAGTGAAGTTAGTATATGGTCGATCGAGTAAGACGATTATGACATGTTTACATTTTTCTTTTGCTTCTACAAGGAAGTATTTCTTATTTCAATGTTTAGAATTTTAAATTAAGTTTTAGATTTTCATCATTGAATTATGAGTATTCATTATATGATAATGTATACTTTTATTAGAGTTGGACACTGTTGGTAGACTGCGTCCTTATGTTGCACTCACAACATTAATGCGATTACAATCGATACTCATTAGCAGCGAAACTTGTATAATTGTACAAAAAACTAATTGTTTCTACTGTATTAAATTGTATTGATCTTAAATCTTTCACTATAACAAATTAATGTCCAAATTAGTGCATGGATAGATTATTCAGTTATAAAAGCATGTATAATTACTTAAACTTTACAATGTTTACATGTATGAACATGCATATTCGTTATGAAAGGGAGCACGACTTAAAATAAGTAATACTGCTCGCAATTTACTTCAAAATATACTTCCAATTGATTATTATTTCAGGTATGTTGGGATTATGTAGATACACACTGACAATGTACAACAACCGCTTGTGTATAGAACGAAGTCACCGTTTTAGTTATTTGCTTTTGCCAATTAGTTTTATATCACAGTTTAGAGCTTTAATTGTATAAATTAGTGAGACTAATATATGTTGACGGTATATATAAGGCGACACAGACTGTTTATATTACTTTAATTCTCTAATAAGTTATAATGTACAAAATCTAAAATGTATTTAACAATACGTTTATTATAAGATATGTATTGGCCTATATACTAATTATAGTTAGTTTTTTTTTTCGTTTTAGTACTGTGAACATAAAAATTAAGCCTGTTGCAAAGTGCCCGTAAACAGGATTGAAGTGACGCTTGACCAGAAAAACAACATCAATTGTTATAATTATATTTGCAAAATGATGATCGGCACAAAGACAATCGCAAACATTTTAAATCTAAGTCAGTCTTGTGTATATACAAGTGAAGAGTTATTATGCGAGTGAAAACATACAAACGGCCTACGAAGTGAAAAGCCTTGACATAACTGCACTAATTCGTACAATATTGCCTCCGTCATTATCATCTAGATCTGTTAGACATAGACTGAAGAAACACAATGTATCATAATAATGAGTTTCTTGGGGTGCAAACGTAAACGGCATTGGCCATTAAACAAGAAATTGGGAAACTGTGTGATAGATAGTCAAAATCACAGTATATGGAGGAACGCAGAGGAACTATTGCGTCCAGTGTGCCTGGGGCAGCGAGGAAGCAGTTGTCTGTTATGTGTTAAGAATGCTATGTAAACGGTGTCAGATTTAGTTTTCACTCGAGAGTATCGGCTTTGCATTGATGGTAAACACACATTTGATCAATAACTGCTTACACTTGTATGTATTATAGACTGGACGGAAACTCATTTGTGTACTTAAAAGTGGTACAGCGACAGACATACTCATGCTTCAACTTCAAAAAATCAACAACTTCAAAAAATAACAACAACAAAATTCAACATTGCAGGAGACAAAATTCATCGCGATACTACAATTCGTTATCTTAGAGCGTTCTTAGATGAGACTCTCAGCTTCAGAAAGCACGTTGCAATGAAGTGTCGCTCGGCTATGCTGAATTACTTTAGAATCAAAAGTATCCGCAAATACCTAACCAGACCGGCAACCGAAATCCTAGTTGTGTCTCTAGTTTTATCCCACCTTGCCTACTGCAATGTAATTTTATACGGTGTTGCTGAGACTGAGATTCAGAAGATGCAGCGAATACAAAATATGTGCGCTAAACTTGTTTTAGAACGTGGAAAATATGAAAGCTCAAAACAGGCTCTATACGATTTACACTGGTTGCCGATAAAAGCTAGAATATCATTCAAATTACTTACATTCATGTACAAGTGCTCTGCAAATGAGGCTCCCGACTACCTGTTGGAACTGCTTACCAAACAAACTCCTTGCAGGCGTGGTCTTCGATCGTCGAATACTGCAGAGAACTCTTACGTTGTGCCATTCAATAAGAGGAGAACATTTAGTGATAGAAGTTTTAGCACCGCTGGTCCAAGACTATGGAACGATTTGCCGCCAGAACTACGACAGTCAAATTCCTTAGATAAGTTTAAAAAAGATTTGAAAACATACTTTTTCCGAAATTTTTATTCACTATTTGTGTAACTGAAACATACTCTTAAAGGCAAAGGTGTTTTATGTTTTATGTGTGTTTTATGTTTTATGTCTTCAAAATCTTAAGTGTTTACTTGTGTTGAATGTTTTATATTGTTTTTTGCAGCTGATGCCTTTCTTTTATAATAATTATGAACTAGTATGATATATTTTATTTACTTATAGCTTTGTTTTTGTAAAACGCCATTGAATATGTTTATTTCATAGTAACAGGCGTTTAATCAAATAAACCAGTTTCAGTTTCTAATGAAAACAAGTGGTCTGAGTAGTGTGCACCAGCACCAACAATCTACTACTAAATGCATCCACTTGGAATTTACCAGAACCCAGTACACAAATCTACACCTAGCCAAGTCGACCATAGAATAGTCTTCTCTGAATGGCATTTACGAACGTACACAAACAGAGCTGGAACACTACGGCTAAGAAATTAGTTTCACATGTACCAAATTCCAACAATATTACGTCAACGTTTTTTGTTTCCAGTATAAATGTAGATATGTGATTATATATATCTAAATATTCAATTTTGAATAATGCATTTTAAATAATCATCGATATGTATTAGCATAAATCCTAAACGAAATATAACATATAACACTGTGCTTCGTTCACACCTGTTCATGGATTTGCAAACCACGAAGAACGTCTTAATCTGTTTTTGCAATGTGTTTTACAAAATTAGCATTATATTTCTAAGGTTATTCAAAGGTGACGTCGTTCAAGTGGACTCGCTCAGTCGGACGGTTTCTCTGTTTCATATGTTTCAAAACGAACAGCGTGTATGTGAGAGACGATGGGACATTTTAGTCTGGTACATGTACGTATAATTATAATACAGCGGCTGAGTAATGTATTGTGTGCCTTGAAACTATCACATATCTTATTATGATCCCTAATCGAATATGAACGTTTTTTTATTTATGTTGCGTACAATTCATGGAATTAGGTCACTATTTCAGTATTAATTATATGTGACCTGTGATGCAAAAATGGGTCCATTGGATGAAAAATCACATTTTCAGTTTTTTACATTTTTCTTTATTACTATCTTTAAGAAATAAAACGCTGAACAAATTATGCTTCTATCATTTTTATTTATTTTAGATATTGTCAGAAACGTTATACCACCGTAACATTCAAAATGTCATATTTTGTGTAAAATAAGAACGAAAAATTACACTTAATATTACTTTTATTGATATAAAAACAATACCCAATGACAACACTATTATCAACGACTATAATTTAGATTGTATAAAATAAATAATTTTTCATTTTGTCCTCACGTTGTTACAAAAAATGTTTCAAAACACAGTTTCCATGGTAACCAAATTAGAAAATTAGTTATTTAGATTAAAACCTGAGTGCACATTACCAATTTCAATTTGTTTACCAAAATTTTGGTGAAAACATTGTATTTGCGTCTACGTATCTTATTAAGAAGCTTATAAAAGTACATTTTTGTGATAATTGCACTGCCATGAAATATATCAACAAACCTGTTGGAATCAATTTACATGTACGTAGGTTTAAGAATAATAAACTGTGTTACTTATATGATATCCATAATATGTGTTTCTATCAGCCAATATTCTTCTTTTTAATATGCACACTACTGCTGATGCATAAAATATTCATTTTATCGAATGCACACAATTTTAAAGACAGTAACTGTCTCCATAGCAACAGCATTTTAGATGCTAATGGGGCAGTATAACAATCAAACATGCACTAATGATTTCAGTAATGCATGTCACATGTGTTTATACAACAACCTTTATAGTTTTAGCACGCACACTAGTATTGCTTAATTGAATATTAAACACATGAACACAATTAACAATATAATTGTGTGTTACTTATATCCTTAAACGGTAGGTTAACAAATCAAACAAAATGTTACTAGTATCATTTATTCAAAAATGACAACACTATAATAAATACCCATAACATAATACTTAAACCTGTTTAGTTTGTAAGAAAACAAGGTAAATAATTCTTCATCATTACAAATAACAACTTAAACTTATGCATTTTAGAATACTAAGGTTTTGTCCACATGAAAACAATTGGTGAAATTGGTTTTCCGTGTATAAAGTCCAACAATACAGTTTTTATATTAAAATTTTTATATTAAAATTAACCGAAAAAACATGGACATTTCCGATATCAAAACGACATTGTTTATTCAAAATGGCGACCAGCGACACCTTCCGCTCGGGGGAAATTACCCTAATAAGCTGGTTACAAAACATTCACATTTATTGATTTCATAATATTTCAGGGCTTATGAGATTAAGTTTGTTACTTATTACATTTTCGATCGAAATTACTGCATATTATTGACACTAACGCTTAATTAAACAAGAAAATGATTGGAGAAAATCGTGTAGAAGTTTTAATTTTTTTTCTCGATAACGTCGTTACCGCCACAGGACTCATTTTCGCTGACCGCGTCACATATGTATTATTTTGCTGTATATACCCAATAACTTTCCTTGACGTATAAACAATGTTTGCTAATGTAATAATCACTGAATTAAGTTTTTGATATACAGTTTCTTGCAGTCCGTAGTATCAGCGTCATACACATCTATATTCCTAGATATATTTACCTGCATTTACAAAACAACGAATACAGAGGAGGTATTACGCAATTGAGGTTAACGTGTTTGAAATAAGTATTACACATTTATTTTGACGTAGTAAAATAATGTCCGATTTTTTGCAGCGGACAACTGTTAAGAATTAAATAGTAAGTATAACTCATCTGTGAGCCGTTGCATGAGTTTGTGGATACCTTAGCCCTTGAATACGTCTTGTGATGCAGTAATAAGGTTAATATACGTGACTACAAAGGCATGTTCCTGGTAGCTAGTTTGACATGTATAATGACTTACCAAAATTACCGAAAATAAAAAAAAAATAGAGTAATTCCAGTCACCATTGATTGTAACTACAATGTCCATTGAGTACACACCTTTGACGAATTAAACCAGTCACGAAGTGTACACAAATCTTATTGATCCAGACGTGACTGTACGTTTAATCTTCAATTGCACTGGGCGAACCTATTACTGGTACCCACATGTAGTCATGAGGAAATTTAAAAGTCGACTGATGTTTCTGAATGAGCGAGCGTGAGATCATAACTTTGGCAAAAACAGATATGGAATTTTACGTATATGGTTGTGCCACTAAATTATTGTGAATTGTTTAGTTTCATCACGGTTTGACAATTATGTTTGTTTCCTCACCTCTACCAAACTTGTCAGGTGTCAAATTTTCCCTAATCATATATTGTTAATTAAGTGGTCCCTGTTTTATATCTGTTTATGAAAAATATGTTCGTACAAATACCTCATGGAACGGAAATTAAAATCAATAACAAAACCATATATTAAATTCGCCAAAATAGAATTGCCATTTGATTTTTGACCTCGGTCGCATTAGATAGTAAATTAATTTCTCAACGATGGGGTATAATTTGCTTTTTTTATGTTTAAGCTAGTTTATAAATATGTGTTGTAAGTTCATTTTTCTTACTTAATATCTAAAAACCTATTACAACAATGTTAACAACAATCATCAATGTCAATTTATACACGGTTATATGCGGTTCACTTCGAGCTGTAAATGCTACAGAATTACCTATCACTGTGTCTGGTGCATCTTTCTAAATGAGACTGATAAGCGTCCTGTTTTGATTTTTTAAACAAATATAACTAGATTTATTGAATATTTTTGTTAAAATTCATCCGGGTACAATACTTGATTAGTTAATAGCTATGATATTGAAATAAATATGTAGTACTAGTTTAACATGTTATGACATTGCGAGAGCTAAAAGAAATCACAAAATCACCGCGATTGATGAACCGAAATATTTTAATATATATATGTTTTCTATATTGAGATGTCTGCATAAATGAGTATAGCCTAAAAGTGCAAATTGCCCAAGTTAATGATCATATATAATTAAAAAAACAACAACAAAAATAAATAGGTGATATGATGTAATATATATATATATATAATATTAGTAGCAGTTGTCTCTCTCTCTCTCGCTCTCTCAACGAAACAACTATCACTGCTCCGAGTACTACTAACACAACCGTTATAACTTTTACTCCGACTACTACTAACACCACCACCACACCATTACTACTTCTACGACTTCTACTAACACCACCACAACCACCACTATATATAGTTTTCATCCGAATACTTCCAACACGTCCATCACAACTTCTACTACTCATCCGACTCCTAATTACACCATAACCACTACAACTACTACTACACGGACTAATATTAACACAACCACCACTGGCACATGTCCTACAATTACTGACACTACCACCACCACCACTAATCCTACGACTACTATTAATACCATCACTAAATCTCGTTTTAATAATAATGATAATAATAATTTATCAAACTGCCTTCACTAATACTACTACTACTTACATTACCACAATCTCTACTTCTTCTCTTACTACTTTTACTATGACGTCAACTCCTCCGACTACTTTTTTTCACAGCCGTCTATAGAATGTTCCCATATTTTAGTTTTTACAAATGTTCAAAAGGATATTAGTTAACAGGTAGAAGTAGTAGTAGTAATAGTAGTAGTAGTAGTAGTACTACTTCTACTGCTAGAAGTAGTTTTATTAGTAGTAGTAGAAGTAGTAGTAGTAGTAGAAGTAGCTTCATAAAATACAGGTAAAATTCAACTATGGTTACAAACCACTGATGTTTGTGGCCTCGTCAACTTTTCGTTTCCGCAATCTAGCTCGAGAACAAATTGAGGTATTGTAATGAAATTCATACATATATCTCGTTTGTGATTGCATATGGAGTGGGTGGGTTCAAGGTCACTGTTACTAAAAATATAAAAATATCTTCCGCTCAATAAATTGAGAACGCATTGAGTTTTTTTAATGAATCTTCATACATATATAACTTATAGCCACACCTTGCTTGCAATTGCATATGGGGTGGGTGGGGTCAGGGTCAGAGTCAAGAAAACCGTTACTGAAAATAGAAAAACAGTTTCTGCTCTATATTTTATAAACGCATTGAGATATTTTAATGACATTTAATACATAGATACCTTATATCGAGACCTCGCTTATGATTGCATATGGGGTGGGTCAAGGTCAAGGTCACTATAACTAAAAAATGAAAAACGGATTCCGCTCAATAATTTAAGAACGCATTGATATTACTCCATACATATATTCATTAGATTGAGACCTTTCCTCGGATTGCATATGGGTTGGATGGGGTCAATGTCAAGGTCACCGTTACTAAGATTAGGAAAAACGGCTTCCGCTCGATTATTTGTGAATGCATTGAGATATTCTAATGAAACTTCATACAGAGAACCTTATATCGAGACCTCGCTTGGGATTGCATAGAGTGTGGGTGGGGTCAAATCGATCATTACTAAACACAGTAAAACAGGTTCCGCTCAATAAATTAAGAATGCATTGAGGTATTTTAATAAAACTTAACACATATATACCTCATACGGAGACCTTGTTTGGGATTGCATATGGGGTGGGTGTGGTCAAGATCGATGGCCATTACTAAAAATAGAAAAAGTTCGGTTCAATACATAGAGAACAAATGAAGATATTTTTATGAAACCTTTTACTTAGACCTCTCTTGGAGTTGGTGGGGCCAAGATCTAAAACTATAAAAACGGTTTCCATTAAATAACTTAAGAACTTATTTAGATATTTTAATGAAACTTCATATATAGATACCATATATTGAGACCTCGCTTTGGATTGCAAAGTCGAGATAACAATTTCCTAGTAATAGCTGTATGACCTTTACCTTGCACCCATAACTTTCTTTCATTATTGAGCTGACTTTTATGCATTTCGTTCGAAATATTTGGTTTTTGTGGAATTTCCACTTTCCTTGCTAAATTTTGTTTGGTACACAGGTGTACCATCATACAAAACATATTATGTTCAACTTTGGTTACAAACTGCTAAATGTTGACGGAGTTATGGCCTCTACAAAAATTATATTTTTCAAAATACACTGTTAAACATTCACAAATTAAAGCTTTATTTATGTGTCCATTTCTTTCGAATGGATGCCATAGTTTTGTAACAAGGCCATTTTGTGGGGGTATATCCGTCACTCGTGTGACAATTCTATATGTAGTAGTTGTAGTAGAAGTAGTGATAGTAGTTATCCACATCGTCATAGTATTCATGACGACAGGTTGTTATATGAAACTCCTGTTGCAACTGTTGCTGCTACTACTAGTGCTACTACTACTACTACTACTACTACTACTACTACTACTACTACTACTACTACGACTACTACTACACTACTACTACTACTACTACTACTACTACTACTACTACTACTACTACTACTACTACTACTACTACCACTACTACCACTACTACCACTACTACCACTACTACCACTACTACTTAAGCTTTGCTCCTGGCTCATACTAAGGTGGTTTGTGTTCAGTAATGCAATTTTGATAAAAATGAAGTCCACCCAGAGACAACTCGGCCTTTGTAAAGCAAATGTTTTTTAGATTACAAAATTAATAAAGCCATTTAAATAAAGCCATTTTGTTTTGCGCGACATGTTTGTGCTTAAACAGCGGAGACCGCAAGTGGAATGTATTTCGGAGATAACAATGTAGATGGGAGTTCAATAGTGTTTGTATCTGTATTAAATAGATATTAACCACAATAGGAAAACAGGATTATGTATAAAGCTTGAATATTATTTACTCAATGTGCAATGTAACATCACAAGTTTTATTAGAATTCACATTTTGTGAGTGTTATATGGAATATTCTAACACAAAAGCTCATGCTATATTTATAAGGTCAATCCATACCACTACTTCTATCCTGTTTCGGCTGATTTCTTTTAATAAAATATTTTTATAAAGCATCAGCGAACAAGAATCGCAGTTGAATAGTCCTGTGTTTAATTGCAACGAATCAAATCAAATGCTGTTAACATAACATTATTTATGAAAATAATAATTACTTTGTAGCTTTAATACACATGTTGGTATAACCAGGAAAATATAATGATTCCACTTATTTTATGTTTATTGGGAAAACAATTATTGTTTAATGATATCTTTCTACTTTCATGCATTGTTTTAAAGATGTATATATTTTTAATTAAAACAGAGAAGCATATCGATCAAGAGATATTCAGAACCAGTCACTTACTTTTACATGTTTGGATTTTTAGTAAACAATGACCTAATTTTACATTTGACAAAACTATATTATACTAATATAATAAACAACTTTGGTTTAAATAAATGTATAACTGTTGTTATAAGTATGCACTTCTTATTTTGGTTGTGTGTTTAACAGCAATGCTAGAACCCCTTTTCCATCAATATTCACTCGACTTTACGAAATTAAACTGAAAAGTATTTCACTAAAATTGAGATTAAAATATGTAGACACAAGATTGAGATTAAAATATGTAAGTTTGTAAAGAACACAAACGCGTGCACCAGCCTTAGATGACATCATAACCCAAACAAAGACAGTAAACGGGATCGTTATGTTTGACCTGTTTTGAGTGCTGTCATTTTACAGATTGTGTTTTTTAAATTAAATATATATATTGTGTTCGTATTTAAATATATAAATAATATGACTTAAAAACAAGTATGGTCAAAATTATTTTAAGTACAATTTCATAGTGTCATTAAGAGCATAATACAGCTTGTTCGGAATGTAACTGTATCATTCATCATGGAATTTTAAAATTACCTGCCACAAATGTTCACCATGTCTCTCGTAGGGACCTGTGTCCTAAGCTTAAAGGTCAAGGCCACACTTAGAGGTAAAAAGGTCAAACATTCGCATAATGTATGATGTTTCTCAGCAATAAGGAACACTTGAGGATGAAAAATTTTATTTTATAATATAAGGCGTAAATACAGTTTAAATTCATTTTCTTACAAGTTGATAATTTGATGACTATTTGTTACAATTAAAAAATATCTACGTTACCGAGTAGCATGAGTTTATGTTTAGTACTCTTCATTTCAAACTAATTTACTTATTCTTGATGACGGGCCCGGCTAGCTCAGTGGGTACAGCGCTGGATTGTCAATCCGGATAATAAGTTCGAACCGCTCGTCCACATAACTCGTGTGGGGATTGATCATGCAATTATTTATGCGGCCATTCTCCACCTACCTCTGATTCAAGTAGGGCAGTTGTCAGTTACTGCCATTGGTATGTGCCTTTAGTACTGGTAAACCGCTTAGATAGGATAAGCTTGCCCAGGAAAAGTGTGATATGGCTGCAATACTGTTAAAAAGAGCTTACAATCAAAACCTTTAAACAAAACAAACTTATTCTGGATTATTGTAACATATAATAATTCATACTTTTACATTCAGTATTCTGAGTGCATAGCATGCATGTTTATTGTTATTGCATAGCATGCATTTTATTTGATACTGATATATACTTGTAATGCATACATTAATTATATAATACATTTTGTATTTTGGCTTATTCTTATTTCAGCATTCCAACATGAATAACAGATCCTTACACAAAGTTGAAATACTCCATATGATACGCAATTATTATAATTAAGCATATTTAAGAATTATTTTATTTGTTGTATGCATTTTTTTTAACATATGGAAGTGTAATGTAGGTATTAATTTACTATTAAACATCAGTTAACAAAGTCACAGTTCAAACACTGAAAGATAAAAAGAAAGACAATAATTTAACACCCACACACAATAAATCTTCAAACAATTTATGATTTCTGTTTGCTATATGAACATCGAAATCAAAGTCGTATGTCATTGTAATTAGAAAATGTTATTTGGACACGTAATTCTAAATCTCTTTTCTTTTTTTGGTACAAATTGTAGCATTTGGCTGTGATTGAACACTCCACATTTATACAGATTTAACAAGTTATGTTAATATTTATCTAACCTTTAGGCAGATAATGCAAACAGAATAGTATACATATGATGACAAAGCAGTGTTTTTAGAACCGATGTGGGGCAGAAATTCGGCCCCATTCCCTTGCTTTAAAGGTTTATATTGTTCTCCTATATAAGCCCTCAGAGTGTTAACTTTATTTTGAAAAAGAAAGATCGAAATCGGACAAAACATGACTAAGATTGAGGCATTTTCATAAACAACCCATGTATTTTTCATCAAACCATGTTGGTGCATAATCTAAGTTTTCCTTTGTAGCAAATCAAATGATTAAAGTGTGATAACAAAGTAGAAAATAAGCATTAAATAATGCTTTTCAAAATTAGTAAACTTCCCTACCTTAAGGCCCCCGCCAACCTTCCACCAAAGGTGAAAAAAACAACATAGCATAGCTAACGTAGGAATTATATTAGAAACATATTTATTTTAGCTCACCTGAGCACGAAGTGCTCATGGTGAGCTTTTGTGATCACCCGTTGTCCGTCGTTCCTGTGTGCGTGCGTGCGTCCGTCGTCAACTTGTCATTCAAACAACATCTCCTCCTAAACCATTTGGCAGATGTTCACAAAACTTCACAGGAATGATCATTAAGTGACCCATTGGTTAAAGCTGTTGCAATCGTTACTGTCCGATGCATATGTAGGTCACCATAGCTAAAAAAATAGATTAAAAACGTGTTATAATCATGTTCTCTGAAACCGAAGGGCCCAGAGGTTTCATATTTGGTATATAACATCCTATAGTGGTCTCCTACACATATTGTTCAATTTATGCCCCTGGGGTCAAAACGGGCCAAGCCCCGAGGGTCACATTTTTTTAATTCAATATATAGCAAAATGACTTTAAAAATCTTCTCCTATAAAACCACAAGGCCCAGAGTTTCATATTTGGTATGTACCATCCTTGAGTGGTCCTTAACAAATTGTGTTCTAATTATTACTCTGGGGTTAAAAATGGCTAAGCCCCGGGGATAACATGGTTTATATAGAATATATTGCAAAATATCTTTAACATTATTCTCCTTTGAAACCACAAGGCCAAGAGGTTTCATAGTTTGGGTCAAAACGGGCCACGCCCCTGGGTCACATGGTTTATATGAACTTCAATAACAAAACGTCTTAATAAAATGTGTCCTTTGAAACCGCAAGGCCCAGAGGTTTGATATTTGTTATGTTACATCCGTATAGCGGTCCTCTACAAATATTGATTAAATTATGCCCCTGGGGTCGAATCTGGTCACATCCCAGGGTCACATTTTGTATTTAGACTTAAATAGCCAAACGGCTTTAAAAATCTTCTCCTCTGAAACGGCAAAGCCCACGGCTTTCCTCTATCTGGTGCGTAACATCGCATGGTAGTCATCTCCAAAGATTGTTCAAATTTTGCCCCTGGGGTAAAATCTGGTGGCACCCCGAGATGTCACATGATTTATATAGATTTACATAGCAAAGTTACTTCAAAAATCTTTACCTGAAACCGCAAGGCCCAGAAGGTTGTTCACATTATGCCCTTGGAATAAACATTAGTCATGCTTCGGGGATGCAAATTATAATGGGTTGCAGGATCTCAGGTGAGCGTCCTAGGGCTCTCAGAGCTCTCTTGTTTCCGTATACCTCTCATACAGATATGTGGCCTTAGTAACGAGTTTATAACGATACTATATTAGGTTCAAATCATTCAGTATTAGCTCACCTGAGCACAACGTACTCATGGTGAACTTTAAGGCTCGCCTTTTGTCCGTCGTCCGTCGTGCGTCGACATTTTGATTCAAATAACATCTCCTCCATAACCACTGGGCAGATTTCTGCCGAACTTAACAGGAATGATTATTCGCTGACACTCTTTCAAAATAGTTAAAATCGTTTCGGTCCGCTGCATATGTCACCATAGCTAGAAAAATATTTAAAAACTGACAATTAAAACAAAACGTCTTCTCTGAAACCACAAGGCTTGGAGCTTTCTTATTTTAAATGTGACATCATCTAGTAGGCGTCTACAAATATTGTTCAAATGATGCCCCTGGGGTAAAAACTGGCAACACACCGGGGCTCACATGGCTTATATAGACTTAAATAGCAAAAATAAATAACAATTCTCTTAAACCACAAGGCCTAGAGGTTTCATATTTGGTATGTAACATTGTGTAGTGATCCTCTACAAAGAATGTTCAAACGATTCCCCTATGGTCAAAACTGGGCATTACCCAGTGGTCACATGGTTTATATAGACTTGAATAGCAAAATGACTTCACAATCTTCTCCTCTTTATCTTAAAGGCCTAGAGGTTTTATATTTCGTATGTAACATTCTGTAGTGGTCCTGTACAAAGATTGTCTACATGATGCCACTGGGGTGAAACATGGCCACACCCCGTGGCTCAACTTTTTTATATGGACTTAAGTAGCAAAATAACTTCACAAAGCATCTCCTATCAAACCGCAAGTTTCAAAGTTTCATATTGGTGTGTAACATTGTATAGTGGTCGTCTACAAAGATTATTCAAATGAGTTCCTATGGTCAAAACTGGCCAAAGCAAGGCGGGTCACAATGTTTATAAAGACTTTATCAGCAAAAACGAATTTAAAAAGTGCCTTTCCTGAAACCGCAAGGCCTGGAGGTTTCATAGATGGTATGTAATGTTGTATAGTGGTCCTTTACAAAGATTGTTTAAATGATTCCCATGGGGTCAAACCTGGCCACTCCCCGGGGCTCAAAGTGTTTATAAAGATGTATATGGCAATATGATTTAAAAATTATTCTCTGAAACCACAAGGCCCATAGGTTTTATATTTGGTTAAACAATTATATCGAGATCTCGATTGGGATTGCATATGGGGTGGACGGGGTCAAGGTCCAGGTGACTGTTATTAAAAATAGAAAAAAGCGTTAATAACTAGAGAACGCATTAAGTTTAATGAAACTTAATTCATAGATACCTTATATCGACACATCGCACGGGATTGCATATGCGGTGGGAGGGGTCAAGTTCAAGTATACATAAATACATTATATTGAGACTTCGCTTGGGGTTGCTTATGGGTGGCTGGGGTCAATGTCAAGGTGATCGTTAAAAATATAAAAAAAGGTTTCCGCTAAATATCTTGAAAACGCAGTGAGCTTTTTTAATGAAACTTAATACATGTACCGTATATCGACACATTGCTTCGGATTGAATATGGGGTGGGTGAGGTCGAGGTCACCGTTGCTGAAAATAGGAAAACGGTTTCCGAACAAGAACGCATTTCGATATTTAAATGAAACGTAATACACATATCTTATATCGAGACTTTACTTGGGTTTGCTTATTGGGCGGGTGTGATCTAGGCCATTGTCATTAAAAGGAGAATAAACGGTTTACGCTAAATAACATAAGAAGGCATTGAGATATTTTAATGAATTTGCATACGTAAATACATCATATCAAGATTTTGCTTTACGTTTGTGATGGTTGGGGTCAAGGCCAAGGTTACTGTAACTAAAAATTGAAAAACAGTTTGCGCTCAATAACTTGAGAACATATTGATACATTTTAATGACACTTCATACATAGAGATCAGGTGAGCGACCTGGTGCCATCGTGACCCTCTAGTTGTTACATATATTCTCTATAAATATTTCATAACATTTAATGAAAAACATATGGTTTTTAAAATTTCCATAACAAGTTTTAAAATCCGCTTGGTCTTAGATCTATAATACTTTATATGGCAAGCTACGAAAAATGTACCCGGAGGTCGGGTTTCAAATTTGCGGAAGTCAATTCACAATAACGGGAGGTAATTTCCAAGGGAATCACCTAGTTTTTGGAAATGTCTATTGCATATAGGGTGGGTGGGGTCAGGGTCAAGGTCACCGTTACTATAGAGGAAAGATGGTTTCTGCTCAATAGCTTGAGAACATATTGAGATTTTAATGAAATTTCATACATAGATATCTTTCATCTAGAACTCGCTTGGGATTGCATATGGGGTGGGTGTGATCAACGTCACCGTCAATAAATAAACAAACAGTTTCTCAATAGCTTGAGAAAACATTGAGATTTTTAAAGAAACTTAAACAAAAGATACCTTATATCGAGCCCTCGCTTGGGATTGCACATAGGGTTGATGCGTCAAGGTCAAGTTTGCTATTACTAAAAATTGTATTGATGGGCTGGCTTTAATGCATTTTGGTTAAAAACTTTGGTTTTCGTTGAATTGCTATATTTAATGTTTAAGAAAAAAATGCCAGCACAAGAAAGGTCGAACCGGCTGTCCTCCGACAGCTCTTGTTTTCAAATGCATTTGTTTTTTATTGTTTAGTTCACTTGAGCACGAAGTGCTCGGTGAGCTATTGGTGTAGTGGACCTCACTGGCGTCGTCCGTCTTTGAGATAAAGACTATATTTTTTATTCAATCTTGACCTAACTTGCACAGTTTGTGTATGACCATAAAATCTCGGACGAGATTGTTATTGGGTCAGATCACACCAGTAACTATAGAGTTATTGCCCCTTTTTCATGCCCATTTTTCATGCAAAAAAGGAAAAAAAGACCTATTACAACGTATTTACTTGATTTACCATCCAATCGTAACGAATGTTTCCCAGTTTGTGTATGACCATCAGTTTTCAGCAGAAAATCATGTCGCTACTCTATATACATATAGGGAGACATTTCCACCACAGAATTTGTCTTTCTCAGGTTAGGCCCCGCCAATATTGCCCATACAAAACTGTAGCTCAATATTGGAGCAGGGCCTAACTTGTTATGCTATCAATCTATGCATAGTGTGTCTATTATTATGAGTCTACAGTTGAAGTCAAATATAAACAAGATCGGACCCGAAACATCAAAGTTATTGCCATTTGTTTGTGAAAAAATATACAAAAATGGACAATATTCAGGATAGTGACTTGATTTTCCATCCAATCTTCACCAATCTTGCACACTTTTCTATTACCATAAGTTTAAAGGTGAAGTCGAATATAAGCAAGATCGGACCAGAAACACAAGAGTTTTCAACAGTTGCAAGACGTTAATGCAGTTATCTGCACATGCATTTGATGTCTTCAGAGGCTGCATTAACATCATTCGTCATCATTGGACAGAAACTTATCAAAGAAAAAGCAAAACTTGACCTTATAGCACAGCCATCGCAACTAGTTCTCCAAAACTGTTTGCGACAAGACATCAAAATCTACTATTTCTGCATTTTCCAGAATTGTCATTGACTAAATGAAAAGGATCAGATTAGAATATCGAGAAAAATGATTTGAGAACCATTAGCAAAAAAAAAAACGCACATCCACTACTTACGCAATTCATACTTTAGTTAGCCCATTGCACTAACCGATGTTTTTGATCAAAATTAATCCTATCCCCCTTTGCATATTGTTCAGATACCTTAATTGTCAAAAGTATCACGACAGTATGGTCTTCATCTGTACAAGTTCTCAGGTGAGCGCTTTGGGCCATCACGGCCCTCTTGTTAAATAACTTAAGTCAGTAGAACTAAGTTGAAACAAATTCATCTCTTATGTTAAGTACTTTTAACCACTTAATATGATATATTTTTCATGGTAAACCTTTTAACCTTTCGACTTGATCACATCATGAATTGTTGTGGCTGTTTCAACTTCAATATTATATCATCATGTTACACCCAAAGAATGTCCTGTGTTGGCCACACTAAAGGATCATTTTATCTCCTTTGATTGAAGCATCCAAAGAGCGAGTTATGAATGGTACCTACGGTACTATTTTATAATCTTTCGTATAATGTACCCTATACCCTATGTTGATAATTTTAGAAAATTGTATTGTAAATATGAAATTATTGATTTCATGATGCCAATCTTGTCTTCACAAGTCCATATTCCATTTGTTAGTAATATTTTCTTTATAATTGCAAGATCTGTGTTCACATCATATATTATATTATATATGCATACTTACCAATTTTTGTAACAATCAACGTAACATTGTGTTTTAATAATAATCTTGCAGAGTCTTATGATATTAAATTTAATATATTTAAAAATAATCTGAGGTATCATGCATTTCGGATAAGGCAAGCTACGCATTTATAAGCTGTTAAATATCCAGACTGAGTGCATTTACATAATACGTAACCTCAGCTCATTTATAAGCTTAAAAAAATAACGATAACGATAACAAAACTCTTTATCCAAACTTTAAGTTACTAAGTTTTCATCGGTCAGTGCATAAAATGATAGCTCTCCATGATTTGTTTTCCTAAGGTTTACAACAAGTACTTTGTGAACTTGATGGCGTCATGCAAAAACAATGACGTAATAACACATGAATATGATGCTTTTACAAACTGTTGCTTTAAGCTGTAACATAGGTATCGGTAACATCGGTATGGCAAAACGATACAATGATAAATAAAGAATATCTGTAAACAATTTATATATATTTTTGACAGGTTTTACAACCTAGAAATTTGACGGGAATTGTGACTTTAAAAAAGAATCATTTTACAAATTGTATATTGTTCTCAACCACGTAACATATGTATTGAGTTTATATATAACACTCCAATATAAACAAATGACTGACTAACTTTGCAGAAGAAAAATATATAAAAAAGTTGTTAAACTATACACCCATGAATACTATATATTTATGGCCTTTTTAAAACACAAAAGTAACCCCTTTATACTAATACTTTATCATTTGTGGATGCACAATGTCACTAGTAACATAGTTATCAATTTTATTGTGACAATACATAACCTACAGTTTTTAAACTACCAACATTTCAATAATAAAGTCCCTTACATCGTTACATGCAATTTCAGTTGTAACATGTGTTATAGCGTTTTATGCTTAACGCTACTATTCTTCCTAAAAAATCTGGTAAAGCGAAAATAAATGTGCCCTCATCCAAGCTTTAGCGCTGGATGAAGGGCATCATTGGAGTAGTGCCGGAGGCTGAGCATGCATAGATATCATTCCGTTCTGGACGTATGAGGGGATCCGCACTTTAAACAGCGAAAAAATCTCCTACGCTCTGACCTACCCATGCACATGCGCAGTCGCAACGGAAATGACACATCAAAAAATGCCTATATTAAACATGGTTTTGTTGCCACCATTACCAAATTACTTCAGCATGAGTATACATACATGTAGCTAAATTCATTCCCCCAAAATAATTTATATAAGAAACAGATGTTACATTATCTGACTGTACTTAAATGTGCTTACTACGATAACTACTATACGGTGACTGTAATCAGTAATACACACACAAAAGCCCCCCCAAAATAAATATTCATCTTGACTCCATTTTCGTACGCCTACCATAAGCATGGACATGCGTGACTAGGTCGACACAAGCAACCCCTTCCAATTAGGCATAGGTTAGGCAATTAATATCAACTTGGTTTTGGCTTATAAATTTCACAGTTTTGCTGTTAACATTATGTATCTACCAATATAACTTTCTGACGCTTACATCAGACAACTGCAATTTAATACTACAGTCTACATAATTCTGGATACCTACTAATTTGTTTCTTAGAAGTGTACGGTAATGCATCTTGGATTCAAAATTTGCAAAAAATGTGTTAATGATAATTCCACTGAAATAAGCTTATTGTCTGACCTCAATCCACGTTAAGAAACCAACATGTTGGCCGTAGAAATGATATTTTCCATTCTGTTATCAGCCAAGTAAACCTTAAACTCACATAATCAATAATGAAACCAAAACATGTAATTTTCTGACAAGGTTGTTACAAATATTTATAACAGTTCATATCAGAACCTTATGCAACCAAGGTATCAACCAATGTATTGGTATTATAAAAAACACTTCAGTTTGATATGGTTCATATAAATGGAGTCATCAATATAATAACATTGAATGTTTTGCTTTCTAAACCATGCAAAAACAGGTTTGAGAATTTTTAATAAACAAATATGGTGCAATTGATAAAACAAAAGGAAAACATACACATTTGTATAGTCTGCAATTCCACAAAAAATTTAGGAATTAGTGTCCGTTTCATTATAGGAACCGAAAATCAAGCATCAATGAGATATATTTATGAAAAATAAACATTCCTATGAACAAGATCTTAAACAACATGCAAGGTTTCTCTCTAGCTAAAAATGTTATATTAAAATATATTAAATTAATAACTGGTCTGTATTCTCCATTCGACTTGGGAATAATGAATACATTTAATATGATACATTTTCATGTAAAGTTTAAACGATAGCACACTCATTTAGTGATTCACAAACCTCACAATATAATTGCTAATTCCCATCGTTCATCTTTAAATGCGATTTCTTTAGGAGTGACATTTTAATATTGTTCAATTTTATATCCAGTAACTGCGTTTAAAATCCATAGATCATTCGTAACTAGTTTCAACTTTTTGGGGGGATTTCTTAAATTACCAACAACAGTTACTTTATTCAATCCTGATCGTAAGGGGCTGTAAAGATTGCAGTTGGTGCTCTCCTAGGAGGCCTGGACCTGCAATACTGTCTGCAATCCCCCTAAGTACCTCAATGTGGGTAAGGTTGATATCAGCCAACCTGACTGAACGATCCCGAAGGACGTCTAGGATACCTTCCTCTGCCTCGAGAACTGCTATTTTAATTTCCACGGTGGCCACTAACGTATATACAATAATATTTTCCCAGCGAAACTTGAGAATCATTTTTTTTTTAATTTTCCTTGAAATATCATTATCGAACAACATAGTTCTAATGAGCATAGAAGTCTGACACAGACTGGCATACAAAACGATGGCCAAATTAGATAACTTCTTCGTAAAGATAATTGATACTGAATCTGTCCAAACAAAGTCAGAGAATCAGATAACACGGTTAGTGCCTCCGAAGAAACATAACTCTCAATAACTCCGCCAACTGAATGATAGGCACAAAACGGCAGAAACTAAAGACTGAATATCGACCATAAGTCTGTCATTAGCAAGCACTTTCTTGTCTAATATTCTCCATATCTCCTGGTTCGCAAGAGGCGTGTAGCCTTGTCAAATTTTCTGGAATGTTATACTTATTCAAGTGCATATCTGTATAAAATTGAACTGTGCAAGACACATTGATAAGCTTTGCAAGAGAGTCTGAAACAGACTTTCAATTTGGGTAAAAACCCTTTCATCATCACTTATTTTGTCATTCTGACCGTCACTAGAACCAAACAACGCTTCAGAAAAGCTACGATTAAAATCACTATAATCCTCATTGTCATAGACATTTCTAGCATCAAATTCAACCGTGAATGGCTAATATGGTACCCAAACGTTATTGTCGGCCTCTAGTACCACGTAGCTAACAACATGCTCCGAAAATACCCTAGGTGAAATGCTCAAAGACACAATGTCTTTCTGTGACAACTTCGTAATGTCAAAAATAGTATGGTTACTGTCCGAAGACGTAATCTTCTTGCCAGAAGACGTATTATGTTTGTCCGGAGACTTACTTCCTTTCTAAACACTCGTTTTACGGATTGTCATAAAAGATTTCAATTAGGGTTTGGACTCACTTTTCTTCGACGGCTGCTCCGTAACGGTGTCAGAACAACAGGAAAACTCACCTTCAGATAATAAACAGTCACCTAATTACAAGATATCTTCTTTGTCCAAGGTGGTGTATAAAAAATGAAAAAAGTTCAAATTGACAAGCCCAATTACGTCTGAATCCCTAAACGCCAAAACTTTTTAATCAATTTTTCGGTGTGTCATTTCCGTTGCATTTGTATGGGTAGATCGGAGCGTAGTAGATGTTTTTGCTGTTTTAAATGCGGATCCCCTCATACATCCAAAACGGAAAACTATCTATACATATGAAAGCTGATAGCTTTACGAAAATGGCGACAGGTAACGTAGGTATCATTTTAAAAACAGGCGTGGTTGATGCATGTAGACAAAACACACACACTCCATTCGACAGAGTGTGTTTATTTCAAGCACATAAGGTAGTATCAATTGAACATGAAAAAAAAAATCTGATACTGGGGACTTCAGTATAATATTGCAGCATCATCGAAAAGTTCAATTGTTCCTTATAACTGAGAACTGGCGTACAACTTGTTCAGACTGTTAATTCATCATTAATCAGTGAATTTTAAAATAACTTGCAAGAAATGTTCACATGCCAACAGTGCGTCACACGCAAGACATGTGTTTCTAGCTCAAAGGTCAAGGTCATACTTTCTTGTTAGAGGCCAAATGACAAATCTGGGTATAATGCAGCTTGTCCGGACTGTTAATTCATCTTTCATCAGGGAATTTAAAATAACTTACAAAAAATTGCCATCATGTGGAGACGGCGTATCGTACGCAAATCCTGTGTCCCTAGCTCAGAAGTCAAGGTCACACATAGAGGTCAAAGGTCAAATATGGGCATATAATAGCTTGTCCGGACTGTTAATTCATCATGAAATTTTAAAATAAAATAATTTGCCACAAATATTCACCATATGGAGACAATGCGTCACATGCAATACCTGTGTCCGTAGCTCAAAGGTCAAGTTCACACTTAGAGTAGATGATGTGCTTGTTAGAAAATGTGATTTTAAAATAATTACTGCAAGTTGCTTTCTTGACAACGGGCTCGGCTGTTGCCAACAGGCATCTACTTTATCCTTCTTGATCATGTACTTTCCCATTCGGATAATCAGGTCAATATTTAACTCGCCTGAATAGTAAATAACTGTTTGTACTTGTTTTCCTTTCTAACACAATTTAGTATTGAAAGCTATACCTTGGGAGCCTTCATCCATCTACTATTGGCTTCATTTGCCAACTGAGCTCCGTTACATTAACAGGGGATTAGGACTAACACCTCTTGAGGGCGTGAGTGATGTTAATGCTGAATAATTTTTTAATTGTCCCGGGCTTTGGGAAAGCAGGTGATTTCAAAGACTGTGAAACATTGTATAGTGGTCATCTACAAAGATTGTTCAAATTATACCCATGGGATGTTCAAATCATGTCCCTGGGATAAAAACATTGTCTAAATGAGTGACCCAGGGCCACGCCGCCCACTTGTGTAAACTATCACATTTCACTTTATTGTTTAGCAGATGTGTGCACAGCATTGACAGTTCTGAATGGGAGCAATACAACAATTCTATGTAGTTTGAGAAACAGCATGTATCCAGGATGGCAAGGACCCTTGGCAAATGGGATTTTTGTTACATATGCCTTTGAAGGAAGTCCAGAATTTAACCCATTACTTGGCGTTGACAAACTTAGCCGCCTTTACTGTTCCAGCTACAACATTTATCTACTACTGTATTATGTGAAGAGATTGGATGAAGGAACATACACATGCACAAATGCTGGACCATCTGGTGGAATATTGTCAGTCAATCTTACAGTTTTTATACAGCCATCAAAACCTGTCATCTCCACATCTCCATCACAGAGCCCGGTGGTATCGTCCAAGGCACAGAGGGGACACCTCTAACTTTGTCATGTATCTCAGTGGAAGGATACCCAGTGCGGACGGTAAACTGGTACAGGGGAAGTACATCTAACCCGGCGTTGTCATCTGGAGCTGAATCGGTGGTAGCAAGCAATGAATTGTACAACGTGATACGTAATGTGACATTTACGCCGACCAGTGCAGATGATGAAATTTTGTACATATGTCAGTCATTGTATCTGGATGACCTACCACTTTTGCAGTACAGCAGTGTACGCCTTGTGCTTAATCGTAAGTAATTACTGCAAACACCACTTTTGCAGTACAGCAGTGTACGCCTTGTTCTTAATGGTAGGTAATTAGTGCAAACACCACTTTTGCAGTCTAGTAGTGTACGCCTTATGCTTAATGGTAATTATTTACTGCAAACACCACTTTTGCAGTACAGCAGTGTACGCCGTGTGCTTAATGGTAAGTAATTACTGCAAACACCACTTTTCAGTCCAGCAGTGTACACCTTGTGCTTAATCGTAAGTAATTACTATTAACTGCAAACAACAATTGTGCAGTCCATCAGTGTACGCCTTGTGCTAAATCATAAGTGACTTTGGAATATATAAGTGTGTATGCAACACACCAAATTATTTCACCATATTTATTGGTTTTTAGCTAGACTTTTTTGAAAGAGAGAAAAGACAAGCTATTGGCATTGGCGTCTGCGTCCGGTTTAGGTTAAAGTTTTATGGTAAGCTAGTTTCTATGGAATGGCCTGAGGGAATTCATTCAAACTTGAAAAATTTATTCCCCAAATTAAAATAAACCTATAGGCCAAGTTTGGTAACTCTTGTTTGAAATGTGTTAAAGTTATGGGCCTTTTGACACTTAGAAATTTTACATTAAAGCTATTTGGATAGGAAACGTAACTTTTATCAAATGCATATTTTGTTCCAAACGACAGATTTTCTTAAAATTTCGCACATACATGCATTACTGTATACTTACACCAAAACATTAAAAAAATAATCTATTGACGAGGATAATAAACTATACGGAACGGAAAAAAAAGAATGGCTCACCGAACTTTGGAAAATATTGGATTATATGGAGGGTATCTGTGTATCCTGTTTCCTGTTTCGTTTTAACATACATGAACGACGTATCAATAGAATGGAGATATTAAATGGATCGTTTCTGAACTAATTTGTTTGGGAATACATTGCATAAGTGTGTTTTTGATTATTATATATGCTTTATACAGTTTTACGATTAAAAATACTTATTTCGAAAGGACATTAGAGATGAAATTAGTATATTGTAACCTTTATACAATAAAGAAAAAATGAAGAAAAATGAGAAATTAACCCAATTATTTTCTTTTTGTTGCGAACTTATTTAATACTTTTATATTGTTAAGCTGACATATTTGTTGTATTTTTGTCATTTAGGCTTAATATGTCCTTACCTTATAGTGTTGTTATTAGGAGATCAGTCATTATTAAGTAAATTTTATGCATTGCTTTTGTTCGAATGGAATTACAATATTTAGCAAATAATTGGCATTTCATTAAGTTGTTTCTTCAAGTGTAGTCCATTTTGTCCTACAGAGTGATCTGAATGTGTAAATAGACCATAGGGAATTTGTTCGAAAGATTTACTTCACTACCTGTTGAGGTGTTTGTCCGTATATTTAAATATTATATATATGAAAACATAGTAGTGAAACCCTAATTAATCTATCATCAGACATGAACCTTTCTGTGATCTAGGTAATTGAAGAAATAAGTATATGCGGTGTCATTATACCAGGTGGAAGAAGATGGAAAGGTTCATGCCTGATGATGGATTAATTATTGAAATTCTCAAGTCAAAAGCAATGGAACTCTAATTGGCAATATTTCAAACCTAATTTTAAATGTTATTTCCCTTATCTGTATAATATTATAGATCTAATTACAAATGTTGAGGGTGGCTTAAACAATTTTTGTTTGAAAATGTTCAGGACAACCCCTTTTCCCATTTTTAGCTCAACCGAGCACAATGTGATCACCTTTTGTCCGTCTTGCGTCGTCCGTCTTGCGTCAACATGTTCATTCAAACAACATCTCCTAAACCGCTGGGCAAATTTTAACCAAACTTCACAGGAATGATCCTTGGGTGACCCTCTTTCAAAATTGTTCAAATCATTTCGGTCCGCTGCTTATGTAGGTCACCAGAGCTAAAAATAGATTTAAAAAGTGAACGTTTTAAGAATCTCTTTTCTGAAAGTTTATGGCTGAGAGCTTTCATATTTGGTATTTGGCATCCTCTAGTGGTCCTCTACAAAGATTGTTCAAATGATGCCCCTGGGGTCAAAACTTACCACGCCCCAGGGGGAATTGGAATTTTATATCGGGTGAGTGGGATCAAAATCACCATTACCAAAAAGAGACTAAAATTTTGTGTCAAAACTGCAAACAATGGCAACGCCATGTGGGTCACATAGTTTATGTAGATTTAGATATCAAAATGGCTTTTACAGTCTACTCCTCTGAAACCACAAGGCCTAGAGGTTTCATATTTGGTATGTAACATTGTATAGTGGTCAAAACTGGCCACGCCCCGGGGGTCTCATGGTTTAGATAGACTTAAATAGCAAAATGACTTTAAATCTTTACCTGAAACCGCAAGGCCCACAGCTTTCCTGTATTTAGTACGTAACATTGCATATGTTATCTACGCTACAAAGTGTTTATATGGCCATCAATACACTCAAGCTTTCCATGCGGATGACGGGACGTTAGCCAAATAAAGGCTTTTCATAAAGTACATATGTATTTTAACTGTAAATAAAATGTGTGTTTATGATGTGTGAACAGTAAAATTCGAATAGGCGTATCGCATTTTGATATAGTATATGTTTTGTTGTAACTGATTTAAAATTTAATACAAGACACTAAATAATATGTTTATATACAAATAGAATATTTTACATATGGATATAACACATCATGGATGTTAACAACAATGAACATGTGATTTAATTACATTTACTTTTTGAGAAAGTGAAAATAGGCTTGTGTTTACATGTATATGCACATGAATGACCTGACAAATTATATCGGTCTTTTAAATGAATACATTAAATTAATTAATAATTTAAAAAGCGGGACTGCGAATTACTTTTACAAAAGAAATATGTGTTACATATTGACATTAATTATATAAGTTTCATATTTCCATTATAATATCGTGCTGGGCTAGAAAAACGCGCTAACTATTTATTAACGCCAGCGAAATCACGAAACAGTCGTGGAAATGACGCGAGTATAGCTGCAATGTTACATGTATAACGCAGCCTAGTCCAATTTTTAAGCGTTATCGGTAGATTCTCAGCTATGTATTTTTTTGTGCTGAAAAATAATCGAAGATTTATTGATAGGAGTTTCATTTGCCGTAAAGAGTACATGAAGTTCTTACCAAACGCAGTTAGACGCAAGTTTGCTTGGGTTGAGTTAGTTTTCAAATCAGTTAATATGTAAAAACTTCCGTATTCAAATATACCCCGGTCAGTTAAAATTTCCCCTCCAGAGGGCAGTTGGCCCCTTCCCCCAAATCTGATTGAGGACCCTGTGAACTTATTCTGTAGACAAGAGGAGGTAACTATATCAAGGATTTTGGTGGATTTATTGTCCTTTTTTCAACTTAGATTTTTTTGCTTTAGGTCAAATTGTTCAATATCCATAAGAGGTTTTCAATCTCTTTACATGACAGTGATAAAAGGATTCTATAAACAAAAGCCTAGAGTACTATCAAATATGAGAAAGTCAAGCGTCCAGCATCCTTAGGCGGTGCCCTTGTTTCTTGTATGACTATATTGAAAACTTTGAAAATCTTCTTGTCAGAAACCACTCTTTGGATTTCAAAATAATTTCATAGAAATGTTCGTTGGGTGGTTCTTTACTAAAGTTGCTCAAATAGATCCGCTTCGTTGAAAACATATGGCTGCCAGAGCTATAAATTGACAAATCCTTATATGGCATCTCCTAAACCCCTCTGTAGATTTTAAAATAATTTTACAGTTCTAAGGGATCCTTGGGTGGTCCTATACCAAAGTTGCTCAAATGAACGCTCCAAAAAACATGGCCGGGTCGTTTTTAGACTGTTGAGCTGGTAATTTCCAAAACAGGTATCTCGGAAAACTACTTATTTCTTTTGCAGGCTACGAGTCAGTTAATCAAAACCTGAAAGGGTCCTTCTTCAAAACAGCAAAAATTCACAAACTTTTTCTTATCTTTTAATTATTTAAGATAATGTATGTAATGTGTAATATAATTTGTATATCATGTGATTTATACAGTTTCTAAAAAGTATATTTATTAAAAATCTTATGTCAAATTAATGACACCCTATTTTCTCTATTTTATTAAAAATGTTATGTCAAATTAATGACACCCTATTTTCGCTATTTACTTGAATGTAACCGAAATATTCACCCAGGTTTTCTGGAATAAGACCACTAAATTAATGCATTACATCTGTTATGTTTTCTCGTTGTGAAAGTGTTATTTCTTGTTACTGATTCTTATTCCTAATATTTTAAACAACATATTACTGCAATGTATTAATTTTAAACTGGAGTGTGGAAAATCAATAGCACACATTGTATGACCTACTTTTCACTACGTAGGATACAAATCACTAAGAATCGATGATCATAACCACCTCACTGTATCGGTTATTTTGCATGGCTCGTTGCAGATTGACTTGTTAACTGTCATGTATATAAATATGTTTGCATTAGATACTGTGGAATCACTCGAATTCATGCGGTACACATTTCGCACTCTTGCAATCCCGGAACCTATTAGAGCTGTCTTAAATTCGCGCTAATTCAATTGTGAAAAACAAAAAAAAACAAAAGTTAGTTCTGCTTTACAAATAACATTTCCATTATTTGATGAAACGCTAAACTTGGCAGAATATCTGAGAAGGGTCCTTGTGACACCTTGTTTGTTGCAATAAACATGTGCATCAGTACCGAATTAGGCTATTGATAACAATGGTCTACTTCTGAAGATAGGGGCCGCTTATTTCGTCGAGACAATGGTTGTTTTATATCATGTAGTGTCAAACTGACACCTTGTTGTAAATTAAATGCAGACTCAAATATAGGCTCCACACCGGGGGCGATAATTCGTCACACAAAATGTCAACTTGTAAAATAAAACTGTCAACTTGTGCACATTACATGTTTTATACCCAATTTAACTTGGAACTTAGTTGCAGAGCTTACTGTACTATAATTCTATACATAAGATTTGCATATTATATTTAGCCAGAATTTTCAACCAAAATGTAGGCTTATAGATTAGGTTGGTTTTCGGCGTTTGGGCAGGCGGGCGTTGAGATGTCGTTTACAAGTTGCGTTAAAGTTTCGTATTCCTGTCATATTTTCAAAAGTTCTTGGTCAATCTTCATTAAACTTTACAGAAATGGTCCTTAGATGTTCCTCTACCAAACCTGTGAAAATGGTTCCGCTTCTCTGCACAAAATGGCCACTAGAGCTAAAAATAGAATTTACGTTTAAGTTATGTTTTCTTGTCATATTGTTAAAAGTTCTTGGCCAATCTTCATGAAACTTTAGAGAAATGTTTCTTGGATGGTCCTCTGCCAAATCTGTGATAACGGTTCCACTTCACTGCACAAGATGGCCGCCAGAGCTAACAATATTATTATTTCTAAACGCCATTATCTTCTAAACTATGGCTAGATTTTAAAATAATTTTACACAAATGTTCGTTTATTGTTCTACCAAACTTATTCAAAGGTTTCGCCTCACTGCACACAATGGCCACTAGAGCTAAACATATAATTTGTGTTAAAGTTTGGTTTTCCTGTCATATTTTCAAAAGTTCTTGGTCAATCTTCATAAAACTTTACAGAAACCTTTCTTTGATGGTCCTCTACCAAACCTGTGAAAATGGTTCCGCTTCACTGCACGTGATGGCCGCCAGAAGTAAAATGTAGAAATATGTCTTAACGCCAATTTCTTCTAGACCAATGGCTCAATTTTCAAATAATTGTACACACATGTTCGTTTAGTGTTCTTTTACCACACTTACTCAAATGGGACCGCCTCACTGTGCAAAATGGCCACTAGAGCTAAAAATAGAGTTTGCGTTAAATTTAATTATTCCTGTAATATTTTTAGCTCACCTGAGCACGAAGTGCTCGACGAGCTATTGGTATAGGTGACCTCTCCGGCGTCGTCCGTCATCCATCGTCCGTTTTCCATCGTCCGTCGTCCGTACGCCGTCAACAATTTGGACCATTATCCCGATAAAGACTACATTTCTGATTCAATCTTGACCAAACTTTCACAGCACGTGCATTATCATCAGATCTCAGCAGATGACAAAATGAGCTAGATTGTGTTTCAAACACCAGAGTTATAGCACTTTGTTTATTAAACAGTTTCAAACATGAACATTATTCAAGATAGAGACTTCATTTTTCATCCAATCTTCACCAATCGTGCAGAGTTTGTCTATTACCATGATATTACAGTTGTAGTCGAATATACGCAAGATCGGACCAGAAACACCAGAGTTATTACCCTTTGTTTGTGAAAAAATATGCAAAAACATACATTATACAGGATAGAGATTACATGTTTTATCCAATCTTCACCAGTCTTGCACAGTTTGTCTACGGCAATAAGATGAAAGGAGAAATTGAATATAAGAGAGATCGGACCAGAAACACCAGAGTTATTGCCTTTTGTTTGTGAAAATAATATGCAAAAATAGACATCATTAAGGATAAAGACTTCATTTTTCATCCAATATTTACCAATCGTGTACAGTTTTTCTATGATCTTAAGACTTAAGGTGAAGTCGAATATAAGCATGATCGGGCCAGAAACACCTGAGTTATTGCCCCATGTGTTTGGAAAAAAACATCAGCAAATTGTCAATGACTTGCTTGCACATGATTTTTTATTAAATGCTGACCGAACTTACAGTTATTTACGCATGCAACATAGATGTCTTAAGAGCCTGCATAAACATCCTTGATCATCATTGGACAGAAAATTATCAAAGAAAAAGCAAAACTTGACCTCATAGCACAGCCATCGCAATTACTGCATTGCAACTAGTTCTCCAAAACTGTTTGCGAAAAATACATCAAAATCTACTGAATTCATATACAGATATATCTTGCCTTTTCATCTACTTTTTCCACGAATAATGCAGTGCATTCCAATTTTATTTCAGCAGTATGCGGTGACTATATTCATCGTGACTCTAGAAGTCACATTTTTACCCAATCTTAATGAAACTTGGTCAGACCATTTGTCTTTATGGTACAGAGGCTGAGTTTGAATCTGGGTCATGTGGGGTCAAAAACAAATTCACTAGGTCAAATTGAAGAAAAAGATTGTTAACACTCTAGACTCCAATTGTCATGAAACTTGCTCAGAACATTTGTCCCAATGGAATCTCGGCCGAGTTGTAATTTGGGCCATGTGGGGTCAAAAACTAGGTCACTAGGTCAAATTGAAGAAAAAACTTCAATTTCAATATGTACTTATCATATTTTGAATGTCCGTTGTCACTTAAGTTTTTGAAACCATGATGATTAAGGTAGCATTTCCATCAATCCGTATCAGTATATCCATATCCGTATAAAAAATCTAACGCATGGAAAAGTGTTTGACTACTGAAACTCAGCTTAGCGACCCAGGGCCATTTGGCCCTCTCGTTAAAGGACTTGTTTAGGAACAACTTGCACGTTCTTCTTGTTTAAAACTACTTAAACCAACCTTAGCATTTTTATATTAGGTTATGTAGCCTTGCCTTATGGTCCTGTTTAAAATAGTTTAAGTGATTCTTCTGGTCTGAAACATGCTAGGAAATTACCTGTTATGTTCATAGAAATAGCTGTAGGATGAATTGTCAGACACAAATTTGATTTATTTTGGCAAGTTACCTTGAAGTTTCAGAATGACGAAAATTGTATAGCACTATATTGGCAATATTGTTGCAGCTCTTTTGGTAAACAAGTCGATTTTTTAATGGTAATGAAATTGCAGGCAATTGCAGAATGTCATGTTCATTTAAATCAATCTTTAGCACCGGGTGTATATTTCAACCCGATTTTTTTATATAAACAATATACCAGTTGATTATCGATTCAGATCGAGTCTGACAGAACGTAAATTGTCAACTAAAGTTCAGCATATATAGTGTAATTAATTCTAACCAATAAGCGTGCCTAGCATGATTACTGTTGAAACTCATACGCGCTTTCAGAAAATGAACAAGCGAAAACTATACAGGATGTCCGGGAGTATTCGGAAGGTACACGTGTTATTTAAGATGCGTATTACGTCATTAATCTATGTGTTGATGGCTGTACAAGTTGTGTTTATTTGTTTACGCTGATTTCCGCACAGCGTTGTGAGAATATAAAGACAAAAAGTAGGTTTTGATGATACAATTTTTTATAAATTTTTAACAAGCCTTAAGTGCTTGTTTTTCTATAAATAAACAAGCCCGTGCAAAACATTTACCAGTCATACAGGCTTATGCTAATTTTGACCACTGAAACTTGCACAGTTTGTGTATTAAGATCTTATCTGGGCGCAACGATGGGCCAGATAGAACCACAAACACTCGAGTTATTCCGCCCTTTTATGCCCCCAGAATCATGATGCGGCAGGCATATAGTGATTTTCCTGTCCGTCCTTCTGTCCGTCCGTCCGTCCGTGACAACGTTAAGTAGATTTTTCCGTTTCGTCTAGCACCAACACTGCTTGCTACAACACGTTATTACTTACACAGTTGTTGCTTATGATCATCCCCAATCCACCCATATCACCCAACCTCACTTTGACCTTAACCATGACCTAATTTGGAGTAAGTAATGGGCTATCCAGCACCAACTGAGGACATGTGTGTTTAATAAACACAGAATCTTGTTTATGAGAAAATTTGCAATTTGCATTTTTAATCTAATCTTGATTTCATCAGACTTGAACAGCTTGTATATGGCAATAAGATCTTATGATAAACCCAGGAATTGCCTTTATTGGGCTATAAAGAACAGAGTTATTGACCCTTGTGTGTGATAAAAAAGATCATGTTCATGATAGAGACTTCATTTTTCACTAGGGATGGCAACACATAGTATTTCAGTAACGCTCTAATTGGTTTTGTTATTTAAGATGCTAACCAGTAAGCTAAATATCATTCAAAAGACCTAAAAAAACACAATTAAAACGGAAAAAACATTCAGTAGGATGATCTGTTTGATTTACTAGTTCTAATTGCTGATAAACTTACGGCTGTCTTTATTGATGTCACAGGCAACTGTCGGATGGTTACGTCTGTCTTTATTGCTTTCACGTGCAACTGTTGGATGGCAAACATATAACGGATTGCTTGAGCCTTTTTCCCATCAGTTCTGAGCCTGATTGCATATGAATTGCACCTATCGATTGCCAGGTGATTTAATGCGACAAAGTCAGACAGGCATCTGTATAGCACCTGTCGACTACAGCAGAAGCAGGACATGCTTCTGTATTGCACCTGTTGATTGCCAGGTCAACAACAGTAAGTCTGATTATGGTAATTTTGTCGGCGATGACATTGAGATGTCAAATCTGCTCTCTGCCTTTGCCGATACTCATTTAAGCACTTTGCCCCTTTTGTTTCATGTTCTTGTTCATGTGATCTTTTCTGTCATCAAAAATCACTTAGGTTAAGGCTATTGCAATGGGAGGGTATCTTCCAAATACGATACCTAGCAATTCATCCAGAGTCCTTTCACACTTCTTGGACAAGGTTTATGACTTACACTAGCATTGATATTTGCGTTTTCACACCGACCACATGCAAAGCATGTACCATATTATTTTTGAAAAACTATTATGTCGTGTTACCATAGCCACAGTTCAGCTTGATATCAAAGTTGACTGAAGAGAGAAATTGACATGACATCAACCTTTCTAAGCAGACATTACTATGTACCATTCGTGATTGTTGAAAAGCATGTAAATGTAAAACGCTTAAGCAAGAGATAAATGAATATTATATATTAAAAAAACTATTGTGTGGTTTAAACATTGACAATAATGGTTTCAATTATGAATGCATACATGTCTCAGTAAAATTTCAGTTTATACCAGTATATCAGATGACCGTATAGGATAGCATAATACTACTCTATAAATAATAAAAGGGATTAGTTGCAATAAAACATTATATATGTTTACATTCACAGTTCGTCCGCTAACTGCAGCCATCAGCGGTAATCGTGAGATTGTAGCGCACGGTTCAAATCCGCTAACCTTGACATGTGCGGCTGGGGAGTCCAACCCTGCTCCTAACATTACCTGGTATAACGGATCCACACAAATCACCAGCAATCGGTCGCATGCAGATGCCATAGGAACACATTGGAGCGGGGTGGTTAGAAGTCAGGAGCTCTGGCTATATCCTACACGCTATATGAATGGAGACACCATAAGACGTGAAGTGAAATATGTGGTGTCTCCAAATGCCGTCTTATCCAGCAGTGTGACGTTCAATCTCAAATGTGATTATGCGCATCTAGTTTCATGTTTCATTTCATTGTTTGTCTAAATGCATCATTTACTGTAACTTTCCATATACCCTAATCATGTAACCACATATACAGACCATCCTATCGTGAATGTTGCGGCCTCCCCCAGTGTAACATTGACAGAGGAACCCTCAAGTACAGGGATGTTAACGTGTACAGTAGACAGCTCTCCTCCCTCCAACATCTCCTGGTACCATGGCAACGTCCTCTTCACAACAGGTGCCCCAACTGATGGAAGACTGGTGTACACTATCAATCCAGTCATTAGAGAGAGCTATGGAACTTACAGATGTGTATCTGATAACACAATTCCATCCAAGGATGAAAAGTTAATAGAAATAAATGTGAAATGTAAGTCAGTTATGAATTTTAAATGACAAGCTTGCCGTATGTTACATATTAATACATGTAATTGAAAACAAGTAATTTCTCTATTGTAATTATCTAAGTTATTTTACATGACTTTATATACTAACAACACAGTTCGACCCATGAACACATTCATTGATGGCAACAAGGTTATCACCGCCAACGGACATAACACGGTGACCTCGACCTGCACAGCCGGCAACTCGAACCCCGTATCTACCATACTGTGGACATACGGCTCTGTTACATCTACACTACCCGTGGTATCAGATGAAGCCTCTAACTATGGAGAGTGAATAGCGCGCAGTGTGGTTACCCTGACACCTACTAGAAATGATGATGGGAAGAATGTAACCTGTACAGCTAATAATGAACTGAACCAACCGGCAACATCATCTGTCGCATTGAACCTCAACTGTATGTAGCTCTACACTGTATAGCATGTTTTATCCCATCATCGCGCCTGCATTGACAAAATAACAACCCGTGGGATAAACTTAGCTGTATTTCCACACACTTAAACTCGTATATACAGCAAACACGCTTATTATAATTTTGCTTATTTTTGTGACGTCATTTGAAGTTTACCGTGTTGTTAAGTGATTTTCTTTTATTTATAATGCCCCCATCGAAGATAGCAGGCTATATTGGTTTGCTAATGTCGGTCGGTTTGACTTTCGGTCGGTCGTTCGGTAGACCACGTTCGTTTCCGTTCTCTAAGTTCGACAGTTTTCATCTGATCTTAACAGAACATCATGAAAACTGTTTGGTCATAATACCTAGGTGAAGTTGATAATCAGCCAAATTACCCTTGGAATTGTGGAGTTATGGCCCTTAAATCATCGGAAATAGGCCGTTTAAGCTGTTCCCGCTCCCTAAAACAAACAGTTTTCATCTCATCTTCACCAAACTTCATGAACATGTTTGTAATAACAAATGTAGGTCAGGTTCGATAATCAGCGAAATCGCCCTAAGAATGGTGGAGTAATGGCCCTTGAAAGATATAAAATTAGATTGTTTTGCCATTTCCGCTCTCTGTGTCTAATAGTTTTCATCCAGTCTTCATAAAACTGTATGACAATGTTTATAATATAAATATATAGGTCAAGTTCGATAATCAGCCAAATTGCACCAGGAAATTTGGAGTTTTTGCCTTTTAATAATCTAAAATTGGTCTTTCTATCGGTTTCTGCTCTCTGAGTCCAACAGTTTTAAACTGATGTTCACCAAACTTCATAAACATGTCTGTTATAATAACATCTCGGCCATGTTTGATAACCAGTCAAATCAGCCAAGGAGTTATTGCCCTTGATATATCTGGAATTTGCGTTTTTGTGCGGTTTCCACTCTCTATGTCCAACACTGTTCATGCAATCACCACCAAACTTCATGAGCATGTTTGTGTACATAATATCTTGGCCAGATTTAATAACAGCATAATGGCCCAAAGAAATTGTGGAGTTATGGCCAATGATTATCTAAAATTAGCCTTTTTAGATATTTTAAACTGGAGGGGGGCTTAAATGTTTTATAAACAGCTATTGTTTTCAAAACAAAGACAGAAAATGATGGGATAAATATAATACCAGGTTAGTGATGAATACATATAAGTTTATTTGCTCGGCACACGAAAATCTGAACCACTCGCCAAGGCTCGTGGTGTAGTTTTTCTAAGCCTCGCTAAATAACCTTACCGGGTATCTGTATTCAGCACTAACCTAGCATTATCTATGTTCTTTTATTGTCACGAATATACTGATGCATGTCTAGTCTATTAGTGTGCATCAATTTCCTATTCAGTTCTAAATAATCAGTATGTGTTTATTAAAAGTGAAAGTAAATAACTACTGAACCATATATATATATATAAAACTCTAGGAATAATTCAAAGCTGTTAACAATACAAACTCACCTGTGTCATATTGGAATTGTTATTTTGTGATTAATACATAAATTGTATCTTCAGCAAAGGTTGTCTGACACCTAACACCAAACCAATTTCTTGTAGATCATCCAGAGATTTTCCCGATACCGGCCCAGACTGCTGTTGAAGGTGACTCGAACACACTGCCTTGTGCAGCTCACAGTTAACCTCCCGCTACCTTTCAATGGTACAGGAAGGGATTCAGTGACATACTCTATACTATATCTGGTACCCCCGCATCTAACCAGGGACCGTACACAATACGTCCAGTTAACAGAACGCATATAGGAATATATACGTGTATGGCAGATAACAGCATATTAAACCGTGACCAACAAGACGTTACCCTAACTGTTCAGTGTAGGTCTAACTTGTGTATTCTATATATATTTAATGAATTTATTTATTTTACTTAAATACATATATTGTATTTTACATGTATGCTGCAAAAAAACATATTGCTGCTTAACTTGTATTTTCATTCAGATCCTCCCGATGTCACAGTTGTTGTACAGAACACATAAAGTAATGCTAGCATATATCAGTTGATGTGCAACGCCGCTGGTGTTACGTACGACAACTCTGGCTATGAAAGAAAAATAAAACTTTCTATTAAGGATGTTTCCTGATCATTTTGTAAATATTACTCCAATTGTGAATTATCCGGATGTCAAAAGGTTTGAAGACATCATGTGCTCAAGCTGGGAGGCACAACCTTTGTCCAGAGCATAACTTTGTCCAGAATGAATGGATTTTTAAATGACTATGCAGACGTGATACCCGTTATAAAATGGCATGTTGTGCGTAAGAAACAGGGTCAGGTCACAATTCAAGGCCAAATAACAATTATAAAACTGTGTCCAGAGCCTTACTTTGACCAGAGCCATCCTTAAAAAAATGTTTGTTTGGAGTAACGCGACCGGCTTATGAAATTGGGCCCGACTCTTTAAGTGTTTTAATAGGTCTCTGTGAAGCATTTTGTTTCATATTCGATAAAGTAGTTATGTAAGTATCATATTTTGTTTGAAATTAATTCATAACGTTGTGTTTTATAAACTGAAATCAGCGTTCTAATTACCTTGCAATAATATTTCCTGTGTATGTGTATTTATATTATAATTTAAAGATACTGAACTCCAGTTGGGCATTTAATTTTGCCTGTTCGTAGTTATGCCTAAAAAATACAAACATGGGTTAAACGTCAATATGTATATAGAACACAATTAAATACTGTTACAAACTATATATTTCATTGAAACAGAAGTAGAAGAAGCTAGCACTTTCCTGGAATCAAGAATTCTCGATTTAATAATACCGCGGCTTTCCCCAATACAAGCACCTAATTCATGTGTGCGCATGCGTGACTGGAGGAAACGTAACTGTCACTAAATTATCCTCAATATAGCGCTATTTTTAGATTACTCGATGGGTTATAGCGTCTGCAGATGCTATAGATTTTAGGACGATAAAAAGGAAGACAACTACACCAAAAATCATTGTTTTTCACGTAAATGAAAACACACATGTCTAATTTGTTAAGTGTTTTATACGATTATGTAATATCATCATGTATTTGACACAATTTTCTTTCGTTTTTACAATTAGACCATCTGGACCACCAAGGTTCAGTTCCTTTAAGCAAAAGTCACGAGGTATTGTTTCAATTGTGTGTCTCGAACTGTATTGCGTCAAACGCAGACGTTATGAAATTGAGTCGTGTGCATTTGTCGCCACCAAAAGAAAAATATAAAGTAAAATAAATTCAACTTACCTACCCACCCTTAAACTTTTGGGTCGCGTTACTGCAAACAATTTTCTTAAGTATGGCCCAGCATGGCTGGAGTTCCAAACAAATTAGTAGAAGTGAAACAAAGTATGAAATTACTTGTTGCGCGTAAAAACAGTGTCCATAGGCCAGGGTTCTAGATAAGAGGGATTTAGGAGTAAATTTGGATAATACTCATTAAAAATTATAAATGGGAGTACTAGTATTCATTAAAAAAATCTAGACATAAATTATGATTGACTTTGAAACTGATGCTATTTAATTTGATCATGACTTTCTCGCAACTGGTATATGCTGATGGAAATATAGTACATATAGTGCAAATAGTATTAAATGGCAATTGTTGATTCAATTTTTATATATCTTTAAAGTATTAAAATAAATTCAAAGTTTCATAGTTTTGCCTATGTTGCGGTAAATACCCCTTTATTTTGTTTAATTTAGGGAGAACCAGTACTGTTTAAGTTAAGTTTGTATCAAGAACGCTGTCCTAGGCCCAAGGTAAAGGTCATAAATCAAGGTCATATGTCAAATATAAAAAATAATTTAGACATTTTCAGAGCGTATGTTTGTCCAGCATGGGTGGATTTTCAAATAACTTGGCAGGAGTGAAAATCATTGTGAGACGACATGTCATGTGCAAGAACCATATCCCTTGGTCCAATGTCAATGTTACTATGCAAGGTCAAAGGTCAAAAATACGAAAAACATCCTGAGTAATTTTTCCAGCTTGGCTGAATTTTCAAAGAATGTTTTAAGACTTTGTCCAGAGCATTATTTTGTCCCGTATGAATGGGTTTTCAAATAACTTAGCAGAAGTGAAAAACGTTGTAAGACAGCATACCACGCCTCGTGCAAGAACCATGTACCTAGGCCAAATGTCAAGATCTGAATTCAAGGTTAGAGATACGAAATCAATCCTTAAGACTTTGTCTAGCACATAACTTTGTCCAGCATGGACAAATAACTTGAAGGAAGTTAAAAGCATTGTTAGATGGTGAGTTTCACCCAAGAATCAGATCTTTAGGTCCGGGGTCAAGGTCACTAATCAAGGCAATGTTTAAGGTCAAATATAAGAAATGAATCCTATAGACCTTTTCTGGACCATATTTGTATCCAGCATTTAAGGATTAAACAAAAAAAAGGCTGATTAGCGATAAGCATTTATAGTCAGAGTGTCGTGCCCAACCATGTCACTTCGTTCAAGACCAAGGCCACACTTAAAAGTCAAAGCCGAAATATATGGTTAATATTTGCATACATAGGTGAATTTTCAAATGAGTTGGCAAAAATTATCTCTGTTATGATAAAAATATAATATTTATGTTCTGATTATTACCTCAACTGGCCGAAAGAAATCTGCGACGCACATTGTGTTTTCGGCATTTTCCACAAGCTAGTAGACTTGTATGAGTCAGACCCGGCAAGCTCAGTTGGTAGAGAGCTGGACTGTCAATCCGGGGATCGTGAGTTCGAATCCCAGCCCGGCCATATAGCTTATGTGGTGATTGGTTATGAAATTATTTATTCGGCCTTTCGCCCCCAACCTCTGATTTACGTAGAGCAGTTGTCTGTTCATTGCATAGGTATGTGCACCCAGTACTGGTAGACCTCTCAGATCGGCTAGGCTTGCTCAAGAAATGTGTGAGTTGATTAACTGACCACCGTGATATGACTGAAATACTGTTAAAACGGCTAAAATTCCAATCAAACAAACAAATAATGCAATGCAGGCGGACTAGACTGAAAAGGATACCCATATGCGACAAACCAGTAACAATATCAGAGGAAATGTGCAAATCAAAAGACAGTTTTGGCTACACTATGATACATTTTATTTTTATTTAAAAAAATGATTTGTTTGAAGTTGTTATTGTAATTTCAACTTTACAAAATTCAATATAGCATTTCCATAAAATCAGTAATGAAAAAAAGAAACTCTGGTCCCAGTCAAATTGGATCCGCCACTGCTGAGTCTCATTCTAAACCTTTTAATGAGTACTGGCTGTTTCTGCACAATCGACTATTTTTATATTACTTTCGACAATTCTTAATAAACATTAATATGAAAGGGTAGAAAAGAAAAGGTAGACTTCTTTAATGTCGCATACCTGTAACAGTGTTCTTTTCTATAATATATACATAATACATATATACAATCTTAAATATTGAAACATATATATAGCGTATCAATTTTTTTTTTGAATTACTTTGTCAGGGCCACCACAACCACCACATGATATCGCAATAGAACAGGCAACCCATAACAGCTGTAATATCATGGCAGCAAGGTTTCCATCGTGGATTTCCACAAACGTTTGTAGTGCAAACAAGCACTGACGGGAAACACTGGAAGAATGTCTCTGAGGCTGATGGTGGAATGAATGTTACTGGGTCTCGTTTAATTCCACTATCATGGGTCTAGAGCCACCAACTCTGTACTTCGTTAGAATGTTCTCCTTCAACTCTAAAGGAGCCAGTGCATATTCAGAAGACATCAACTTTACAACGACCACAGAAAAAGGTCACCAGCAATTGCAATGTGCATTTGTATAAGCCGATACATATGTATGACAAACCTGAAAGTCCTTTACATTGCTGTGCTGGATATGGTGGCCTCCTTGCGGTCGGGGTGTAGTGAGTGGGAAGCGCTCGATTGATTTTTGTTTTAGAGCTAAACTTAATAGATTTAAACTAAACTGAACAAGCTAGTTGAAGCAACTGCAATGAAATTGTATCCATAATTTGTAAATGCACAAACCAATATTGGTTAAAATACACACACAATCGACATTTTGAACAATATGTCGTTTCTATTTCTAGAATGTTTTATTGTTAACGTTCAACGTGTACAATGTGTAGTTTCAGAACATCAAGCAGCTGCTCAAAGCTCCACTGCAAGTATAACAGTTGGAATTGTTGGGAGCATTTTTTCTTGTGCCGTTATCGTTGTCGCAGTTATTATCATAAGGCGCCGCTACGAGATTCAGTGTTCGTGCAAACGTAAAGGTAAAACAACATGACGTCTGAATATAAGATCATCAATTTAAAAACAAAAACATTATTATTATTATTATTATTGTGATTATTTTTAATATTATTATTATTCTTATTATTATTATTATTATTATTAGATAATTTTACACGTTGTATTGCAAGAAATTCTTGTCTAGCATTAATTCAGATAACAATCAGATAGTATATGCTTAATAATATCTTACGTAATGTTTCGTATGTCTGTACATTCTTTCGAACAGTGTCGAATGCATTTTTATTAAAAGGCGACGTTTCTTCGTTCCTGAAATAGCAAATTAACTGATCAAGTATATTTAGGTAAAACGTTTAGACAAGCCATAACATATACATTTTTCGGTAAATAGCAAGCAAACCTCCAGTGAACTGTTCATCTTTCATCAGTCTTTGATTTGTAATAAGACAGTTGGTAGTTATGATAGTTTTTACGTGTTAATCCATAAATATAGATCATAAAAGACTAACCCAAACCTTGTTTGATTTTGAAATGCTGATTACAAATCTGAAATTACCAGAAGGGAACAACTTAATGATAAACACAAGATACATGTGAGTGTGTACATGCATAGTAAAATTTTACACATAATTAATCAATTTAAGCAATATTATTTATAATTCGTTTGCAACTACATGTACATACTAATACGTGTGTAGTTAAGCTTTTGAAATATGCGGTGTTACCAATTAATTGTTAAATGCAGCAATGATATTTAAACAACAATAGTAGTGTTATTTCTGAAGATGCAATCATGATAACAAAACAAAAAGACATCTTTTTTTCTGTAGATCTAGATTTACATAAAACGTATAAATGATAAAGACATAATTAAAAAGACGTGTGTACGTTCATTGTTATCGTGCCTTGCATCTGATGTATCATATGTGTTGTCGACTTGAAGAGCTGCATTCAGTAGAAAATTAATAGCATACTGTTATCAGCAGCTATGTTTTAAAGACAAGAACACAGTCGAAACAGCACACACACATCGCCATTGAAATTCTAAGGATGCAAAAGGCTGTAAAAGATAAAGTTCACAAGATTGAAGATTTGGGAGTTTTCCTATTTTTTGACACATATTAAAAACACGAATATTGCACATGTTAAAAGGAGCAAAATAACACTGGAGGCATAAAACTGTACTGTAAATAACGTTTGGTTCATGAGTGATCAGCAGTTGCAATTGATAAAAAATTATAAAACGTGTAACGCTGAACAGTGTAAAAAAAGAATATTCCGTTGTTTTCGTTGAAATTGACAACACGTGGAACACTTGTAGGAAGTAAGCACAAAATTGACATTTAAATATATAAATCGGACTCGCCCAGTGGTTGAGGTGGTAGCCTTCCGATCCGTAGGTCTTAGGTTGCAACTTTTGTTCATTTCTTGTTTTTGTTATCCCTTTGGTGAACCATTATACTTGAGCCCTTTAGTTCTTTCCAGTTAAGCCATAATACGGCGAACGTCAATAAAAATGCGAACACGTCCCTTTAAGACAAAACTCATTTTAATTTCGAAAAGAACGGTGATTTCCCCGTTAATCAATAATAATAATAATAATAATAATAATAATAATAACAACAATAATAATAATAATAATAATTTTATAATCATAATAGTAATAATAATAATAATAATAATAATAATAATAATAATAATAATAATAATAATAATAATAATAATAATAATAATAATAATAATAATAGTAAAACTAATCACGATAATAATAATAATAATAATAATAATAATAATAATAATAGTAATATATAAGTGAAGAAAAAACGCAAATTATATATGTATAACAAAAACCTAGATTCTGTGTTTGATGTACACAGGCCCCATATTGGTGCTGGATAGCCCATTTCTAAGTCCAAGTTAGGTGAAGGTCAATATCAAAGTGAGGTTGGATGATATAGGTGGATTGGGGATAGTCATTAGCAAAAACTGTTTCCAAGTGTTGTAGCTGTTAGTGCTAGACGAAACGGTAAAATCTACTTAACCAAGAAACAGCCAATTCGAATTATTCTAATTGCAAATGAGGTCATTGTCAAGGTCAAAGTGAGGTTGGGTGATATGGGTTGATAGAATATGGTCATAACGAACAACTGTGTACGTATCCAAGTGCTGTAGTAAGCGGTGTTGGTGCAAGACGGAACGGTAAAATCTACTTCACGGACGGAAGGATGGACAGAAGGACGGAAGGACAGGACAGGACAATCACTATATGCCTCCCGCATCAAGATGCCGGGGGCATGAAAACATTGAACAACAACCACTTGTTTGTGGTGTGAATTATGTGCCTTCAAGGCCGATAGCCTGTTTTAGCAAATGCGATATACAAAAGTATGTGTTTTATTTTCTTGATAACCAGACACTTTACAGAGAATTGCCTAACTTTGTTTATGAAATGTAACGATTAAAGAGATAAACAAAAACGTGCATAAATAGAAATATAAATGACACTCGTGCACGAGTACAGAGCTGTAATTCGACATATAATAATACTAGGGATGGGACCGAATACTTAAATAAAATAGTTTTGTAAATACTTCTAAATGCTACTATATATGGCACTCTGTCCGAATATTTACCTATCCGAAATATGTATACAACGTGTACGTAGTTGTTTTACCTTGTTTCAGTAGTAAATGAGCGATATAACTTAGTGAGTGTTAGGCAAATACAAAGAAATGTAAGATATTGCTATATGTATTGTTAATTAATTTGTCAATCGTTCTAGGTTTTGTTCCGAACAACTCAACTCAACTCAACTCACTTTATTAAGTAAATAAAAGCCACTGGCCCATAATACACAATATAGTACACAAATCATAATAGATAAATGTAGTTGCATTCCAACATCCAACACTAATAGTAATACATGTTTAAGTATTAATAGTATTCATAAGATGATATAAAAATATGCATAATGTATGTATCGTTTCATTATTATTTGTACTCATCATAGTATAAAAATCATTGACAGTATTTCCACCAAAATACCAGTTGTAAAGAAATTCTCGACTGATAACATCATATTTAGGACAGTGAAAAAAAGCGTGAAATTCACAATCAATAACTGATATGTTATTTTCATTGAAGCAAAAGGTGCATATTCTCAAATCTTGAGCAATATTTAACTGCCTTCCAAGTTCACTGTTTAATTTATGGTTCGCACATCTAAATCTAGCGAAAGCAATTTTATATTTGAAAGGGATTTCTAAGTCTAAATATCGCTCAGTATTAAGCAAAGTCTTATAATATTTATAATGATTACATCTAGATGAATTATTTATATCATTATACCAATTTTGGGTAAAGCAATCAGTTATGCGTTGGCGAAAACTATAAATAAATAAGTCAATGTTACCAACATCTTGTGAGATCCATATGTATCCGTAGCCATACGTAAACAATAAAGATTTTACTTTTGTCGCCCAGCAAATACGCCCAGCGTCATCTATCGTCTTTAACATGTTATAACATTGGTTAGGATATCTATTGTTAGGCATTGTCACAAGCTTACACCAATACTTAATACAGTTAACAAAATATGTGACACATAAAGGAAGCCGCCCACATTCACCAAGGACGATACATGTATTAGTATTTTTTTTAACATATAAATTTCGTTTGCAGAATTTGTTTTGGACTGATTCAATAATGTTTATATATTCATAACCCCAAATCTGTGATCCATAGCACAATATAGGTTTTACCATACTGTCAAATAGTACAAATAGTTCTTTAGTAGGGAAATTTCCAAAAGTCTTTTTGTAACTGTAAATTGAAAATATTGCTTTTTGTGCTTGCGCACTTAATTTATCATGTGCTGCATTCCACGATAATTTAGGCGTAAAAAGCAGTCCCAAATATTTATAAACAGATGTTATATTTATTTTTATCCCACGAAAAGTCCAAGTTTCATAGTTTCTCAAAGGTCCGCCATTTCTGAAAACAATAATTTCAGTTTTTTTTAGATTAATCTCCATTCCTGTATTAATACAAAATTGATCTACGACATTTAAATGTTGTTGTAGTTTAATAGCTGTTTCCGCACAACTAGCGATATCATCAGCAAACATAAGACATATAATGTCATTAATTTCATTGGAAATAAATATCCCAGATCCACAACTTTCACGCAGCATCACTGATAGTTCATCAATAAATAATGCAAAAATAGTCGAACTTGACTTGTCCCCCTGTCGGGTGCCAACGTTACATTTAAAAAACTCAGTTATTGTTATTGGGCATGAGCATTTATATTTCGCAGCAGACATGTCATTGCCTGTATTTTGAACTTTAACGCAGGAGTAAAGTGAACTATACATTTGTTTTAAAATGCGGAGAATTTTACCGTCAATTCCTTTTCTCTTCAAAGCATAAAATAATACGCTATGATTTATTTTATCAAAAGCCTTCTTAAAATCAATATATAAACAATAGAATCTACCCCCCTTTTTTGAGATATATTTCTGGACCATAGCTTGAAGACAAAATACATTATCTATCGCCGAATAGCCGGCGCGGAAACCAGCTTGAGATTCATCAAATTTATTATTATCTTCCGCCCATTCATATAGACGTTTATTTATGATACCAGAAAATATCTTATACATCGTGTTTGTTAACAATATTCCACGGTAATTTTCCGGCGTATTTGTAGGTCCAGATTTATGTATAGGACTTATAATACTCTGGCCCCAGGACTTCGGAAAGTCACCCATATCAAAGATTCTATTAAAAAGGGAAAGTAAGTACGGTGCGATATTGTCTATTGAATATTTATAAAATTCAGATGGTATTCCATCTATACCGCTACTTTTACCACACATTAATTTATGAATTTGAAATTTGACTTCGCTGAGTGAAAATGGCTCATTTAGAGGAATCATAGTGTCATTTACGATATCTGTATTAATGTTAATATTTATGTCAATACGTGGTGCTTGAGCATCATATAACAAACCTCGGAAATAGTCATACCATTCATTTGCCTTGATATTTTTATCTACGTTTTGTCGAGTTTTGGCTTGCTTAATTTTCTTCCACATTAAATTAGGATTTTTTCGATTACTGATAAGTTCCTGCCTATTGTTTTTCTGTAGTTCTTGAAATTTAATATTGCAATAGTTTTTAAATGCAGTTCTGTGATTCTTATATTCTCTTAGATCATACGCAGAACTTGAAATTCGAAATCTGCGTAAAGATGTGTACTTTTGCCTTTCAAGACTATCACATCTTTCATCCCACCAAAGTGGTTGTAACGATCTAAACTTATTATTTATAATTAACATCTTATTACCAGCAACACTGTATAGATCAGTTATCTTGTCAATCGCCGCGTTAATATTTGTATTTATAAGGTTCATAAGTATACGATTATTTTCATTAAAAATCATATTTATACGATCACGAAAAGTGTCCTCATATCTGGCTTGCCATTTATATTGCTTAACGTGTGATAATTCATTATTATCATTTGTATGCATATGACTGCTATTACTATATTCAAATTCTATTTTACAATTTATTGGAAAATGGTCCGACTCAGAGCGATCAAGCACCTTGAAATCAAGAGTTTTCTCAAATAATTCCGATGATGCAATTATATAATCCACCACACTAGCTCCTTCATTAGAGGTACATGTAAAATGACCATTCTTATCGCCCTCAAATCTTCCATTCAAAATATGTATATCAAATATACAGCACATGTTAACTAAGGATTTTCCATAGTTATTTCCCCTTAAGGTATCTCTGTTTGCGCGGGGTAAATCAAATTCGTTACTTTCGTAATCTACATCCCCAAATACATACTGCAAATTATCAAACGGTATAAAGTCTAGATAATTTAGTGTTCTACAATTAAGATCTCCTGATAGCAAAATGAGTGCATTGGGATGAACAAACTTTAATTCTTCTAAATTAGAAGACATATTAATTATACCATTCTTCTCATCTCTCTGATTATAAATTGACGCCCCTTCAGGTGATATATAAGTGTAATACATAATAACATCTTTTGATTTGAACAATGTTGAAAATTTACAGTACAATACTACACAATCATTAAAACAAGTTTCTATACGTGATATAATATTTAACTTAAGTAAATGATTTTTTATGAAAACACATATTCCACCACTGTTGCGTAAGCTATTAGGATTAATCGGTCTAATATAATCAAAACATGTATATGATTCTAGCAGTGTGCTAAATTCATCATAACTGTTTGCCCATGTTTCACATAAATGAATAATATCAAAGGACAATAAATAAGATTTAAAATCCAAACTGTTTATGTGTTTACTTAGACCAGCAATGTTCCAACTGATAATGTTCAAATCAATCGATTTCCCCATGCTGTTATCGTCTATAGGGTCTCGGCCGAATTCCTAATCCATGATTAAAGTGTCGGAGCTGACGTCATCCTCGTGTATGTTCGTATTACTTCTAATTGGTTGATCCCCAACAAGTGGAACACTTACATCATCATTCACGTGGTCCATTACATGACTACTATCCAGTTGGTGATCTATAGTCCTGTTGTCATTAAGTTGTCCATGCTGAAAACCACGTGCTGCTACATGTGGCCGTGTCATCGTCCGTCGTGTACCAATTGATACAATAGACTGTGTAATGTCATTGTATTTATAGATCTGGTCATTCACAATCAATTTGTCATATCTCATAGTGGCATAGTTATTGTTACGCCGTTCTAACATCATACGTTCACCGAGATGCTTCCTGTGTTGCCGCACTTTATCACTAAAGTCTTGTTGAACGGAATATGCACGATTATGTTGAAGCAATGTGTTTGCCCGTCCCAGAATACGCTCACAGTCCTTAAATCGTGTGAATCGCACCATTATTATACATTTGTTAGGGTCCCGGGATTTGATGCGTTGAGCACGGTCAATTTCAAGATTATCGGCCTCTTCTCCAAAATTTAAAGTATCTTTAAGAAACGAGCGTACTTTTCTCTCTGAAATTGTGCGATTTTCATTTAAACCTCCGTCTATGCCGTTAAAGCGTAAATTGTTTCTTCGGGATTGATTTTCAATCTGATCCAATTTATTTTTTATATGTGACATTTCGTTACGTAATAGATCATTATCATATTGTAGTCTCTCATTATCGTGCTTCAATTCATTGATATTGGAGAACATAGAGTCAATTTTGGTGTTCATGCTCCCAATTTCTGTGACTAAACGCTCATTTTGTTGATCTAGGTCAACTTTCATGGTTCGTAGAAAAATAAACATTTCAGAGTCATTATTCGTATCAATATTTGACCTACTTTGATTAAGTCGATCAGCTCCGCTATTATTCAATGACCTTGGTGGCGGTTGAGAGAGAGTATACGAGGAAATTGTCCGTTGTCTCGTCACAACTCCTTCTGTTGTGTCCCGACGAGAGTTCAGGGCATTCAATGGGTTTGGATTCGGTTGTTGAAGCCCTTTGTTCCGCGAATGATCCTGTCTAGGCGGTCCTGGGTTGCTTTCTATATCCCCACTCATGAGAATCAAAATGGCCATGCACGTGCTCAGGCGAAGAATGAGATAAATTGACCTTTTGACTAGTTTTGTCACAATAAGCACTCTCATACACTTCATGCGTCTATGCCTAATCACAAAACATCCAATTCGTGCACGCCATATACAAATATCCACACTCATTTTTAATTAAATCCTTGAAAGACCGAGGAACCATGAAGCTTGTATCTGATGTGCAGATTACACGTTGTCTGGGTTTTGTCTAATGACCGCGTAAAGTACTTCCAAGCACGTGATGGTGGCATTGTTTATTAATAAAGACTCTTGTATCATATACGTTGTTGATATAATGGAGTATAATTTACAAAAGACGTTTATTACGATTGACCAGATCATGCTAATTTTGTTCAAGAAATTGATTGGCTGATAATGGATTCATTTTGATTGGTCTACTTAGAGAGCAATTGTAATTTACTGTAAACAAGTTAACGGTATAAATGTCGCTTAAGGATAATAAACAACAATGTACGCATTGTACAAACTGTGAAACCGTTATCACAACATGGCCCAGTTGTGTTATCTGTGGATACAATACGTCATATTCAAGACTCCTACAAACCGTTAATTCGCGTCCCTTGTAAAGACGTGCCCCCTTCCAATTATCAATGGTTGTTAATTGGACATGTTTGGCATGTGTTGTAAAAACGTTACACTGCCCCCGCTCACTTGCTAGGCATGAAATAGGACTGGAATTCATGTAAACTTTGCAATCAAACTGGAAAAAACATGATTTTGTAAAAGAAATTGTGTTCTTTAAATAAATTTGAAAATATAATATTTTGATATTAATATTCGAATTTTCGGTCCCATCCGTAAATAATACGTAAATTGCTAGGAACAATTTAGTATGAACGTCTATTTAATTCATAGCGCATGAGGCTTTAAATACACGTGTTGAGATTTTTGTTTCTGTAATAACAATACATATACATTTATTACATTTATGTGTGTTGAGTTTTTGCCGAATGATAAATAAACAAATAATAATAGCAATTTGTAATAATTGTAATTTAAATTAAAAAAATTGGGTTTAAACTTACAGAAAAAAGCAGTGGGTATGTATTGAATAAATTAATATGCATGTATTGAATAAATTAATATGCATGTACTGAATAAATATATAGCAATATCGTAGTAAAAAAAAAAAATATATATAAAATAATAATGATAATAATAATGATAATAATAATAATAATAATAATAAAATAATAATAATAATAATAATCATCATCATCATCATCAGAAGCAGCAGCAGCATAATCATCATCATCATCATAAAAAAAAAATCATGTTTTGCTGATAATTGGAATCGCTAGGAATACGAATTGCTTGAATCAGCCAGCTCTCTACATGCACCTTCAGCAAATGGTAATTCCAGAGTAAAGAAATTAACTCTTCAGGACCGGACCATTTTAACGACTGAATAACATTTTTATAAATTACAATGTTTAAATTCATATATTTATTAATGCATATACATGTTTGTAATTATACATTAACTAGCGACTTAAATCCAGGTTAAATTGAAAGTTATGACGCACATTTTTAGCGTGTGTGTTTGTATTTGCAGATCCAGTTGTGTACGAGAACACATCACGGCGATAGAAAACATACTTTACCTAAAGATAGTATGCAGACATAGTATGCAAATTAAATTAGATATACTAGTGATTTTTATTTGGAAATGCTAGTGGCACAGTGACCTGTAAGTCGTATATGTAAAACCACATGGTGATTTCATGATTTTATATTGCTTATGTGTTGTTGGCATATTTATGTAGTTACGATAATATTTTATTAATGTGCATGCAATGCATGGAACGTGTACACGTCTCTGACGTTTGCCATACATTCAACACGTCATAAACAATATGAATGTCGTACCTAGTAATCATCCAGGATGCAAACATAAATTACACGTTATGTGTATGTCTAAAATCTGAAAAGGATGATTTTTTTGCTAAAATATATTACTTGCTATTTACTATCTAATACCAACGGGATTTTTAGTTCAAAAATCCAATCATTTCAATCATATTTCATTAAACTGGTATGTATGTTGAATTCGAAAAGTGTACATTGTAAATTTGTCATCGGCAATTTTAAGAAATATGTACTCGAAGACTGAATATTGTTAAAAAGAGGAAATGAGCTTTGTTACGGAAGATGGTGATTGCCAATTAATCGTGTATTTTAAACATATTTGTTACAAGCTATGTTTTCTTCTTGTATTGTGTCTCTTATTTCTTTACATTTTTGATATTAAGCACCATCTCAAATTATAATTGAACATTTAAATGATTTGTATTCAGGCCTAGTTTATCACAACTTGTATTCCATCAATTAGTAGCATTGTATAATATATATTATTCATATTATATAATCAAGTTTTAAATGTAAAATAAGAATTTAGATAAGTGTATTTTATTTCACACTTAACGTCTTTAGCAGGCGAGGCAAGACGCGAGCTTTGAAATCTAGATATATAACTGGTGTATATTTACCGTTAAATGTAGATACATGAAAGAACATAAGTTGTAGTGAAGTGAATCCGCTATGTTTCCTTCTGGTATTTAATATTTTAATTGTTGAAAGCTACAGGGACACAATATTCAATGAACTAGTCTGACATGTATAGATTTAATTTGCTATTATTATTATTACACGTGTCTACGTCAGTTAATATTATACTTTAAGATAAACAAAACAAAAACGACAAATAGATTTAAATGAATTAATTTTAGGGCCAAAACTAAAGCCAACTCATTTGTCTTTGTTAGCCAGTATACACGTAAAATATATTATTATGTCACATGTCTTCGTCAGTTAAAAACTATACAAAACAAAAACGACGATTAGATTTAAATTAATTTTAGGGCCAAAACTACAGCCAACTCATTTGTCTTAGTTAATATAAATAATAGCCAGTATACAATATTTCAATACGTTCACATTAAAATGTTTGTATCGCGCACTTGAAAATACTGTTTAAAATTACTGATGTAAATCCTCTTTAACAGACATCTATGAAAGACGTTAACGATTAATAAATCAAAATGGCTGGTTCACACATTTTCTCAATGCGGAACAATTTTAGAAGGACTGATAACATATTCGTCTTTAATACACTGCTTGTAAGTAGTTTTAAACTTGCGTGCATGTTTACCGCGTGCTTGATATTAAGATGATGTGCAAATGATCTTAAGTCATTCCCATTAAAATGTTTGATGATGGAATCGTAAAATGTAGATATATACTATATGGCTGTAAATAAAAGTAATATTAAACGCGGCCGTGATGTAAACTTACATCTGCACATGCATTTCTTCAGTTTGCATGTACATCTACAAGGAAGTCTTCCTCATAACATGACATTTTTTCAGTGTACATAAACATCATAAGTAACTTTCAATACTTAAGATCGTGAGCCAGGTTGAAGAGGGGATCCTTGAAATCAAGTGTTCATAACGCTACACTTGCAGCGGTGTTGGTAAACTGTACATTATTTTGTAGGGCAATTTAAACAGCATATCCGCATTTAAATATTCACATAGAAGTTATTGTCAGAGCTCTCGTTTCAGTAATGTATACCTCATGGACATATAGTTCACATTTACCTTCAACATCATTATACAAGTACGTCAAAAGTGAGTAATACATTATAAGCAGAATTAAAAAAACACGATTGTAAGAAATGTACTCATGTTTTCAAAACATATATAATCCATACCATTTGTTTTACTTTTATTAATATGTCATATGTAATATGTCAGTGACAGTATACATATTTGTGTATGTAATATATAGTATATGTCCTAATAGTAATGCAGATTCACCAGATATTCCAACAATACACATTGGAAATATTACCGACCATGAAGTGTCCGGAAAGAAATTAGGTGGTGTGTAGGGTGCAACTATAGCTCTCGCCTGTCATTCTAACTCAAACCCGCCTCCATCGTATTCCTGGCCAAATCAGCCTCTTGACAGGAACAGTTCAACAAAATACCACAATTACCCCATTACCTCCAACACCATGTACACCATACTACATGCACCGGTGTCTTGAAATAATATTGCAACTATAAAAAATATATGTGTTATGTTAGTAGACGTAAATGCTAATCAAATATTTTCGATCATTTGTTGAAAATTACCAATAGTTTACCGTAATAAAATGTGTCAATACAATTCAGTTGTTCGTATACATTAAAAAAAAATGGAATCATCGTTTTAAAATTAATTAATATTAAATATATAAAATATCACTTATATGTGCATTCCATGGTTTACTTTGTTGTATTGCATATAAAAATTCTAAATTCATAGACGAACATAAACAACTAACATACTTCTATGTCATTAACAAAACGATAACAGAAACAACAGTGGTTGTGACTTGGCTTCCGAAATTTAACGGCGGTATGTCCCAAATATTTCAATTGCAATACCATGCATCCTCACAAAATTCATGGACGATTCGTACGATTTACGAGTCGTTATATGGTCTTAAGCCGATGCACGCGATGTTAATCGGACTTCAAAGTGAAACAGGATACATGTTCGAGTTGATTGGTTGAATCCAAATGGTAAATCAAATCCGTTCAAAGACAGATTCAGAAGCTTGGTGTCCAATTAAAACGGTATGCAGCTTACATGTATAAATATGCATAAGCACAATTGGATGATTGTTATTGAACTAAACCGTATTCCAAACATTGACATGCTGTACTTAGGAAGATGAGAGTATATATGATCGTCTCAGGTCTTAATGGCTATATAGAAAAACGTGCAAGCATTGTGACTGATACAGTCATGTCAATACAGTATTTGTTTCTATCAATTATCAATAAGCGCGTGTGTCGCATGTTAACATGTATGAACTAGAATCTGTTTCGAAATATTGAAATATATTATGTTTCCATCCGTACCAATTAAAAGGTGGATGTCTTGTATTGCAGATAATACAACAACCAAATTAAAGAGAGGTACACCTGTAGGAGGAATTGTTGGAGGAAAACTGCCAGGATGTATACTCTTAGTAATTGCAGTCACTGGGATTTGCCTGAGGAGAAAGTTGGACATTCATTTACACGTAAACGTAACACAGCATCACTGTTCGTGGTTTAATGAAACCAAAAGCAAATGTACGCATTGTATTTAATGTATACATCTTATCTGTTTGAACATGTTTCACTTTAATGGCGGGAATGTAAACATTATATAAATGGTTTCACTTTAATGGCGGGAATGTAAACATGAAATAAATTATTTTTAATAAAAAATATATGATAATGCAACTCAAATATAAACACAGTTTTATACATGATTTATGGTATTTTAAATCTAAATATTACAAACAATATATTTCTGATTTATATTGTATACATTACCATTTAGACTATCACATATTATTTTGTAATATAAATTGTTTTCATGATCTATTTCAGAAAACAGCGACGAGCATAATACTAAATCAAGGTTATGTGTAAAAACTTTACTGGTGTCTCTAAATATTTATCCTATTACTAAAGCCTATTACAATTGGAAAACAACCCATCGTATAAATTTTAGTTTCCTTCAGTAGTTAGTTTTAGCTCACGTTTTGTTATCGTTATTGTTAGAAAACTATGTAATTCAATGTGACGTCATACCAAATAATGACGTTTTTAGTAAACGAAACAAAAGTGTTGAAAATGGGAAATCAAAGCTATTTTTTATTTCTGTCAACCTTTCACGCCGCTTACATGATTGCTGAGTACAGCATAATTTGATAAATGCAATATTAATATAAACTATATAGATAAATATAATATATAACGTTTTGGATAAATATCAAGTTTATCATGCTCGGCAGGAAACAGTGTACGTAGCGCTCGATATGTCTCGCTCTAATGGTTCTAAGCCTAGCAACACACCAACACTCGCATAATATTCTCTTTATTATTTGTTCACACCTAAGCAATATAAACATGCATACAATATGTATACACTATTATCTGTTTTACTACGCGTATTCAATTATCCGGATCTTTTGTATATATGATAAAATATTACCCGTTGAAAGTTTGACAACTTCTGGCGATACAGGAGCGTACACATCAATTCAGCATGAATTAGAAACCAACAGTCACCGTTATAGCACGCCTACAGCAGCAACAGAGCAACACATTGTGCAGAAGACGCAGCATGTTGAACGTTTACAAGCAGAACATAGTCAATTATGAAACTATGATTGCAGATAACGAGTACGGACATGTATTTATGTATTCGTTTTAATTATTCATTATCGAATGGTTTAATACACATAAGTATCAGTTTCAGATGTCGTTTGTGTTGACGATAATAATGATTCATAACACAATTCACACGTATGGCTTTGGAAACCGAATAGCTGCGTGTACATCTTGAAAATGAAATACGACTAATACCGTAGTTTTCAACTGGGAGTAATATTTGTATCGATATGGTATTACTAAACTAAAAATACAGTTATGTTATTGAGTTCAAAACCAACCGGTCAATTCTTTCAAATTATTACTAATTATGTTGAAAAGTCTTGAATGCAAATTCATAATCTATGTTTAAGTTGAGTGTCATTTGCAGCAAAACACAATGGCGGAAAAGTATGCATGGTGTGCATTCGTAGAGTTATTACTTTCCGCAATAATTAACTCCAGTAAATCGACGTTACAGAAATAATTAAACCAATAAATGTAAGCATTCTGTCCATACACTGTAATGTAAACGTCTGCTTCATGAGTACTTGACACTTTCACGTTTTTTCAGTTCTCCGGGCAATATAACTTACGAATCTGTTATCAGAAGTGCACATCCTGTAGAAGTGTATGAAATTGTTCAAACAACTAGACGTTGCGTGTGATATACGTGCACTTGTTTTGTTGGTATTACCAACTTTATCACCATAGTACGTTGAATTGACAGAATCTGATGCCAACTTGTAGACCTACACTTCGTTTCTTTATAGCTACTGTGTTATAAAATTCAATTATGGTGATTATGGAAGGAACTGTTTATCAAAATAAATTATAAATTGTAACTTGTTCAGCGTCGATCAGGTGTATGTACTTATACATTCGGATATATATTTACATATTATACTATATATTAATTAAAACATATGTCCATTGTCCGAAAAACTAGTATACGCATACGTCATTTATTGTAAAATCGTTTGATTGTACTATATCCTCATATTATTAGTTCATGTGTACTCTTTAGCCCAGATCGAACTTTCATGTGCATGTTACATATTAGTCTGCAGCTCCATACATCACATAACTGAACAAGGGGTGAACTAAGTATTAAACTCTATAATTTGAATAAACACAATATAAAATTACCACACTCTTCGATATTGATACTCTATAAAACGTAAAACAATGAAATGTGTTATAAGGCTTCTATAAAACATTAAGCATGGATAATTACAAGACGTACTCAATTTGGAGATTGTTCGGTACAAGTTGCTGCTGAAACAAATCGTTTACAATATGTTGCATTGAAAGGTGGTGTCTGTTTATTTTAGTTTAACTGAGAAATAGCAGCTGCCATTCAGTCAACCCTTTTTAATGACATAGTATAAATTTATATTTTCAACAATGAAATTTTCCCAATTCGAAATGTTCACGGATGTGGAATTGACATCTTAGATTTAAAATAGTTCATTACTCCATATCTAGATTTCTGATAGATAATAACCATGAGTGTTCAACTAACTATTTATCGTAAACTTGAAATTTCCCTTGTTTAAAACGAATTAAATATGGTTTCGCCTATTGATTTAACTGAATCAAAGAAAACGTCATCTCCTTCAGCATGTGTAATGTTTATATGTTCAAGAAATGAACAATACCAATGCGTATACAATAAATAACGTATGAATAGTTTACTACATTATGATACCTTTGTAAAAAAAACCGACACAGAAAAATACTTGAAAAAATAACTCACGACGACAGAGTCGTAAGAACAAATGACAGTAGACAGCGCTGTAACCAATTGCGCTATTTTGACTTGTGAATGAATGTGCATAGTATGGTTATATGACGGACCCACACATCGGGCGACACATCGTAAAGAAGAAAAGAGCCAAACAAACAAGATCTAAATTATATAACGATTTTGTTCTCAGAATGCATAAACTATTTTTTCCATTATATGCGTTATTGTCACCTTTATTATATGCCAATATTTATATTGGGCCCTTTTAGTTTGCACAGTCTCTTTAAAGTGTGTGTTTACGCATTTTATTACAACCAACATTTTACAAAATAAGAATATGATAGTGTAGTTCAAAGTAGCTTAAAATCAACCGAACGCTATTTTTGACAATAAAGCTTGCTAATTTTGCGTTTTACAGCAACGGTCCTTATAAAAATGTATTCCTTTTTAATCGATGTAGTAATCGACTTTATTATGTTATTTTTATTTAGGCCACTTTGTATATTGTAAGTATGTACAAACACATATTAACACTATGTATTGAAAACAAATGTCATTCTATATTAATGAACATGGAGTGATTGCGGAGCTTTTGTTTTACTCATAATTATTGTTCGGATATAAACAAACAAACACAGCAACGAACATACAGATACACGAATAGTCCAACTCGTAGTTGAGCTTAATAAAAACGAAAAGTAAATACGAGTAGATATTTAAAGTGTGCATGTACGATCTTAAAACAAAAATGGAATATAAAGATAAGAACAAACATTTCTTTTAAACGCACAATAAGCTTGTTTTTAATCACCAAGTAGTGTTCGTCTGTACAGACAGAAACTAAAATACATGGATATACGCTGACTTGACAGTTGGGTTAGGTTACACAACACTAATAAACGATGCAAAAACTCGACACCTAATACTTGTTCATTGATTCTATTTGAATTGTTTCTAATGTCATGACAGCACACATACGTTTTTCTTTAGCAAGTCTAGTTTGTACGTTTAATATATATTCACAAATATAACATCTCAACTAAATGAAACGGAAACAAAATGTATGTATCCCATCATCCTCCGTTTCCCTATTCGTGCATCACCGGTTACGATATCTAAAAATATCACCTAATAGGAAGCTGTATAAATTAAAATGTTATATGTCAGTCTTGCATTCTTGATGAATTCACTGATTTTGACAGCATACTACTAAACTATTCCTGTTGATAAGCCGAACAGATCCTGTTACAAACCCGCATTTCATCGCCCACAGAAATTTCATTCTTTAAACGTTTGTCCTTGGATGTTTTAGAACAATATTGTTTGGAAGATACATTTTATAAAACTATGTTTAACATGGTGAATTAACTAATTCACCAGTAATATCTATGCCAATATTACGTGTATCAAGATTTATGGAGATGATAACACGCATATATAATAAGTTCATTTTATCTTAGCAATTGACCGAATACATTTAATGCCCCTACTGAAGGCAACTCAAAAATAGTGACTTAAAAGGATGTGTTGACACATTCTCAAATGTTCCTTTTAAATGTCATAATGAATCGAACCTGCAAACACTAAAACAGTTGGACCAATGTCTCAAACATTACATTTGAATTACAATGACAGCATAAAAAAGTGGTGCTCTACTGTGGATTGCGTCTACGTCCACCAGATCTAATGTCAATGTCTCGATATTTCCTGAGCTAGATGGCTGTATATACATCGTCGTCAATATAATGCTCCGTGAGTCATAAACGTTCTAATTTTCATCAAAAAGAGCAGGGGCGGTTCCAGGATTTTTGTGTTACGGGGGTGGGTGGGTGCGTAAACTGTTGATCATTTTAATATGCAGTTATGACCTTTGTATATTGTATATGGTTCTGCACTGACCAGCTGGCAGTTTTAAACTGCCCGTTTTCCTTGCTAAGTATACACATTTGCTAAAATTTATCCACACATACAATTATGTTCAATAAGTATCAAGCGAGAGGAAGTTGTTAATTTAAGTAACATTTATTCAACAAATGGGTTTATTAGTGACGCGAATAGTGTATTTTGTGCTCCTTTCGATTTCTTAAATAATCTCAAAGAGTATTTTGACAATTCCATAAATTTTGTCAATAAATCGTTTAGTTTCCAAAACTCAAAAGCGACAGTCTTTTATCCAAATACTTTTTTTTTTTTTTTTTTTAATGTAATTTGTAGTGCGTTAAAGGGTTGTGGTGCATCAATTCCAGCGGTTTCATATTTGTCCCGGGACCATTAGTAATCAAAATTAATCACGAGCATTGATGTATGACCAATGCTTAATCTATAAGAAGTACCTAAAATATTTTATCTAAGATATGAAGATCGATGGAACAATGCTGTAGAATGTAGCTTTAGAGAAAAATGAAGAAAGAAGTTGTTGTACCAGAAGTTGTACAAGTAGGAGGAGGAGAACCTCTCGTCGTGTTCCTGATTAACTAAGTTTTCGCTTGCACTGAAAATAACTACTTCCTAACAAATAACGCTTCTTAATCTTAAAATAAATACGGATATCAGACTGCTGATATTGTTATGGATTAAAATAAAATTCATAACTTCGAGGTTTTTTAATGCATCATCTACACGTTAAATAGTACTTTTTCAGAGACATACTGTAAAATTAATAAATCCCAGACTGGGATAAAGTCCAAACTACATTTTAAAGCGAATTGGGTCATAAAGAAAACCATTTATAGATTTGTTTTGAAAAAGATGTAAATTGTTTTAAGTATTAAACCCTCTTTGAACAATATGGCATTGCAGACCTTACACGCCTCATTATAAAATTCAGTGTATATTGTATGAAATTACAGTACACACCACGTACAACCCGCAAAACACGCGATATGCGACAAGCCGATTTTATCGCGAAGCTCAGAGCGCTCGCTCGCGATGACACAAATCTGCGTTAATTCTCGCGACTAAAATTTGCGCGAATAGCGACAACATTTCGTGATATATTCGTCGCGAAATTTCCCGATGGGGCCGCCCACTATCTTTTGCGAATCTTCGCGAACTTTCGTGACGTCCCTTAGCGAAAATTGATCGAAGGCTCGCCAATGCAGCGCGAATTTTGTGGCTTTCTCTTGGCGCGTACTGTAAAACATTTATGGTTTGCTCTTCATTTTCCTCATATATTCACCGATATATGTGACAAAGTTTATTCACCAAAACAAATTTATTTATCATACAGTTTATGCTTTAACCCTTTTAAAGGTTGGTCTTCATCTGCACTTCGTATCGACTTAGTTAGGCTTTTTCCATTATGGAACATACCATTCCCAGATAATTTTGTTTTTGACCCACGAAAACATACGGTTTAAAATATTTTAACATGATTCTTGCTGATTCTTCTATAAATTTTTTTATCGTTGTTAAACTTCCAAATAAGCAACGCAAAAAGTAGTCCCGATTCATAGCGCAGCATAATACAATGTAGTTCTCATCATAATTGCATTCATATTTGTCAGATTATGATATAATCTATATAATGTAATCGTTGTATATCGCCTAGTAACAACTTTGTGTCGTTCTTATGTGTGGCCGTTCCTGCTTATTTTTCAAATAAACGTTTAAATGAGCTTCTAGACATATTAATTTATTATTCTCAAACAGTTTACTTTGATACTGTGTCAGTAAAGATGCCGACTATTAAATAAAATCTTGAACTTGTTATCAATAATATATTTCCCAAAGATATTTTATATATTAAAACATGATTTTATTTAAACTCACTTTATACAGAGTGTTGCTGGACATATCGTTATACATGTGTACAATAATAACGTATACTAACTCAGATTTATAGAACGGCACAATATTAACCTACTTGCCATTAGCCGACGACCTATAAAAACTAGTTTGGTCGTATCCTTCCTTGTTTGGATTACCAACGCACAGGGTGGTACAAGTTTTAGGTTGGGACGCACTAAATGTGGAGTCATGCATCTCTCCACATGTCAACATGTATAAAACTTCCGTATCGAAAATGTTAAAGTAGGAAGTCATTTCGCGATGTTTAGTTTAATAAATACGGCGTGTGTCGTTTTATTATGGATTACGTACCGAACAGGTATCGTTTGTTTGTTTAGCAGTTCGTGCAACGCGAAACCCCACAGCATTAGTGGTGTCTTTTACTTCCTTTGATTAATACTCGCGAAGCGACATCATTAAAGTTTGCGACGTTATCGGGCGGCTTCAGTACGATCTTTCGCGAAGAATATTAAGTTTTGCGTCCGACGAATATTAAGTTTTGCGTCCAACCAGTAAATATCTCTGTAACTACCACAGCTATTGAATTCACACGTGTCTTTAGGGTCATTATGTAAGTTCACTGACCAAGGCCTATAACCTTGACCTGCAATTAAGCAATTATGCCCCTTTGTGTACTAAGACAATTCAGGTTAAGTTTTGCGTGCAACAGCTCCATATCTCTGTATCTACTACAGATATTCAATTATAACTTCACACATGTACATGTATTCGAGGTTATTATTATACTCAACAAAAAGAAAGCATCCACTTATATATTAATTATTGCTTTTTGATACCTGAATGAAATATTTAAACACAAAATTAAGTCACTTTAATAATATTGCAATAAAATGCTTACATTTTTTTCTGAATTATTTTCATCTTTTTGGTTAAGCACAAAGAAAAACCTAAACAGGTGTAAATATCAAAATCGGAAAGCAGGAACGCGTGTGTAGACAATTAATTGTCGCCATTGTGCCATTAAACGTTCCACTTATATCAGTTAAAATCCGTCCGGCTCGCAGGATACCAAGAGCTATCCACACAAACTCGATAGCAATGACAACTTGCACAAAATGTGTTCACATGTTCATTACACAACAGGTAATTGCGTGTTGGTGGGCTAATATTGAACATTGAAGAAAATGATCTTTTAGTCGATAGTCATCAACAAAAACTCTGATTTTTTTTAAAGATACAGGTGTTGTTTTTTTGTTTTGACTATGTACTTAGTGACTTTCAATTTTACACCTGTAACGTATGTGTATTGTGTTTGACAATAAATATATGGAATTCATTCATAAAAAATATTGCATTTTATTGAAAGATGATTAAGGTAACATGAACTTTATGTTTAAATATTACATACAGGTATCGGAAACCAATAAAACTATAAGTGGATATTTATTTTTTGTTGAGTATATAAAGTCACTGACAAGCAGTTACGCAGAATTATGCCCCCTTTTGGACTTGGAATTATTATGGTTAAAATGTGAGTGCAAGTAAATATATCTGCTCAGTAACTATTACAGATATTTAATTGAAACTTCACACATGTCTCTGTGTTTATTATGTCGGGTAATTTATAGAGATATATCATCAAAGCGGTATGAATAGCCGAAAACGCTGTCCAGAGACAGCTCTTGTTATCCGAATTATTAATTCACCAATTAGTAAAAATACAAGTAATGCGTAAAGGTGTACGTTTATAATAATGACTTTCTCGTCACAATTGTCGAGGCACAGAATAAGTCGTCACGAACGTTCGCTATAACGCGCGATATTTCGCCGCGAGGATAAGCGATTATTCGTGACATTGCGAGCAAGCGCTCTGCGCTTCGGGATAAAATCAATATGTCGGATATCGCAAATTTTGCGGGTTTCGAGTGGCACGTAAGGTGCGTGTTAAAACCAGTAATACTCAGATTAATCTTCTTTTAAATTTACAGCCAGAATGCGAACTGGCAGCTGGTGTCTAGGTTTGCAGTTAATTTTTAGTAAGGGAATTCGGAATTGGCAACTGCCTACCAGTTGCCAGTTTGCCAGGCGTGTTGAATTCGCAGCCGGAATGCAAAGTGGCAGATAGAACTGGCAACTGGCATCTAATTTCATGTACATCCCATTCCTAAAATGGCAGCGTGTGAAATAGCATCAACTTAACACAACAGTCTAGAGCGTGTTCGTGAACATACTGTAGTGGCCGTCTCTTCTTCACACGTGTGTAACGTTATCACTTGTTTATAATCAAACTCAGTCCGTTTTCAAAATGGTATTTATTTAACTATATTAACTTTTAATATTTTGAGTTTCAATCAAACAAGTTCTTAATTATTCATTCCCATACACACTTTACACATGTTGCAGGACTTATGAGTCGCTTAAAAATTAGTTGTCCAACGTCGGGCAATTACTACAACAAACTGGTCTTAACGACGTCATTAAAGGTAACCTATTTTTAGCCGAATTTAGAATACGTCAATAAAACATTGATATTTCTCAATGGAGAAGCGCTCTGGAACAGTCTATTGCACGTCAACGATTCCATGCGTTTAATTTATAATAAACCGAAGTTTGAAATGTAGGATTATTTAATTACCACAAATAATGGTTAACACATTCAGACTCTTGCCAAAAAAAAAAGATCAGTACTCGCATAAAGTATTGATTAAACAAGGACGACATCGTCACATACCCCGGAAAGTAAGGATGCATGTACTCCTCGATTGCAACAAAATTTCATTTCTTCCTGATATGTGACATTCACGGGCAATTACGGGAACGCTACATCCTTCCTTACTTTACGCGAAGAAAGTGTACACGTATTAAAATGTAAAGAAAAATGCGACGCGATTATAAGAACCAGAAATGTCTTCGTCGTTGAAAATTTCATATTAGATATCAGTTTTACTCTTAACATAATACAAGAAAGGACCCCCGCTTTTTAAGTCCCACCTATATAAAGAGACTGCTCGGACCCCAGATTTTTCGAATACCATATCAAAACTTCTCGGACCCCCAAATTAATTTCATACTAATTCAATCCTTATTAATTGTTGTACCGTGAATAAACCGATCATACCACCTATATACGGAGACTTCTCGGACCCCAGATTTTTTGGATACTATAGGACAACGTATCGAACCCCCAGACTAATTCAATCCTTATTCATATTTGTACCGTGAATAAACCGATCATACCACCTCTTACCAGCAATGTTATCAGGTCTTGTGGTCTCTAGGCGGTTTAACCGCGTAGTACCATTGCGTCTTTACTCATTTTAGTTGATCTCGTGCATCTGCACCAGTCCGACCCTCGAGGCCTGCATCCCTTGAGATACAGATAAGGTGCAATATCCAAACTGAGCTGAAGCTCATAACGAAAGAGAATGATACAACATGTCATGATTCTGACTCGGTTTTATTTTCAAATGTTTTATATCATTTTCAAATATGATGAAACATGACCTGTTTCTATATGAGCTAATACGATCAGTGTGTAAACTACTAGAGCCAGTGTGTAAACAATTGGGGACAGTATGTCAACAATTCGGGACAGTGTTTGATCAACATGGGGCAATGCGTCAACAATTGGGGACAGTGTGTGAACGATTGTGGACATTTTGCCAATAAGTAAGGACTACGAGTAATGTTGTTGTTTTGCAGGTAAGTCGATGGGTTTTGCCCCAATTAACGTATTACATAAGTTATGACTATTTGTATTTATAATAAACAATACACAATAATCCAATATAATGAAATTGTTTATGATTGAAAACGAGCTAGAGCAGATAAGCAGCTTTTAATGAATTGTCCACGATCATCGCACGGCTCGCGCGCTTTACCCTTGAGGAAATGGTACAGTGTCATCTACAATATGTTTCCGGGCTACGAGCTTACGATTTAAAAAATATGTATACATTTCAGTGAATCAAAATCTCTGAGGCTACGACGCCAGTAAATCCTTACGACAATCGAACGGCTTCCTCAAGGAGGACGCACAGAAACGGACTTTCGGTCAGTTTACGGGCGCCGTAGACGCATCTGAGTCCACATGTAAATTAGGTCCTAACTATCTGATATTGTTTGCAACCATGTTTGTATATTCTTTTTATTTTATAAGTTATCTGTTTATTTGTTTTATATGATTGAATAAAATACTAGCCTCTTCTATGAATAACAAACAACATAATAAACTATTATCCTTCTGATCTACATGTAAAGTTAACACCCTCAGGATAGGAAAATAATACGGAAAAAAAATATTTTTTTGCTTTAAATACACTATTCATCTCTTGCGGCGATCATTCGAACAACTTGCGATGACCGTGTGGTAATCTTATGCGACTGTGCGACAGCTGTAAACATATTTAACAATTGAACGGTAACCGTACGGATACAATGCAAAAAACGCACGTTATGTCAGGTTTACATTCGTCTAAGATTTTCCGTACGATTTGTTATGCATCGTAGGTGGCTAAGAGCTAAGGCATCTGTGTTCACATTCAATACGATTTCTTTGCGACTCTTTGTAATGACTGTCGGGAGCAGACGAGGGCAAATCCGTACGGAAACCTCACGGAGGCCGGACTATGGTTTTACGGGAATCGTCGGATTTCAGTGCGGCCGCGGTCCTGATGTCTCCGCAAACTTCTCATGGAAATCGTCTGGATACTGTGCAGCATTTATGCATAGGCCGTGCGGCTTCCGTACGGAGATGTTGCGGCATTCTCACCTTACCCGTGCGAACGTCCAAGGTGCCACCTACAATATGTTTTCGGCGTAGGTAAGTCCGTACAAAATCGTACGTAAATCACACGGCGTTTTCAGGGAAGTCGCACGGATAGGGAATTAAGGACAGTTTACCGGCGCTGCAGACGCATCTTAGTACGAATGTAAACTTGGTATAAAGTCTACCATGCGCAGTCACCTTTACTATCCGCAAAATCGAGAATGCGCGGCAGCCGAACTACACATGGTTTTACAAAAGGTATGAGCTTGTCCGGAAGTCTCAAAACCTTGCGTTGGATATTCGGTCTCCGGCGACGGCCGTGGCCCGAATATGTTATTACCAAGGTTTACAATGAATGAAACTATATAATACTAAATTTGTCCTTACTGTTTGTAACTGTAGAAGCGAGGAAATGTATATAACATTGTGTTTTCAAAAATGTCTGCTCAGTCATTATAGATTTGATTCGTTAGGCATATCAAATCATGTAATTCGTTGTAATCTGGCAGTCATACTTCGTACCACTCTTGCCCGTACTTTATTCTAATACTGCCACCGTGTTACAATTGTCGAAGATGTTTTAACCTTCGTTATACTAAATACAGGATGACTGGAGCGGGCCATCGGGTGTCGCTTGAAGACAGACTGTCCCGCAGTATTTCTTGAATGCATGTCGGCATCCCCGACACCCCACACCCCACCGGCGAAATAAATAGGCTCCCCCCTCGAATATGTTCAAATCCGCCCCTTAGCACCCGACCCAAATCAGCCGCACCGTCGTTTGACCCCCTCCACCGCGATATCAGCCGCATTGCCCGACCCCAATTTCCCGAAATGGTCCAAAATGTTTTGCCCCACCTCTCCAAAATCGGCCGCATCGCTCGACCCCACCTCCCCGAAGTCAGGTGCAACGATCTACTCCAAATTAACGAAATCGGCTAAAACGCTTGACCCCAACCTCCTCGAAATGGACCGCAGGTGCCTGAAATCGATCCCCCCGCTCTCCACGATTGACATAAGCTGCCTGAAATCGGCCGAAACGCTAAACCGACCTGCCGCAACGATCGACCCGATCCGTCCGAAATCGGCCGCATCGCTAAACTACACTTAAGTAATCTTTCTAAAATCACACTAACCGGGTTTTTGTTTTAATTGAATAAAACCGTGTTGCCCGAACTCACTTGGAGGCAGTGTACATTGAAAATACTAAGCTGCATTTCTTTATTTACGGAATTATTTTTTAATCGCTTATGGTATTTAGATACGTTTCAAGGCCTATCCATATCCGTGTTGAGATTCTGTCTTGACCGCAAGTTGTTTCAATAACCTTTCGAATCTGACCGACTTGCGATTGTCTCCACTGCTCTTGAAGTTGCAGAGGAGTGGAGACAATCGAAACTTACAATTAAACGTTACAGAAACAAACTGATTGTTGGTAACATGCATTTTTCGTAAAATCGTGGATTGTTGTTGTTCAGCAGAAATCATAATTTACCAACTATATCAATTTTTGTTAAACTTGCTCCTATAGTTAAAACCAAAATGGTTTGAATTTGCAGATTTTGTGGTGTTAAAACACAAAATAATATAATTTTTAACTGCTTGACGTAATAAGACAAAACGTTTATTACCATTTACATAATAATATTATATATACAAAGGCTCTTAATAGATAAATTGTACTGTAAAACAATGACACCCCCTTCACATTGTAGTGATTTGTCGGTTATACATGTAATATAAAAGATATAATGTCTCAAAACCAAACTAAATGCAAGTTTTTTATGTGAAAATTATTTGTTAATACAAATAGAATACATGTTTACGATTTTAAAATCACATGCAAGAATTTACTTGTGCAATGAATATTACATGAATTATATACGAAGGGCAGTAAAAACGTTCATGTACAATCTCTCTTTTTTTCGCATAATTGTAGACCCATGTAGATGAAAATACAGCTATAAAATAGTTGAGGTGTGTTTAATAAAATGCAGAAAACGTATTTGATTATTTTAATAAATAAGTATCTTATGACTACTTCATTTGTATATACCGTGAATAATGCTGGGCACTTCAAATTATATTTTCTAAAAATGCTCGATACAACATAAAGAATGATATTTTTGCGAGAAAACCTTGTCGAATTATAGCGAAAATCCCACTGATGTTATGTTTACATACATGTTTTAAAACGTTTAAAAAGTTAACGTCATACCACAAACATCAACGGAACGCTAGTCATTTGAATTGTGCCGTTACGTTTTGTCAAGACAGAACGATGGCCTCAACGAAAAAAACGTGCAATTATAAAGCATTGCGTTAGAGCGGGAAATGACACCCACAGACACAATTAAATATGGGTCCATTTTATTAACTCTAAATGAAAGCAGATTATATTGTGTACAAACGATTATCTTCGCCTCCTCCGAAAAAAGCTTAAGTTGTCAAGTCGGACAATTGAGAAGAATGCCATCGCGGATTAGTATCCAGGATCAGACAAAACTCCTTGAGGCATTCCAATCATCATTCGGGTGACTGACAGAGTCGTTGTTTGCAGAGGTGTTATGAAAATGGGTACATTAATAACGTTAACGTCATGGAGTAGTATCTGAAGTGCGCCTCGGTACTAATCAGTGGTATATACAATGGTATGTATACTGTTTCCTATTGTTATAATATCCTGTTTTTGTGTATATCTTTTGTACACATACTATTTGATATTTGTGTAATTTTTCTGGCGAATCAGTTAAGTTTTTATAAAATTATGATCTTTGTCCATGAACTTTTTGACTGCCCCTCGTATATATCATCCTATTTAATGTTAGAGTAACCAATTGTTGTGCGAATACCTATACCCAACATTAACCATAGTTCATTTTAACATGCAATACACGGATATTTAACAACAAAAAACAAAGATAATACATGCTTAATAAAAACTCTTTATTGTAACCCGTTTTCAACAGAAAATGGCATAATACACACATTCTGTGCGCATACATATTTTCAACGATTCTTGCAATAGAAAATTATCATTCACTCAGTACATACAAAGTATTATCCATTCAGTATACATAACTGGTATGTAGTGTGAAATGTATTCTAAATTTCATATTCAAACAAACCCTATTTCATAAATATTATTTACCCTGTTTTAGAACTAATGTAGGTCATACGTTCAACGATATGGTAAAATTCCTATCTTAGGTGAGCAGACTATCAAACATAGATATTTCTCCAAGCGAACGGGGAGTCAAAGATAATTGCATTACCCACTCTCTATGATATGACTGATTGGCAAAGGTGAATAATGTGGCTGCGTTTTATAATCAAGTGTAGTGTAAAACGTATTCTTAATTTTATCATAAGAACATTTATTGTATTTTAAGCCAGAATTGGGTAATACATAGCCTATACTGCAACTAAAAAGCATCCAACCTCAAATCTTATCTGGATGTTGCGTTGTCAGGTTAATAATAGCTGCTAAGATGATACCATACACAACAATTATTTTAAATATGAAAGTCACTTTGTTTTCAACAATTCGTTTGCTGCATACGCCATTGTTAGTTGAAAGCGAGTTACGGATAAGTTAGTTGGTTATGTCATAATGCTAGAAACACCTAAGCTATTCCTTTGAATATTGAGTTCACACTGCACTGTTAAAGGTAGTTATTGCTGACGTCTAACGACGTACCGAGTCAATCTGCTCTGTTTTTCTTTTTCATAAATTGTGAAAAGAATGTTAAATCGTTGTCACAACAAATATTAGTTTATTGCTTCGGTAAGCTTTCAAAAACATGGGCTATATCGCAGGAAACCTACACAGTTTTTCACTGATTGTGAAACTAATGACCTCGTATTTTCGACAGTACAAGTCTATTATTAAGGAATGGTTATAAGGGTTAACTTTCTTGTAAATATATAAACTACTGGCAACTAAAATTAAAAGACACAATTCTAACATCAACTATGATTTTGGTTTTATAAATTCCAAAACCAGTTATTCCGATGAAAGTTTTTCGTCGACTTTACACTGAATCTGCTGTAGGCGACCACTGTACAGCTTTTCGACCGTTTTCTTGAAAATAATTTGATGTTTCGTCTGTGAATTCCAGCTGAGCTTGTGCCATACTGTAAACATGATGTGAAAACGCACTGCTTATATACACGATAAAGCATATGTTTGACCTTGAACCGTTGATGCTGATAAACCTTAACCCATATTGTCTGACCTATGGACCTCTTTAAATAAATTAGATGATGACGTTGGTTAACCTCAATCCGAAATTGAAGTAATCCGGGTCACAGACATGCGCCACAGTAACCTAAAATAACTGACCCAAATAACAAACCTTGACACTGACTCAGATGATGACGTAGGGTTGGCCTACTTATCTGGATCTGGGGGTTGCGCCACTTGCGCCACCTCTAATAAACATCATTGGCTACTACTCTTAAGACTTTCTGCGATTTCCGCTCGGGATTTCTTCTTGGAATCTACGGCGATTTCTGGTTGGTAGTTACTCTTGGGATATTTTGCGTTTTCCGTTCGGGTGTCATTTATATGACTATATGCAATTTCCGGTCGGGAGACCATCTCTGGACTTTCTGCGTTTACACAACCGGAGTCATACTGGACATACTGGAAATTTTCCGCGATTTCCGGTCGGGAGTTGCTCTTGGGATTTTGGGCGATTTCCGGTCGTGAGTCATATTTAAAACTTTCTGAGATTTTCGGTCGAGTGTCACTCTTGGGACATTCTGCGTTTTCCGCTCGGGTGTCATGTTTATGACTATGTGTAATTTCCGGTCGGGAGACCTTCTTCGGACATTGTACGTTTTCCGGTCGGAAGAAATAATTCTGGACATTTTCGGCGATTTCCGATCGGGAGTCATATTGAGAACCTACTGCGATTTCCGGTCTGGATTCACTTTTGGTACTTTGGGCGATTTTTGGTCGGGAGACGTTCTATCAACTTTCTGCGAAATAATAATAATAATAATAATTATTATTATTATTATTATTATTATAATATAAATGAGCATTGATGAATAATAAGTACAGATCTTGTTCAGTTGCATAATAATGTAAGATTGAAAACATGATGCAACATTGTTACATAATAATGTAAGACTAAAAACATTTATTTTCAACAATCCATCCATGTATTTTTGCGTTATGCTAATTTGATAGTTATTCGTTTTGTGCAAATTAACGATAACAATTCATTTGTTGGCGTGACTACCTTTGATCAATAACACTCATATTATGGGATTGTAAAAGCCAAAGGATTAATTTGTGAAGCCCTGGCATACTCAAACGTTTTAAATCACATTGTACTGTATACTGTGGAATGATACACAACTCAGTTTTGAGACGCTACAGTGTTACACTTGAATGCTTATTTATCAGTGTAATTGAGTAAAAGTAAACATAGCAAGGAAGTTTAAAACACTTCCTGGTCTAAATAGCAAAATGGTGAACGTGTTTAAAATTATAATGTTTTTTGGTGGATTACACGTTATTTCCCGAGGTAACAGTTTGATTGTTTACTTGCACTTTTTAAACATTATGCGTTTTCCGTAAATATTTAAATAAAACAATAATCAAAACGCAAACTCTACATTTATTGATCAATTATTAGAATTCTACAAAGTCACAGTGAGGTCTTAGACTTTGATATGATACGGGATATCTCACACGGCTTATCAGGATTTCAGAGTATATGTAGTCCGATGTATTAGTGTCTCCAACGGGAACGGTGGGTTGGGCATATCAAAATCTAAGATCACACTAATTCTAATCATTCACAAATAAATTTCGAATAATTTATTAATTGTACGTCATCACAGTGTGACTCAGCCTTTGCTATGAAAATTTTAGTAGCCACCGGTCTACAAGGGAATGGACTACACAAATGAACTAAGTTCTCTGTGTTTTGTGATCTGTTAATCCACTGAATAAACAGTACTTCACCTGTTGCAGAACATGTTATATATTAACAAAAATACCGGTGCTATGGAAATTTTCTCAGTTGTATAATTACATCAATTACAAATCTTAATAACCCATGTTGTAATCACAAACAACATTGCTTGTAATCAGTGTTATAATTACTGAGAATCGCTAATGTAAACAGAAGTGTCGTAAGTTATCGGCTTATCATAAAACTGCCGGAAAATGCACTATTTTAGACCAACAAGCTGTCCAAATGATTGGCGAGAGCTTGGAATTGTTTACACATTATGCAGAAGCTGCTCGAACATGATGAGGTTTGAATATGGCAATGTCAATACCTAAAGTACGAAGCACAGTTTTAATCCACCGAGCAATTGTGTCTTGTACAACATTGCGGTTTCCTTTCCCAAAAGAGACTTTGGTACCTCTAAGTACGAAAACATACAATTCAATTGACGTTACGACAGAGCCGAGTTAACCACGCCCACCGTTTTTAAGACAGACTACTCTGTTTGTGTCCGTCAAAAATATAACATTGCGTCACTAGTCGGTAAGCTAGCCAATATACCGGTAGACTCTGGAAAAACGTATTGTAAGTTCAATGCACAAGCTTTTGTGATGGCATCTTATGTTGAAAAAAAAAGTAGCATGACCACTTCGGAAATTCACGGGGAGATCTAACCTACAGTAGTGTCAAAATGTCAATAGTAAACTAGTCGCACTGTCGATAAAAGACGATATGTTGATAGTATCGACATCAACAAAAATCAACGCGTGTAACAAAAAGCATTCTGCAAATGCAAACAATGAAAATTTCCTAAACTATTACGAATGTGTAAGTGTGTGGTTTTTTATCAGTTACATATACTCAGTAAATTATTTTGAACCTACCTAACCTCCGATACTTTCTTGTGTGTTCACAGTTGTATCGGTCCAAGAGGACTAACGGACAATGCCTGCGGGTATATCTTTTACCCCCAAGGCATTGGAGCTCTTCATCTTGGTCCAAACCGTATTTTAACATCCTTAATTTGTATTTATCCTTCCTTATTATTTATTCTTTATACATGCTTTCAGTTGATCCATGTTGCCAAGCACGCACAGACGATGCCATAGTCTCCCTTTGTTTACATTGTATTGTCGTATTTGATGGTTCTCTAACTGCAAAATGAATCCATTTTACCTTCAGATATGAAATTGCAATTGTTTTATAAACAAAATATATTGATGTTTAACGTATTTATTTCCAGTAATCACACTGAAAAATTGCAGTATTGAAGACGTATTCAGTGTTCGTGGACTTTCTCCGGGCGCCATTTTGTTTTGATTGTATGTTTGCGGTCAGTTTCAAAACGATTTGCGTAAACATTACTGCCACTTTTCGATTTTTGGTTGGTCGTTTCCTGTCCGAATGGCCTATAAACGAACGTCCGGCATAGATTCAAATCTTCCTTGGTTAGTCTCGATGTTGAAGACGTGGATTTCAAAGAGAGAGCAGTAACCATTAAAGATGCTACCGAAAAATATAAACTTTTTATCCAATGTTGGCGATTAATCCGTATATAACAAATATAGAAAACACTTTGTACGTATTCGTAATCCATTTCTGAACACTCTTTCAAAGTACATTTTCGAGAGTTTGACATTCTAACGCAGATCTACGAATGTATTCATCTTGAATTCTGCCTACAACACTTGTGCGTTTAAATCCTGTGACTGTGTAAACTAAATCTACGTTAGCATAACGCGTCATACACATGTTATTTTTAGAATCAGGGAATTTCGTAGAACTGAACGGACTTTCACTATTACTTTTTCTAAAGGTTACACGCCACCAAAGCGTGACTACAAAAATATAACAATAATGTTGGATTTTCCGACATATTGGTCACTATGACGGACAAAATGGCGGATGCAACACATGCTTATTAGAGCCGCGATCTGATTGGCTTATTGACATGTCAATCATCTGTCCGTCGTAACGTCAATTCTTGTCAAGATGATAAGCCCAGTGATTTTAGCTTCACTTAAGATGATAATTTGAACGTGATCGCTTTAGCAAATCGCCATATGGTAGTGTTATATCATTACTACCAATATGTATATTTCTGATGTTAATCATAGGCAAAGATTGGATGCGTTGTCCTGATAATGAATATAAAAGCATGGCAGTCTTTACTGACAACTATTTTAAAACAACTAACTCTATTATGTATATTTAAACTAACTAGATAATGTGACACATTGTTTACATCTTATGTTTATGAATATCTTGGTGATCTGTCGTAGCAGACAGAGTTCCCACATAAATCTTTTAATAAGATGATTTTATTCCGAATACAACCATAAATGTACTTAAAGCACTTATTGTACTAAATACAAGCCCTAGCTGAAACAAGTGAGGCAAATTATGTAAATACATCGTTTACAATTGATGACAAGGGATTATAACTCCTTTCTTTACAAAACAATATCCATTTTTCCAAATATAATATATAATATTAATTTAATTCTATATGTCCATGAGTACATGATGCTGCTGTTAGCAGATTGTGGTATTAATTGCAATTTATACTGTTTCCAGACAATATAAAAATAGTCAGATGTAATTTGTTTAGTATCGTGTGTACCTTGTCGATCTGGGTAATGTCAACAGATCGTTAGTCACAGGCAAAAGTCTTGGGCAGTCGAACGACATTCTCAGAAATTGGGGAAAATCACATGAGTGTTACAGTTGTAACTACAATTGCCGCCCCTGTCTGAAGTTGTAACTTCTGTAATGCTTGTCCGACAAAAATGATGCATAATAGTAATAATAATAATATTATTATTATTATTAATGATAATATTATTTAAACAAAATAATAATATAAAAAAAAAATTTTGCATGACACTCTCAATGGCAAGATCCTACGGATCAGCTTTGTGTGCGTAATACGTTTTTACTTATCTATTAATTCTTGAAGCAAATTATTCCATGTCTGACACATCAACACATTTAAAATTCTATGAAATACAGATCTTTAAACTATTCACACTGTATCTATATTAAATACTCGGGACTCTGTATGAAAATTACATATCGGAGGAAATGTTAAGACCCATTCATATTTTCAGCTGACAAGCACACATTTCCCTTAATTGCAAATAATAATGGGACCTTTGTTGAAACTTGCTTATTAAAACAAACAACAGCTGTTGAACTATCAGCGCAAATTCTGATATGCCTGTCTATTATTTCTCTACACAATGAATGAAACGCTAATCAAACTGATTTTAGTTCATGGCAATTAACCAGTAGACAGCGCTGAGATAGCTCCGCCCACTGATCACATGACCAAACCATTGGATAACTTAAGACGATTAAACAATGGCCGACACATTATCGTTGAGTGCTCTTCCCGGCGAGTTTGGCGAACATGTTTTGCAATATAAGCCGTCATTGCGACAAAGAATTGAATGGGGACAGTTTGCGAACTTTTAAAAAGGTTTGGATACTGAAATCACGGTTAAAGCCGGTGTTTATCGAAGCCAAAAGCGTAATGACGAGGCGCATAAAATCAACTTGTCGGTGGAGGGAGATTTGATTTCGTATGCACTTTGCAGTTGCACGGCAGGGTATGTCAGGTTTACGTGTTGTTTGTAATTAAGTTGTATATAACGAATATTTAAACAAGTAATCATAATAAGCTATTGTCGAAAGTCCGTATTTTCAAAAAAAATATGTAAACATTGCATCACTGTGCTAATTAAATTTCCTAAACAACATTTGATCTACATTCTATAGTACTATATTATAATAATTAATTTATAGTACACCACAACACAGTATAGACAGTATAAATGCTTGCTCTAGCGTGGTAGTGTTTTACTGCATTTAAGAAATAATGTTCGATTTATCGTTGAAAATCTGTCAATAAACAAATATCTGGAGTTCTGATACGTAGGAATTAAACCACAAGGGCGTTAAATTTTGTCAATTCTAACATAATTTTGCATTTGTAATGTGAAATACATTTTACTATGCTGCGCTAAGAATCTGGAGTATTTTTTCGTTGTTTATTGCGTATTTTAACGACGAGAATTGTGTTCTTTGTCTTTAGAAGCGAGTTTAATGAGAACCATACAAATCTGGTCTTGAAGCCTCTCCGACTTGAGCACTGAAATTCGTTTTGATATTGCAAATGGGATATGTCATTTATTTGCACTAGAAAAATAAATATATTCATAAATTGTGTGTACAACGAGTCCAGTATAATACTGTTATTGTTAATATATGAATCTCACAGATTCAACGGTCATTGGTTGACTTTGTTGCTGGCTTTTGCATTGTTTCTCTACCTAGTTTATCACATTTTTGAACTTTAAATGTTATCGTCTTAGTTCTTCATTACACGGTATCTGTGCTGCTAGTTGCCTCTTCAAAGAGTCATTTCAGCTGAGATTGCCAAAAGCTGCAATGGTGTCACACCAGAATCTGGAAAATAAAGTAATTATATACAGTTATTGTTTATGGTGTTACATATTTTGTATCATTAATCTATTTTAGGTGCCTCTGGTTGAACAAGCTGACAACCCTGTTGGTCAGTCTTTTCCTTGTGGACAGTTGGCTTTTCCAGTGGCTACAGACACTGACTGAAGCAAGGCTGATGATGAAGACTGGTCAAAAGTTGAGTTGACATTGTCGGAGGCTGTCCAGTTGGAAAAAAACACAAGACAACATAACAGCTTTGAGTTGTGGATGGACAAGCGGAAACACAGAATTACTGCGTCCAATGTGGGCGCTATATGAACAGGCGCGTGTCTGTCACACAGACATTTGTGGATTCTTTTCAAACACAGAAGCCATTTAAATCGGCCGCTACATCATATGGCTCTGCAAATAGAAATGTTGCCCGACTGATGTATCAGCAGAAAACTAGTAACCATGTGCATGAATGCGGGCTTGTTGTCATTCCGGCATTCCCATTCATTTTAGCAACATCGGATGGGAGAGTGTGCGACTCCAAGACAATGGAAACGGGTATCGTACAAATAAAGTGCACGTTTTCCATAAGGGACATGAGTATTATGGTTGGTATAACTGCCATGAAAGGTCGCACTCAATTCCATTTCGAAATGGATGAGAACACAATCAAATAAAAAAAATCATGCATACTTCTTTCAAGTGGAGGAGCCCAGTTTTGTTATTTGGTAATTTTTACAAAGTGTGAAATTCTTGTCGAAATAATTTTTCATGACAAATCTGTCCAGTCTGATATAGTAAAAAAGCTAGAATGTTGTATAAAGCTGTTCAGTTGTAAAAGTATACCTGAAGTCGAGTGTCTTGTGGTTGAACTTGACTGAAAACGTCTTGATTAATCTGGGGGTCCGTTGCAAACATTATCTTTATTGCTGAAAGTATGATTGTTATGTTATACAAATAATGGACAGTTGTTGCTTTAGCATGCCAATTTTATTGATATGATTGTTTGATATGTTGTCAGGAAGCATTTAATGGTTCTTCTAATTTTACTTATTAATTTAGTAAAACAAATATGTTATGACATACAAAGTGACAAACCTGTTAAGACAAGATTATGTTATGGATAAACCTTTCTTTCCAAGTATATTGTTTTGTTTTGCTGATGGCTTGAGAGGTGTATTAATAAACTGCATGATAATTGATCTATGAGTGTTGTTATTCCTTGTTTCATGATGTAGAAATCACTAGACTACATAAAAGTGCAGGCTGTTATTTCAGTTAATCACAGTAGCCAGTATATAAAACAGTATTTGAAATAACCCACTTGCCTTAAGCCTGGGACCAGTACAATTCTATACCGGCAAGTTAAAATTATGACCTGCCTGCCCGAAAGAGCATGTACGAGAAGGATGAACAATTTTGAAATTAAGACTCAATAATACGACAATGTTCATAATTCTTTTCTCAAAATATATCATTACCTGATTTTCTTTCAATATGACTGACTACATGAAGACATCACTATCATTTATTTATAAGGTTTTTATAATCTTTGGGTTTTATTTCCTCATTTTGGACAAGTTCAGTTGAAATTGTATGGCTTATGCCCAAATGGACAAGCCCTTTCAAAATAATTATTGTGAAGAGCACTAAAGTGATTTAAAGTTAAAGAACATACTTGTACCAGGACTTTTTTTCAAAATTGCTGATACTGAGCGGTACTTAGTTGGTGGCCGTCTTGGTCTAACTTACTGTCTTGAATATGGGGTGATGGCAAGTATTGGGTATGAATAAGCTTCACCTGGCCTTCCATCATGGAAGTGCCAAAATAACATAACATTGATATGCATAAACTTGAAACTTATGCTGCTTCTCTTACAGCAAAAAGTAAATTTTTACGTGTACAATTTAAAAAGCTAATGTTCTTTCAATAATACAACAGTAAACACAATATAGACTCTTACTTGTCATCAGAATTTTCAGAAACATAAACAAAATTGTGTCTGAATCACTTAGAAGTCGTTGTTTACACTGTGCGATATAAGGAGTTTTACAACCGAAGTTGGCAATATAGTAAAGTTGCATTGGCCAATAAATCGAGTTACAATGACATAAGATGCTCGTAACAATATATGGAAATAAAACATTCACGCGTTTGTATTGATCAAGAGCAAAAGCCTTTTTAGTTTTATAATCCGATAGTCATTCATGCAATATTAAAAACGTTCTAACCTTACTGCAGACGTAAAGGCAGTAGTTTCCTCTTACGATATCTACATTTAGCTTGTGTTTGGGCCGACCGCAAGCTTTATTCCATTGCTTGCATCTTTCAAGCTGAAATTTAGGCTTCGGGAACGGATGGAACACCACACCACCTTCCAGACGTTCCTTTTTACCTACTATCGCTGTTACACAGCCCCCACTGGCATCGTTTAACCATTTTTTCTGAGTTAAAATAGTTGAAATTTTCACTAAGTTAGAGAATAACCCATATTTACTTTCGGTTTGTTTTTCCAAGAAAAACACTCGGATGTAAAACTTTACTTGGTGCGCGTCAACAGACGATTTTCATTGGTTAACCGGTTATCGGTTCTAGAATTGTGGGCGGAGCCGTCTACTGATTAATTATTGGGCTGTTGTGTTTCATCAACATCCCTTTCATCTCCTGTTGATCCGCTGTCTTTATGTCATTGATAAAAGTATGCTTTTTAATAAACTGTTTATGAAAATGGATCATAGCACACTGAATCCAACACTTAATATGTTTATTACATCAGTCTGGCAAGAAAACTGTTACATCCGAATTCCCATAATTTTCATGATTCATTCCAAGCAACTCACATTGCGGTATATCTCTTATCTCTTTGTAAATAAAGCTGCATGGGGTACAGCAGGACCACAGCCATCTATTTGATAATTAAGTAGGCAAAATTGTTTATCACACAATTTTTGTTGGGAATAATAGACTGGCTCTCGGTCATTATTTTTGCACTTTTTTGAGAGTTGATACTAATTGTCATTTTTCCTGAATTTTAATTAAAACAAAGAAAATCAATTATTTGCGTTGTCTTAAATACAGGCTTGTCAATGTCAAACAAATTAACCGTTTCTGCGACATCATCTAAATGATCTGTATTTTCAAATCCTTGTTTCTGAGATGTGCAAAAACCCACATCAATATTTTACTGTTACGACTTTCCAAAAGAACCTCCAGTATTTGCTATAATTATTTAAGATATTGACAATGTACTATTACACGTCTTTCAGATCGCAGCAAGCAATGAAACAGTCTTTTTTCCATTACACGCAGTGCTGCTTTCAGTGTTCCCATTTTGAAGAGCCTAGAATCAACACTTTCATTCAAACGGCTTAAAATAAATTAATATCAGTCTTATTAAATTGTCATTGTTATGTCGAATAAAATGTTAGACGCAAAGCCATCAGATGTGTACGTTAGTTCTTTAATAGCACGCTTTGAAGCAATTTAGAAACAAATCATATATTTTAATTGTTTAGTGCAACTTAAAGTAATATGTGTAGATACAATATGGCCAGTCTATGAATCTATGTGTAGATACAATATGGCCAGTCTATGAATTAAATATTAACGCCCTTAATAGTGCTCAGAAACTTTTGATCTTATATGATGCTTTCAACTGCTCAATGAAACAACTTATTTTCCCTGAAATAAATTTGTTATATATCACATGTTTATCAGTGACAACAATTATCTGAGGTCCCTGTTTTTCTTGAAGTGTGTCCTCAAATAAAGCCCTTTCTTTGTTTATAATTTGTATTTCCCTTTTCAGCAGCAATTGAATTCACAATGCTGACACGGGTGCGGCTTTAACTGATGCTCGCCAGTTGAATCTCTGTTTAAATTATATTTGTGCCACACTGTTCGCATTTTAGCCGATTGCAACTCATTGTGTTAAGGGTTCGTTTTCCAAGCTACATATCTATTTTATTCCAAACGTGTATATTTACTTAGGAAAAACTTAAATATTGGTAATTTTCAGGCTGCTGGAACTTATCCCTTATCGCATAAAACATTTCCGTTTGCTAATACTTTGTGAAACGATAAATTTATATTTCTTGCTAACTTATCTTGCCCCTTTTTACTTACACTGTCAGACTCATCAACGATTTTATATAATTATGCGAGCAAGCCCTCGTAACCATTAGTCACATCCACCACATAATGGGAGGACACATTATACAATCCGGTTGGTGGTAATTTCCCCGACATGTCATCAACATTTTACACTACTTTGTCACTTTGTCCCGACATGTCACTGTGGGTTGGTGGGCATATGCCCGACATGTCATCAACAACTGACACTACTGTGTCACTTTGTGAGCTTTGTCCCGATATGCCATTGTGTGTTTGTGGGCATTTGCTCGACATGTCATCAACATATGACACTACTGTGTCACTTTCGGAGCTTTGTCCCGATATGTCACTGTGTAAAGCCTTCTCCATATTGTTGTGTCCACAATTACTACCCTCCATAATTATGTCCCTATCACGTAATATTCTCAAGCAATATATACACATCACTCTTCTTGTTAATTAAAGTAGTATTATATCGATTAGTCCAAATCACAAAAAAACGATATCTAAAAGAGATTTTCTTTTTACGAAAACCTTCTACCTTATGCTTCATAGTCCAGCCCTAATTGTTAAATAAACACGTCAATCCCGCTAAACAACCTCTGATAAGCCACTGGATATATCCTATCTCATAGCAAAGTGAGTCACACTGTGATGATGTAGAATAAATGTTTATGTAGAACAACAAGTCTTGAAACACAATCGGGTAAATCTTTGATTTAAACAATATGTGTTACATGGTTCTTAAGCTCAATAGATTATTGCATAGTCATACATTTCTGTCCGTGACCTAACATAATGACCCCCGACGACGTTTGTGATTAATCAATTGAATATCTGTAGTAAGTACAAAACGAGGCATAATTCTTATAAAATGCTGGCCACAGCTATGGGCCTTGGCCAGTGACCTGCTTTTATTATCCTGAAGACATGTGTGAAGTTTCAGCTGAATATCTGTAGTAGTTACAGCGATATTTTCTTGCACGCAAACCTTAACCTGAATTTTCTCTTGCACGCGAACCTTAACCCGACTTTTCTTATTAGGGGTATAATTCTGCTAAAATTCTGGTCACAGTTATGGGCTTTGGCTAGTGACCGCATATAACGACCCTGAATATATGTGTGAAGTTTTAAATGAATATATGTAGTAGATATGGATATATGGAGTTGGTACAAGCAAACTAAAACCTGAATTTTATAAGTACACGAAGGGGCATAATTCTGCTAAATTGCAAGTCAGAGTTATGGACCTTGATCTATGATCTTACAAAATGACCCGAAGACATGTGGGAAGTTTCAATTAAATATATGTAGTAGATACATAATTGTTGCACGCAAACCTTAAAGTTAACCAGAGCATTACGCCGACGCTGACGAACGGGTTAGAAGTATAGCTCGGACTATCGATAAAGTAGACTGAAATATAATTAACCTTGGAAATGTACTGCCTCCTGCTTTGACATCTTTTTGCTCTTCTTATCACTTCATCACACCCAGGATGCACATAGTGTCACTGCAATAAATATGTTTGTTTTAAACATCTGATTACTAGAAATTCTCGCACAATCAGGTTTATTCTATTTGTTCTTTTTTTAAGTGAAAGTCTAAGTAATTCAAAAAATGTATTTATTTCTGAGCTTTAATGTTGTGTTTTACTCGACAAAGATGTGCCAGTATAACTAAGGGTTCACAAATTTAACTTTCAATTTGTTGTTCCAGCATTGTTTCTTACATAAGGCGTTTACATTATATATATGTACAACTCTATATGAATGAAATCTCAGTGCATCAATTTAGATATTGTTATAGTTAAGACAATTTAATACTATAAAAATCAACGGCACATTCCTAAGCACTGAGTAAACAATTGTGATCAAATTGTGGTAATACCGCATTTTCAGAGCATAAAAATCAAACTTGTAGTTGTTGTTGTGTTGTTCTCTTTGCAAGCATGTTTCATGATCTTCTGCTGATAGCTTGTGACCAAGACTGTAAAATTTTTGCTTTATATGTTATGTTTCTTTTGAAAGAAATAAACTGTTAATTTACATCTCTATGAACAAATAATGTCTTAGAGATGAAATAAGTATCTCAGGTTGATACCTTATTTCGCAAAAATACTTTAGTATTAAAAATGCGTAAATTAGGGTAGGTAAGTAGGGATTTTTTAATTTAGTAAATGGTCAACTTTAAGGTTCTAAATCTGAATCAATATTCAAAACACTTCAGTAATATAGTTAAATAAGTAGATGCTATCAAATCTAAACACTTATTTAACCACAAAAAAAAACATTCAGTTATTAGAAAAACAATAAATAAAGGAAAACAATAACTGACAAACAATAAAATGTTTTAGGGTCAGTGCTTTTTTAGGATAGTTCGGGTAACCTGAAACCATTTTTTTTAATGCCTTACAAGAATACTAAAGTTCTACTGGTAAACAAATTCAGATTTGGTTGTTAACTGTGATTTTTTTCTTTGAGAGGTTTTTGTAAATGGTCTCATTTGTCATAACCAAAAATTAGCGTATGTTTACCGATCGCAAAGGTTTCTCTGTCACCTAATACAAAAAAAACATTAACATTTCTTCACTTGTAAGAATCTGCGTTATTGTAAGTTGACTGTAAAAATGATTGTCATTTAATATTTAACAGACATAGGTTGTTTTTTTGCGATTTTGGGGAAAGGGCCTGACCTTTTTATATGAGACAAAGTTAGTGTGAAATGCCTGATTTTTGGGGGAAAATAAGCATGTTATTGGCAACTTTAGGGGAAAATATTAACAACTATAACATGCACACAATTCACCTATTTTACTATGCGTAAGTGTCATGTAATTTTATGATGACTTTTGGCTATTCCTTTGTCATCTGGCTTTTCTCGGAACACTGGCCACTGGAGGATCCTACCTCGATATCCTTATTTTTTTAATTTATATATATATTTCATTGTGCTATATATCAATGTCATTATGCCAGAATTAAATATTATGTCATTACCAAAAGCACTAGTACACAAAGTTTACATGCACTATATAAAATGTATTAAACATTGTAGTTTATTGATCATTGCAGTCACTTGAATAACTTAATTTTTATATTAATGTTATATTATTTACAAGCGCTTTTCACAATACTATTATTTTATTAATAAAGTAAAACTTGTAAATAATATGATGAATTGCTGCCCTCTGATTAATATATAAAAGCTGAACAAAATATACACCGAATAGTTACGTCAAAATTATAAAAGGCACATATACATGTATAAACAACAACTTATTTGTAAGATCAAGAATAATTCACTTTTACTTTACTGTCCGAAATGTAAACATACCCGATAACCATTCCATTTGACACATTAACGACACCCAATTTCACACTCCATTTATCAACAAGATAATCCTTTAATTAACTGTTGTGTATGCTGCTTTTACGAGACATTGCAAGCAATCATCTTTAATTAGACTAGACAAGAGACCAGACAAATATTTATTAAGACTTGTACAGTGTACATCATTTAACACTAAAATGAGACTGTTTCTGCATTTTCCAGAATTGTCAATAACTAAATGAAAAAGGGTCAGATAAGAATATAAAGTACAATGATTTGAGAACCATTAAAAAACGCACATCCACTACCCAACTCTTACTTTAGTTAGCCCATTGCACTAACCGATGTTTTAAATAAAAATTAATCTGATCACCCTTTGCGTATTGTTCAGATACCTTAATTGTCAAATCTATCACAACAGTATGGTCTTCATCTGTACAAGTTCTCATGTGAGCGCTTTGGGCCATCACGGTCCTCTTGTTAAATAACTCAAGTCAGTAGAACTAAGTTGAAACAAATTCATATATTATGTTAATTACTCTTTACCACTTAATATGATATATTACTCATGGTCAAAAAACTAAACCTTTCGACTTAATCACATCATGAACTGTTGAGGCTGTTTCAACTTCAATATGATATCATCATGTTGCACCCAAAGAATGTCCTGTGTTGGCCACACTAAATGATCATTTTATTTCCTTTGATTGAACCATCAAAGAGCGAGTTATGAATGGTACCTACGTCACTCTTTTATAATGTAGTTGGCAATAGAATAATGCAAAAACATCTTTCGTTTAATATACCCTATACCCTATATGTTGACAGTTTTAGAAAATTTTATTGTATTATATGAAATTATTTAGTTTATGATGACAATTTTGTCTTCACTAGTCCATATTCCATTAGTAAGTAATATTTTCTTTATAATTGCAAGATCTGTGTCCACATTATATATTATATAATATATGCATACTTACTAATTTTTGTAACAATCAATGTAAAATTGTGTTTTAATAACAATCTTGCAGAGTCGTATGATATTAAATTAAATCTATTTAAAAAGAATCTGAGGTATGATGCATTTCTGATAAGGCATGCTACGCATTTATAAGCTGTTAAATATTCAGACTGATTGCATTTACATAATACGTAACCTCAGCTGCATTTATAAGCTTAAGATAATCCTTTTTGTAACGATAACTAAACTCTTTACCCAAACTTTTAGTTACTAAGTTTTCATCGATCAGTGCATAAAATGATAGCCTTCCATTATTTGTTTTCCTAAGGTTTACCACAAGTACTTTGTGAACTTGATCATGTCGTGCAAAAACAATGACGTAATAGCACATACATATAATACTTATATTTATAAAGTGTCGATTTAAGCTGTAACATAGGTATCGGTAACATAGGTATGGCAAAACGATACAATGATAAATACAGACTATCTGTAAACAATTAATATATATTTTTGACAGGTTTTGCTACCTAGAAATTTTACGGAAATTGTGACGTTAAAAAACAAACATTTTACGAATTGTATTTTGTTCTCAACCACGTAACATATGTATTGAGTTTATATATAACACTCCAACATAAACAAATGACTGACTAACTTTGCAGAAGAAAAATATTAAAAAAGGTTGTTAAACTATACACCCATCATTACTATATATTAATGGCCTTTTTTAAACACAAAAGTAACCGCTGTATACTAATAGTTTCTAATTTGTGGATGCACAAAGTCACTGGTAACATAGGTATCAACTTTTTTTGTGACAATACATAACCTACATGTTTAAACTACCAACATTTCACTACTTAAGTACCTTACATCGTTACGTGCAATTTCAGTTGTAACATTTCTTATAACGTTTTATGCTTAACACTACTATTCTTCCTAAAAAATCTGGTCAAGCGAAAATAAATGTGCCCTCATCCAAGCTTTAGCGCTGGATGAAGGGCATTATTGGAGTAAAGCCGGAGCCTGAGCAGTTTAGATAGCATTCCGTTCTGGACATATGAGGGGATCCGCACTTTAAACAGAGAAAAAAATCACATACACTCTGAACTACCCATGCACATGCGCAATCGCAACGGAAATGACACACCGAAAACATGCATATATTAAACATGGTTTTGTTTCCACCAATCCAAAATTACTTTAGCAAGAGAATCCATACATGTAGCTAAAGTCATTCCTTCAAAATCATTTATATAAGAAACATCTGTTACATTATCTGACTGTACTTAAATGTACTTACTGCGATAACTACTATACAGTGACTGTAATCAGTAATACACAAACAAAAGCCCCCCCCCAAAAAAAAAAACAAAAATAAATATTATTTCTTGACCCCATTTGCGTACACCTACCATAAGCATGGACATGCGTGACTAGGTCGACACAAGCAACCCCTTCCAATGAGGCATAGATTTGGCAATTAACATCAACTGGGTTTTGTCTAATGAATTTTACATTTTGCTGTTAACATTATTTATCCACCAATTTAACTTCCTGACGCTTACCTCCGAAAACTGCAATTTCATACTAAATTATACAGAATTCTGGATACCTACTAATTTGTCTCTTTCAAGTGTAAGGTAATGCATTTTGGCTTCAAAATTTGCAAAAAATGTGTTAATGAGAATTCCACTGAAATAATCGTATTGTCTGACCTCAATCCACGCTAAAGAATCCAACATGTTTGCCATAGAAATGATATTTTCCATTCTGTTATCAGCCGAGTAACCATTAAAGTCAACAGAATGAATAATGAAACGAAAACATTTAATTCTCTGACAAGGTTGTTACACATATTTATGCCAGTTCATATCAAAACCTAATGCAACCAAGGTATCAACCAATGTATTGGTATTATAAAAACACTCCAGTTTGATATGGTTCATATAAATGGAGTCATCAATATAATAACATTGAATGTTTTGCTTTCTAAACCATGCAAAAACAGGTTTGAGAATTTTTATAAACAAATATGGTGCAATTGACACAACAAAAGGAAAACATACACATTTGTATAGTCTGCCATTACACAAACAAATCAGGAATTTAGTGTCTGTTTCATGTATAGGAAACGAAAATTTATGAAAAATAAACATTCCTATGAACAAGATCAAAAACAACATACAAGGTCACTCTCTAGCTAAAAAAGGTTGTATTCAACCAACTGATTCAAATATATTAAATTAATAACTGGTCTGTATTCTCCATCCGACTTGGGAACAATAAATACATTTGATATGAATTCACCAGTTTCATGTAAAGTTTCAACGATAGCACCCTCAGTTAGTGATTCACAAACCTCACTATATAGTTGCCCATCATTCATCTGTAAATGCGATTTCTTGAGGGGTGTCATTTTAATATTGTTCAATTTTATATCCAGTAACTGCGTTTAAAATCCATAAATTATTCGTAGATAGTTTCAATTGTTTATATGATTTCTCAAATTACCAACAACACTTACTTATTCAATCCTGATCGTATGGGGCTGTACATATTGCGGTTGGTACTCTCCTAGGACGCCTGGACCTGCCATACTGTCTGTAACCGCCAGAAGTACCTCATTGTGGGTAGGGTTGATATCTGCCAACCTGACTGAACGATCCCGAAGGACGTCTAGAATACCTTCCTCTGCCTCGAGAACTGTAATTTTATTTCCACGGTGGCATACTTCTTAAAAAGATAGCCGATTTAGATACCTTCTTCGTAAAGATAATTGATACTGAATCTGTCCAAACAGAGTCCGAGAATCAGATAACAAGGTTAGTGCCTCCGAAGAAACATGGCCTTTCGATAACTCCGCCAACTGAATGATAGGCACAATACGGCAGAAACTAAAGACTGAAAATCGACCATAAGCAGGTCATTAGCATGTACTTTCTTGTCTAATATTCTCCATATCTCCTGGTTCGCAAGAGGCAGTGTAGCATTGCCAAATGTTCTGGAATTTTATACTTATTCAAGAGCATATCTGTATAACATTGAACTGTGCAAAACACATTGATAAGCTTTGTAAGAGAGTCTGAAACAGATTTTCCTTTAACAGATGCTTTTAATTTGGGTAAAAACCCTTTCATCATCACTTCATTTGTCATTCTGACTGTCACTAGAACCAAACAAAGCTTCAGAAAAGATACGATTTAAATCACTATAATCCTCATTGTCATAGACATTTTTAGCATCAAATTCAACCGTCAATGGCTCAAATGGTACCCCAACTTTATTGTCGGCCTCTAGTACCACGTGGCTAACCACATGCTCCGAAAATACCCGAAGGTAAAATGCCCAGCAAATTCCTCAAAGATAAAATGTCCTTCTGTGACAACTTCGTTATGTCAAAAATATTATGGTTACTGTCCGAAGACGTAATCTTCTTGTCAGAAGACGTATTATTTTTGTCCGAAGACTTACTTCCTTTCTAAACACTCTTTTTACGGGTAGTCAAAAAAGATTTCAATTAAGATTTGGACTCACTTTTCTTCAACAGCTGCTCCATGTCAGAACAACAGGAAAACTCACCTTTAGATAATAAATAGTCACCTAATTACAAGATATCTTCGTTGTCCAACGTGGTGTATAAATAAATGAAAACAGTTCAAATTGACAAGCCCAATTAACGTCTGAACCCCTCAAAGCCAAAACTTGTTATGCATTTTTTCGGTGTGCCATTTCCGTTGGACTGCGCATTTGCATGCGTAGGTCAGAGCGTAGTAGATTTTATCGCTGTTTAAAGTGCGGATCCCCTCATACGTCCAAAACGGAATGCTATCTATACATGTGAAAGCTGATGGCTTTACGAAAATAATGGCGACAGGTAACGTATGTATCATTTTAGAAACATACGTGATTGATGCATGTAGACAAAACACACAAACTCTATTCGACAGAGTGTGTTTATTGCAAGCACATAAGGTAGTATCAATTTAACATGAACATAATTGTGATTCTGGGGACTTGTTTATTTGTTCCTTATAACTGAGAACTGGCGTACAGCTTGTTCAGACTGTTAATTCATCATTCATCAGTGAATTTTAAAATAACTTGCCAGAAATGTTCACATGCCGAGAGTGTGTCACACGCAAGACATGTGTCTCTAGCTCAAAGGTCAAGGTCAAACTTACTTGGTAGAGGTCAAATGTCAAATCTGGGTATAATACAGCTTGTCCGGACTGTTAATTCATCATTCATCAGGGAATTTAAAATTACTTACCACAAATGTCCACCATGTGGAGACGGCGTGTCGTACGCTAAACCTGTGTCCCTAGCTCAGAGGTCAAGGTCACACATAGAGGTCAAAGTTCAAATATTGGCATATAATAGCTTGTCTGGACTGTTAATTCGTAAGGGAATTTTAACATATTACCATTTTACCACAAATGTTCACGATATGGAGACAGTGCATCACTTGCAATACCTGTGTCCGTAGCTCAAAGGTCAATTTCACACTTAGAGTAGATGATTTGCTTGTTAGAAAATGTGATTTTCAAATAATTACAATACAAGTTGCTTTCTTGACAATGGGCTCGGCTGTTGCCAACATGCATCTACTTTATCCTTCTTGTTCATGTACTTGCCCATTCGGGTAATCAGGTCAATATTGTAACTCCCCTGAATAGTTAATAACTGTTTGTACTTTTTTCCTTTCTAACACAATTTAGTATTGAAAGCTATACCTTGGGAGCTTTCATCAATCTACTATGGACTTCATTAGCCAACTGATCTCCTTTACATTAACTGGGGATTAGGACTAACACCCCTTGAGGGCGTGAGTGATGTTAATGCTGAATAGTTTTTTAATTGTCCCGGGCTTTTGGAAAGCAGGTTATTTCAAAGACTGTGAAACATTGTATAGTGGTCCTCTACAAAGATTGTTCCAATTATGCCCCTGGGATGTACAAATCATGTCCCTGGGATAAAAACACTGTCTACATGAGTGACCCAGGGCCACTCCGCCCACTTGTTTAAACTTACACATATCACTTTATTGTTTTGTAGATGTGTGCTCAGCATTGGCAGTTCTGAATGGGAGCAATACAACAATCCCATGTAGTTTGAGAAACAACATTTATCCAGGATGGCAAGGACCCTTGGCAAATGGGACTTTTTTTGTATATTCCTTTCAAGGAGACACAGGATTTAACCAATTACTTGGTGTTGACAAACTTAGCCGCCTTCACTGGTCCAGCAACAAAGTTGATCTACTACTGTATAATGTGAAGAGATTGGATGAAGGAACATACACATGCACATATGCTGGACCATCTGGTGGAACATTGTCTGTCAATCTTACAGTTCTTATACAGCCATCAACACCTGGAATCTCCAACACAGAGCCCGGTGGTATCGTCCAAGGCACAGAAGGGACACCTCTAACATTGTCATGTACCTCAGTGGGAGGATACCCAGTGCAGACTGTAAACTGGTACAGGGAAAGTACAGCTAACCCGGCGTTGTCATCTGGAGCTGAATCTGTGGTAGCAAGCAATGAATTGTACAACGTGATATGTAATGTGACATTTACGCCGACCAGTGCAGATGATGGAATTTCGTACATATGTCAGTCATTGTATATGGGTGACCTACCACTTTTGCAGTACAGCAGTGTACGCCTTGTGCTTAATCGTAAGTAATTACTGCAAACACCACTTTTGCAGTACACGCAGTGTACGCCTTGTTCTTAATGGTAAGTAATAACTGCAAACACCACTTTTGCAGTCTAGTAGTGTACGCCTTGTGCTTAATGGTAAGTAGTTACTGCAAACACCACTTTTGCAGTACAGCAGTGTAGGCCTTGTGCTTAAAGGTAAGTAATTACTGCGAACACCACTTTTCAGTCTAGCAGTGTACGCCTTGTGCTTAATCGTAAGTAATTACTAATAACTGCAAACAACACTTTTGCATTCCATCAGTGTACGCCTTGTGCTAAATCATAAGTGATTTGGAATATATAATTTTGTATGCAACACACCAAATTAAATCACCATATTTATTAGTTTTTAGCTAGATTTTTTGAAAGGCAAAAGGCAAGTTATTATTCTACTCGCCCGGCATTGGCGTCTGTGTCCGGTTTAGGTTAAAGTGTTATAAAAAGCTAGGTTTTATGGAAAGGCCTGAGGGAATTCATTCAAACTTGAAAAACATTTATTCCCCAAATTAAAATGAACCTGTAGGCCAAGTTTGGTAACTCTTGTTTGAAATTTGTTAAAGTTATGGGCCTTTTGACACTTAGAAATGTTGAAGTCATTTTGCTATTCAAGTCTATATAAACCATGTGACCCCTGGGGCATGGCAAGTTTTGACCCCAGGGGCATCATTTGAACAATCTTGGTAGAGGACCACTAGATGATGCCAAATACCAAATATGAGGTTTTTGATTCAAACTTAAAACTTATTCCCTATATTAAAATGAACCCATAGACCAATTTTAATAACTTTAGTTTGAAATTGGTCAAAATTATGGGCCTTTTACGTTTCTTGGGTGGTCCTCTACCAAAGTTGCTCAAATGGTTCCAGTCTGCTGCATAGGATGGCTGCCAGAGCTATAAATAGACAAATCTTTGAACGACATCTCCTCCAGAACCACTGTGTGGATTTTCTAATTTCACAGAAATAATCCTTAAGTGGTCCTCTACCTTAGTTGCTCATATTGTTCCAGTCCATTGAAAAACATGGCCTCCAGGGCGCGGGGCCATTTTGTCTTGTATGACAGTATTGACAGTATTGAAAACTTTCACAATCTTCCAGGGATCTCACTAAGATTTTTAAATAGGTGTCCTGGGACTCCTTCCCCCTGAAAAGTAGGAGTCCCAAATAGAAAAGAAATAAAAGTTAAGTATGTGACACGCGAGAGTGAATGGAAATTGTACAATTTATACATTTATAAAGTACATGATAGTTATCAATAAAAAAATGATCATGATAATAATAATAAAAGAAAATTATTACTAATATTATTATTGGGTTATGTAATAATAATGATAATATATATTATTTAATCATGTCTTATAAAACAGTATTTTTGTACTAATAAATAATTTTACAACGTGTAAATTCTGGACAATTAGCAATTGATGGTCTAACCTTGTTGATTTGTAATGTGTAGGCCTCGTAAAAAGGTATGATGTGGTGATTACAGTACAGCAGGCAAGTACCAAAGCATAAGTTACTGTCAAGAAGAGTAATTGTGAAACAGGTTAACAGCACAAAAATGTAAGAAAGGAGCAAAGGAAGAGTCCAATAGTAAGCCAGTAAGTTATCTCTAGCAAGCCCCTGCTAAATAAGAGGTATACCTGTCTAGCTAAAGTTTTTCAAACAAGGTTATGGTTCTTTCAACTGATATGTTTGTACATGCTTTGTTTGGCAATATACAAGTGTATGTTGGTAATCAAAACGCTTTACATACTTTAACTGCTAAAATTATGAATTGGACTGGACATTTAAGTGTGTCAAATGGGAACTAATAATGCTTTTTGAAACTTAATTTTTATCAAATGCATATTTTATTCCAAACGACAGATTTTCTTAAAATTTCGCATATACATAAATCAATGTATACTTACACCAAAACATTTAAAAAATAATCTATTGACGAGGATAATAAACTATACGGAAAAAAAAATAAAAAATGGCTCACCGAACTTTGGGAAATATTGGATTCTATGGAGGGTACCTGTGTAGCCGTTTTCCTGTTTCGTTTTAACATACATGAACAACGTATCAATAGAATGGCGATATTTAATGGATCATTTCTGAACTAATTTGTTTGGAAATACATTCCATAAGTGTGTTTTTGATTATTATATATGCTTTATACAGTTTTACTATTAAAAATACTTATTTCGAATGGACATTAGAGATGAAATTAGAGATGAATATTGTAGCCTATATACAATAAAGAAAAAATGAAGCAAAAGGAGAAATTAACCCAATTATTTTCTTTTTGTTGCGAACGTCTTTAATACTTTTATATTGTTAAGCTGACATATTTGTTGTATTTTTGTCATTTAGGCTTAATATGTCCTTACCTTACAGTGTTGTTATTACGAGATCAGTCATTATTAAGTAAATAATATGCATTGCTTTTGTTGGAATGGAATTACAATATTTTAGCAAAGGAAGTTGTTTCTTCAAGTGTAGTCCATTTTGCCCTACAGAGTGATCTGAATGTTTAAATAGACAATAGGGAATTTGTTCGAAAGATTAACTTCCCTACATGTTGAGGTGTTTGTCCGTATATTTAAAAATTATATATATGAAAACATAGTAGTGAAACCCTAATTAATCCATCATCAGTACTGAACCTTTCTGTGATCTAAGTAATTGAAGAAATAAGTATATGCGGTGTCATTATACCAGGTGGAAGAAGATGGAAAGGTTCATGCCTGATGATGGATTAATTATTGAGATTCTCAATACACAAACAATGGAACTTGTACAGGTTAAGGAAGTACAACTCTAATGGGCAATATTTCAAACCTAATTTTACATGTTATTTCCCTTATCTGTATAATATTACAGATATAATTACAAATTTTGAGGGTGGCTTAAACAATTTTTGTTTGAAAATGTTCAGGACAACCCCTTTTCCCATTTTTAGCACACCTGAGCACAATGTGATCAACTTTTGTCCGTCGTGCATCGTCCGTCTTGCGTCAACATTTTCATTCAAACAACATCTCCAAAACCGCTGGGCAAATTTTAACCAAACTTCACAGGAATGATCCATGCTTGACACTCTTTCAAAATTGTTCAAATCGTTTTGGTCCGCTGCATATGTAGGTCACCAGAGCTAAAAATAAATTTAAAAATTGAAAACTTTAAGAATCTTCTTCTCTGAAACTTTATGGCTGAGAGCTTTCATATTTGGTATTTGGCATCCTCTAGTGGTCCTCTACAAAGATTGTTCAAATGATGCCCCTGGGGTCAAAACTTTCCACGCCCCAGGGGTCACATGGTTTATATAGACTTGAATAGCAAAACGACTTCAAAATTTTAACTCTGAAACTGCAAGGCCCAGAGGTTTCATATTTGGTATATAACATTGAATAGTGGTTCTCTACAAAGATTGTTCAAATGATGCCCCTGGGGTCAAAACTGGCTACGCCCTAGTTCTCACATGGTTTATATAGACTTAAAAAGCAAAATGACTTTAAAAATCTTCTTCTCTGAAACCGCAAGGCCTAGAGGTTTCATATTTGGTATGTAACATTGTATAGTGGTCCTCTACAAAGATTGTTCAAATGATCCCCTGGGGTCAAAAATGGCCACACCCCGGGGGTCACATGGTATATATATACTTGAATAGCAAAATGACTTTAAAAATCTTCTTCTCTGAAACTGCAAGGACCAGGGGTTTCATATTTGGTATGTAACATTGTATAGTGATCCTCTACAAAGATTGTTCAAATGATGCCCCTGGGGTCAAAACTGGCCACACCCCAGGGGTCACAATGTTTATAGAGACTTAAATAGCAAAATAACTTTAAAAATGTTCTATTCTGAAACCACAAGGCCCAGAGGTTTCATATTTGGCATGTAATATTTTATGGTGGTCCACTACAAAGATTGTTCAGATGATGCCCATGGGGTGAAAACTGGCCACACCCCGGTGCTCACATGGTTTATATAGACGTAAATGGCAAAATTATTTAAAAATATTTCTCCTCTGAAAACACAAGGCCCAGAGGTTTTATATTTGTTTGGAAACATTGTATAGTGGTCCCCTACAAAGATTGTTCAAAAGATGCCCTTGGGGTTAAAACCGGCCACGCCCAGGGCTCACATGGTTTGAATGAAGTAGCACTTTCTATTCACGCCCTCAAACTCTAGAACAGATTGAGGTATTTTAATGAAACTTAATACATAGATACCTTATAGCGAGACCTCGCTTGGGTTTGCTTATGGGGAGGGTGGGTCAAGATCAAGGTCACTGTTACTAAAAATAGAAAAACGGTTTCAGCTCAATAACTTGAGAATGCATTGAGATATTTTAATGAAACTTAAAACATAGATACCTTATATCGAGACCTCAATTGGAATTGCATATATATCGAGACGTCAATTGGGATTGCATATGGTGTCGGTGGGGTCAAGGGCAAGGTCACTATTACTAAAAATAGAATAACGGTTTCCGCTCAATAACTTGAGAACGCATTGAGATATTTTAATGAAACTCAATACATATAATTATATGGAGATCTGGGATTGCATTATGGTGTGGGTGGGGTGAAGGTCACTGTTACTAAATATAGAAAAACAGTTTCTGCTCAATAACGTGAGAACGTATTGAGATATTTTAATGAAACTTCATGCATAGATATCTTATATTAAGACCTCGCTTGGAATTTCATATCGGGTGAGTGGGATCAAAATCACCATTACCAAAAATAGAATTAATTAGAATTAATACATTTTTTGTGCTGACTTTGATACATTTTGTCGAAACATTTGATTTTCGTGATGCCCCTGTGGTCAAAACAGTAAAAAATGGCCACGCCCTGTGGGTCACATAGTTTATGTAGATTTAGATAGCAAAATGACTTTAAAATTTTTCTCCACTGAAACCACAAGGCCTAGAGGTTTCATATTTGGTATGTAACATTGTATAGTGGTCAAATTATGCCCCTGGGGTTAAAACTGGCCACGCCCCGGGGTCTCATGGTTTATAAAGACTTAAATATCAAAATGACTTTAAAAATCTTCTCCTCTGAAACGGCAATGCCCACAGCTTTCCTATATGTGTTACGTAACATTGCATAGCGGTCCTCTCCAAAGATAGTTCAAATTATGCCCCTGGGGTCAAATCTGGCCACCCCACGAGGGGTCACATGGTTTATATAGACTTAAATAGCAAAATGACTTAAAAAATCTTTACCTGAAACCGCAAGGCCCACAGCTTTCCTATATTTGGTACGTAACATTGCATAGTGGTCCTCTCCAAAGATTGTTCAAATTATGCCCCTGGGGTCAAATCTGGCCACCCCCCGAAGTGTCACATGGTTTATATAGACTTAAATAGCAAAATGATTTAAACAATCTTTACCTGAAACCGCAAGGCCCTATGGTTTGTTCAAGGTTGTTCAACTTATGCCTCTGGGATAAAAATAAGCCACGCCTCTGGGATGCAAATTCCAATTGGGTTACAAGGTCTCGGGTGAGCGTCCTATTTTAAGAGGAAAAGTTAACTGCACATTAATGGCGATAAAAAATTTGGTTGGTAAGCGCTTCGAAACTTTTATTCAAAAGGTAAGATCTCACAGTTCTCTACGCTACAAAGTTTTTATATGGCCATCAATACACCCACGCTTACCATGCGGATGACGGGACGTCGTACGTTAGCCAGACAAAGGCTTTTCATGAAGTACATATGTATTTTAACTGTAAATAAAATGTGTGTTTATGATGTGTGAACAGTAAAATTCGAATAGGCGCATCGCATTTTGATATAGTATATGTTTTGTTGTAACTGATTTAAATACAAGGAACTAAATAATATTTTCATATACAAATATAATATTTTACATATGGATATAACACATTATGGATGTTAACAACAATGAAAATGTGATTTAATTACATTTACTTTTTGAGATAGTGAAAATAGGCTTGTGTTTACATGTATATGTAGATGAATAACCTGACAAGTTATATCGGTCTTTTAAATGAATACATTAAATTAATTAATAATTTAAAAAGCGGGACTGCAAATTACTTTTACAAAGAAATATGTGTTGCATATTGACATTAATTATATTAGTTTCATATCTCCATTATAATATCGTGCTGGGCTAGAAAAACGCGCTTACTATTTATTAACGCCAGCGAAATCACGAAAAAGTCGTGGAAATGACGCGTGTATAGCTGCAATGTTACATGTATACCGCAGCCTAGTCCAAATTTTAAGCGTTATCGGTAGATTCTGAGCTATGTAATTTTTTTATGCTTAAAAATAATCGAAGATTTATTTATAGGAGTTTCATTTGCCGTAAAGATTACATGAAGTTCTTACCAAACGACAATTAGACACAAGTTTGTTTGGGTTGAGTTAGTTTTCAAATCAGTTAATCTGTAAAAACTTCCGTATTTAAATATTCCCCCGGTCAGTCAATATTCCCCATCCAGAGGGCAGTGGGCCCCTTCCCCCAAATCTGATTGAGGACCCTGTGAACTTATTCTGTAGACAAGAGGAGGTAACTATATCAAGGATTTTTGCGGAGTTATTGTCCTTTTTTCAACTTAGATTTTTTGCTTTAGGTCAAATTTTTCAATATCCATAAGAGGTTTTCAATCTCTATACATGACAGTGATAAAAGGATTCTATGAACAAAAGCCTAGAGTACTACCAAATATGAGTAAGTCAAGCGTCCAGCACCCTTAGGCGGTGCTCTTGTTTCTTGTGTGACTATATTGAAAACTTTGAAAATCTTCTTGTCAGAAACCATTCTTTGGATTTCAAAATAATTTCATTGAAATGTTCGTTGGGTGGTTCTCTACTAAAATGCTCAAATAGTTCCGCTTCGTTGAAAAAACATGGCTGCCAGAGCTATAAATAGACACATCTTTAAATGGCATCTCCTAAACCCATCTGTAGATTTTCAAATAATTTGACAGTTCTAAGTGATTCTTGGGTGGTCCTCTACCAAAGTTGCTCAAATGAACGCTCCGTTGAAAAATGTTATGTCAAATTAAGGACACCATATTTTCGCTATTTACTTGAATGTAACCGAAATATTCACCCAGGTGTTCTGGAATAAGACCACTAAATTAATGCACTACATCTGTTATATTTTACTCATTGTGAAAGTGTTATTTCTTGTTACTGATTCTTATTCTTAATATTTTAAACAACATATTACTGCAATGTATTAATTTTAAACTGTACTATGGAAAATCAATAGCACACATTGTATGACCTACTTTTCGCTAAGTAGGCTACAAATCACTAACAATCGATGATTATAACCACCACACTTTATCGGTTATTTTGCATGGCTCATTGCAGATTGACTTGTTAAAGACTACATGTTTTATTCAATCTTGACCAAATTTTCACAGCTAGTGTATTATCATCAGATCTCAGCAGATGCCAAAATGAGCTAGATTGTGTTGCAAACAGCAGAGTTATTGCCCTTTGTTTATTAAAACAATTTTAACTTGGACATTATTCAGGATAGATACTTCATTTTTCATCCAATCTTCACCAATCTTGCACAGTTTGTCTATCACCATGGCATTACAGTTGAAGTCGAATATACGCAAGATCAGACCAGAACCACTAGAGTAATTGCCCTTTGTTTGTGAAAAAAATATGCAAACATAGACATTATACAGGATAGAGACTTCATTTTTCATCCAATATTTACCATTCGTGTACAGTTTTTCTATAATAGTAAGACTTAAGGTGAAGTCGAATATAAGCATGATCGGGCCAGAGACACCTGAGTTATTGCCCCATGTGTTTGGAAAAAAACATCAACAAGTTATCAATGACTGGCTTGCACATGATTTTTGATTCAATGTTGACCAAACTTACAGTTATTTATACATGCAACATAGATTTCTTCAGAGCCTGCATAAACATCCTTTATCATCATTGGACAGAAAATTATCAAAGAAAAAGCAAAACTTGACCTCATAGCACAGACATCGCAATTATTGCATTGCAACTAGTTCTCCAAAACTGTTTGCGAAAAAGACATCAATATCTACTGTTTCGGCCTTTAACCAGAATTGTGAATGACTTAATGAAAATTTGAATTCATATACAGATATATCTTGCCTTTTCATCTACTTTTTCCACGAAGTATACATTGCATTCCAATTTTATTTCAGCAGTATGCGGTGACCATATTCATCGTGACTCTAGAAGTCAGAATTTTTACCCAATCTTAATGAAACTTGGTCAGAACATTTGTCTTTATGGTATCTGGAGTTTGAATCTGGGTCATGTGGGGTCAAAAACAAGGTCACTAGGTCAAATTGAAGAAAAAGATTGCTAACACTCTAGAAGTTACATTATTTGCCCAATTGTCACAATTGAAACTTGCTCAGAACATTTGTCCCAATGGTATCTGTGCCGAGTTGTAATTTGGGCCATGTGGGGTCAAAAACTAGGTCACTAGGTCAAATTGAAGAAAAAACTTCAATTTCAATATGTACTTATCATATTTTGAATGTCTGATGTCACTTAAGGTTTTAAAACCATGATGATTAAGGCCGCATTTCCATCAGTTCGTATCAGTATATCCATATCCGTTTAAAAAATCTAACACACGGAAAAGTGAGCCACCCAGGGCCATTTGGCCCTCTTGTTTAAGGACTTGTTTAGGAACAACTTGCAAACTCTTCTTGTTTAAAACTACTTAAAACTGCCTAAGCATTTTTGGTTATGTAGCCTTGCCTTATGGTCCTGTTTAAAATTGTTTAAGTGAATCTTCTGGTCTGAAACATGGCTGTTATATTCATAGAAATAGCTGTTCAGGATGAATTGTCAGACTTAAATTTGATTTATTTTGGCAAGTTTCCTTGAAGTTTCAGCATGACGAAAATTGTATAGCACTATATTGGCAATATTGTTGCAGCTCTTTTGGTAAACAATTCCATCTTTTTAATGGTAATGAAATTGCAAGCAATTGCAGAATGTCATGTTCATTTAAATCAATCTTTTTCTATTAAAAGTATTTTGCTTTTTTTTAATAAAAGAGCCTATTAGGAAACAAACCTGTTTATTATGAACTATGCCTTATGACAAGACAATTACTTTGTTTTGATACAGTCTTTCAGTTTAGTAACTTAATTGCCATAAGTGTTAATGAAAAAAAAAAGTTAATGAAAAACAAAACATTCTGTCTTTTGTGGAAGACAATGTCAGTGTTCACATTAATTGTTTTTATCTACTAGCCAAAATTATTATGCAATTATAGTAACCAGATGAAATTTCCACTAGCCCGACCATATGCATTACTTAATTTCTACTAGCCAGAATTACATTTCACTAGCGCCAGGCTGTTGGGCTACTGGTTAGCGTGAAGATTCCAATTTCACATTTTTTGCAAGTGGAAGCAACCAAATATTGGCTCAACAATCAGCAATTCAAACGCCTTGTTTTAAATGCATGTAAAGGACACATGTATAGCTGTTTCATTTGATTAACTTTAATTATGCTCTGGTGAGCGAATAGGGCCACTTTGGACCTCTTGTTTGTCTAGTCTGGACCAAACTTGCACTGTTTTTGTATTAACAGAAGGTCTCAGTCAGTGTCCAGTATGGACCAGATGGGAACAGAAAGACCAGAGTTATTTCCCCTTGTTTGTGAAAAAAATCCATAAATTGTCAACAATTGGCTTTCCATAGAGAATTAACTTTTCTTTCCTTGTTGAATAAACTTCAGTGATTGAAATTAGGAACTTAAAATGCAAGCCCTTTAACTCATAGTTTCATTCGGTTCGTCATAAACCATCCATGGGTGGCCTGTCTGCCACATCAGTAGAAACTTACTCTAGCCTTTAGCTTCATATTCTGAATCATCCTTCCGCACACATTTTTTGCCCTGGTTTAGCACCGGGTGTATATACCAATATACCAGTTGATTATCGATTCAGATCGAGGCTGAAAGAACGTAAATTGTCAACTAAAGCTCAGCAGATATAGTATAAATAATTCTACTTGTACCAATAAGCGTCTCTAGCATGATTACTGCTGAAACTCATAAGCGCTTTCAGACAATGAACAAGCGAAAACTATACAGGACGTCCGGGAGTATTCGGAAGGTACACGTGTTACTTAAGATGCGTTTTACGTCATTAATCTATGTGTTGATGGCTGTAAAAGTTGTGTTTATTTGTTTACGCTGATTTCCGCAAAGAGTTGGGAGAATATAAAGACAAAAAGTAGGTTTTGATGATACAATTGTTTATAAATTTTTAACAAGCCTGAAGTGCTTGTTATTCTATAAAATGAACAAGCCCGTGCCAAAAATTTACCAGTCATACAGGCTGGTGCTAATTTTGACCACTGAAACTTGCACAGTTTGTGTATTAAGATCTCATCTGGGCGCAACGATGGGCCAGATAGAACCACAAACACTCGAGTTATTTCCCCCTTTTATACCACCAGCATCTTGATGCGAGAGGCATATAGTGATTGTCCTGTTTGTCCTTCTGTCCGTCCGTCAGTCCTTCCGTCCGTGACAAGGTTAAGTAGATTTTACCGTTTCGTCTAGTCCAAACACTGCTTGCTACAACACTTGGATACTTAAACAGTTGTTGCTTATGATCATCCCCAATCCACCCATATCACCCAACCTCACTTTGACTTTAACATTGACCTAATTTGGATTAAGTAATGGGCTATCCAGCACCAACTGGGGACATGTGTGTTTAATAAACACAGAATCTTGTTTATGAGAACATTTGCAAACATATACTTTGTGTAATATAGAAACTTCATTTTTCATCTAATCTTGATCAGACTTGAACAGCTTGTTTATGGCCATAATATCTTATGATAAACCCAGGAATTGCCTTTATTAGGCTATGAAGAACAGAGTTATTGACCCTTGTGCGTGAAAAAAAACCCATCATGTTCATGATAGAGACTTCATTTTTCACTAGGGATGGCAACACATAGTATTTCAGTAACTCACGAATTGGTTTTGGTATTTAAGATGCTAACCAGTAAGCTAAATATCATTCAAAAGACCTAAAAAACACAATTAAAAAGCAAATACATTCAGTATGATGATCTGTTTTATTTCCTAGTTCTAATTGATGATAAACTTACGTCTGTCTCGTGCAACTGTCGGATGGTTACGGCTGTCTTTAGTGCATTCACGTGCAACTGTCGGATGGTAAACATATCACGGATTGCTTGAGCCTTTTTCCCATCAGTTCTGACCCTTATTGCATATGTATTGCACCTATCAATTGCCAGGTGATTTAACAGGAAAAAGCCAGACAGGCATCTGTATAGCACCTGTGGATTACCAGGTTAACTACAGCAGAAGCAGGACATGCTTCTGTATTGCACCTGTCGATTGCCAGGTCAACAACAGTAAGTCTGATGATGGTCATTTTGTCGGCGATGACATTGAGATGTCCAACCTGCTCTCTGCCTTGGCCCATACTCAGTTAAGCACTTTGCCCCTTTTGTTTCATGTTCATGTTCATGTTTCATTAATTTTTCTAATGTTCAAAGAGTATGTGATCTTTTCTAGGCATCAAGAGTCACTTAGGTTAAGGCTATTGCAATAGGAGAGTATCTTCCAAATATGATACCTGGCAATTCATCCAGGGTCCTTTCACACTTCTTGGACAAGGTTTATGACTTACACTAGCATTACTATTTGCGTTTTCACACCGACCACATGCAAAGCAAGAAGCATATTATTTTTGACAAACTATTATGCCGTGTAACCATAGCCACAGTTCAGCTTGATATCAAAGTTGACTGAAGAGAGAAATTGACATGGCATCAACCTTTCTAAGCAGAAATTACTTTGTACCATTCTTGATTGTTGAAAAGCATGGTTGCAAGGATTTTGGGTTGGTTTACAAAGAGTAAGACACAGTTGATCTGCCAGTTGGATGATACTCTTTATTTCATATATGCTTATTAAGATTTGTTCAAACTTGGACATACCTTTTACATCAGTGCAGTTTCATTCATTTTTAGAACTCAGGTGAGCCCTTTGGGCTATCTTGAGCCTCTTGTAAAGAGCTGCTATTGTCTAGTTTGTTAGCGCATATAAATATGATTTCATATTGCCTTGTAGTACGACCGTCTAAACCAACGGTAATCCTGATTGGGTCTCCTGCGGACGGAGATGCAGTGTCCGACATCGCCACGTGCAATACGTCCGGCTTCAGACCCAAAGACATCTCAATCAGCTGGACGTTTGGAAACGAGAATCCCGTTATAGCCGAGAACCTGAGCCCCGTCAACGTCTCCAATACTTTCACTGTGTCAACCAATTACAGTCGAGCGGTTGTCAGGTCAGACAACGGGAAACAACTGACATGCAGCTTGTCACATCAAACTATGTCTGGTCAATTGTCTACTAATGGAACCATCAACGTATTATGTAAGTGGTGTCTCCATACATATTCAGTATGCTACTTTGAAACTTAGATATTTGAGTCACAAAAACCTTCCCTGTTATCGCAAGTAATGACATTTCAATTGTTTTGATATATATTTTTTTTTTCAAAAGTTTCTTAAGATGATTTTAATAATTATTCTTATGGAAGTAGATACTTTTAGAATGTTCAAACAATACATGTTCACACAACTAGGAATATATTTGTAGTGACAAGAAATGCAGCTTATCATTTATTGAACCACAGTGACTATGTCTGATATCATGTATAGTTTAGTTTCGTGTTAAGGATTTATGGATGCTAAATATTTTCTGAATCTTTAACTAAAATTTACAATCAATGGAAATATTTTGATAAGCATTTTAAAAAATCAGACATGGTGGATGCTTTGCATTCATATTGGTTTGGTTAATTTTATTGTACTATACAGTAGGTATATGAAAAACGCTTAAGCAAGAGATGCATGAATATTATATATTTATATATTGTTTAAAAAATCTATTGTATGGTTAAGCATTGACAATTATGGTTTCAATTATGAATGCATACATGTCTCAGTAAAATTTAAGTTTGTACCAGTATATCAGATGACCGTATATGATAGCATAATAATACTCTATAAATAATAAAAGGGATTAGTTGTAATAAAACATATATTTTGATATTCACAGTTCGTCCGCTAACTGCAGCCATCAGCGGTAATCGTGAGATTGTCGCAAACGGATCAAATAAGCTAACACTGACATGTGCAGCTGGGGAGTCCAACCCTGCTTCTAACATTACCTGGTATAATGGATCCACACAAATCACCAGCAATCGGTCGTATGACATTGTTGTAGGAACACAGTGGAACGGGCTGATGAGAAGTCAGGAGCTCTGGCTATATCCTACACGTTATATGAATGGAGACACCATAATATGTGAAGTGAGAAATGAGGTGTCTCCTAGTGCCGTCTTATCCAGCAGTGGGACGCTTAATCTCAAATGTGAGTATGCTCATCTAGCATGCAAACAATAAGTTACTGATGCATATGTTTGCTGCATACTTACGAATAAAATGTGTCCATTCTCCTCGCAATATGGGTCTATTATTGCTTCAACTTAAATACACAACAAAATTAATGAGTTCGTCTCATATATTGGTCTCTTAAAGTTGAGCAAGAATAAACCTGTCATGTATTTTCTTGGGTATGCTTTAAGTGTTCGTGTTACATTCACTCTTTTACTTGTGCACTCTGATACTAAACATACCACTTTTAAAACGTATGCATTAATAGCTGGTGTTTGCTAGTTTCATGTTTCATTTCATTGTTTGTCTAAATGCGTGATTTACTGTAACTTTCCATATATCCTAATCATGTAACCACATATACAGACCATCCTATCGTGAATGTTGCGGCCTCCCCCAGTACAACATTGACAGAGGAACCATCAGGTACAGGGACGTTAATGTGTACAGTAGACAGCTCCACCCTCCAACATCTCCTGGTACCATGACAACGTCTTCCTCACAACAGGTGCTCCAACTGATGGAAGACTGGTGTGCACTATTAATCCAGTCATTAGAGAGAGCTATGGAAATTACAGATGTGTAGCTGATAACACAATCCATCCAAGGATGATAAGTTAATAGAAATAAGTGTGAAATGTAAGTCAGTTATGAATTTCAAATGACAAGCTTGCCTTATGTTACACATTAGTACATGTAACTGAAAACAAGTAATTTCTCTATTGTAATTAACTAAGTTATTTTACATGAATTTATATACTAACAACACAGTTCGACCCATGAACACATTCATTGACGGCAACAAGGTTATCACCGCCGACGGACAGAACACGGTGACCTTGACCTGCACAGCCGGCAACTCGAACACCGTATCTTCCATACTGTGGACATACGGCTCTGTTACATCTACACAACCCGTGGTATCAGATAAAGCCTCTAACTATGGAGGGAGAATAGCGCGCAGTGTGGTTACCCTGACACCCACTAGAAATGATGATGGGAAGAATGTAACCTGTACAGCTAACAATGAACTGAACCAACCGGCAACATCATCTGTCGCATTGAACCTCATCTGTATATAGCTCTACACTGTATAGCATGTTTTATCCCATCATCGCGCCTGCATTGACAAAATAACAACCCGTTGGATAAACTTAGCTGTATTTCCACACTAAAAACAACACCTCGTGGGATGAACTTAGCTGTATTTCCACACACTTAAACTCTTACATACATCAAACACGCTTATTATAATTACGTAATTTTGCTTATGTTTGTGACGTCATTTGAAGTTTACCGCGTTTTTTCAGTTATTTTCTTTTATTTATAATGCCCCCATCGAAGATAGCAGGGTATATTGGTTTGCTAATGTCGGTCCGTCTGACTTTCGGTCGGTCGTTCGGTAGACCACGTTCGTTTCCGTTCTCTAAGTTCGACAGTTTTCATCTGATCTTAACAGAACATCATGAACACTTTTGTGGTCATAATATCTAGGTCAAATTGATAATTATCCAAATTACCCTTGGAATTGTGGAGTTATGGCCCTTAAATTATCGGAAATTGGCCGTTTAAGCTGTTTCCGCTCTCTAAAACAAACAATTTTCATCTAATCTTCACCAAACTTCATGAACATGTTTGTAATAACAATATCTAGGTCAAGTTCGATAATCAGCAAAATCGCCCTAGGAATGGTGGAGTTATGGCCCTTGAAAGATCTTAAATTAGCTTGTTTTGCCATTTCCGCTCTCTGTGTCTGACAGTTTTCATCCAGTCTTCACCAAACTTGATGACAATGTTTGTAATATAAATATATAGGTCAAGTTCGATAATCAGCCAAATTGTCCCAGGAATTGTGGAGGTTTGCCTTTGAATCATCTGAAATTTGCCTTTCTATTGGTTTCTGCAGTCCAACAGTTTTCATCTGATCTTCACCAAACTTTATGAAAATGTCTGTTATAATAACATCTCGGCCATTTTTGATAACCTGTCAAATCATCCCAGGAGTTATTGCCCTTGATATGTCTGGAATTTGCGTTTTTGTGCGGTTTCCACTCTCTAAGTCCAACACTGTTCATGCAATCTTCACCAAACTTCATGAGCATGTTTTTGTACATAATATATTATATATTAGGCTGGTTTAATAATCAGCCTAATGGCCCCAGGAATTGTGGAGTTATGGCCAATGATTATCTAAAATTAGCCTGTTTAGATATTTTAACCTGGAGGGGGGCATAACTGTTTTATAAACAGCTCTTGTTTTCAAAATAAAGACAGAAAATGATGGGATAAATATAATACCAGATTAGTGATGAATGCGGATAAGTTTATTTGCTTGGCACATGAAAACCTGAACCACTTGCCAAGGCTTGTGGTGTAGTTTTTGTAAGCCTCGCTAATTAACCTGACCGGGTATCTGTATTCAGCACTAACCTAGTATTCTCTATGTTCTTTTATAGTCACGAATATACTAATGCATGTCTAGTCTATTATTGTGCAGCAATTTCCTCTTCAGTTCTAAATAATCAGTATGTGTTTATTCAAAGTGACATTAAATAACTACTGAACCATATATAAATATAAAACTCTAGGAATAATTCAAAGCTGTTAACAATACAAACTCACATGCGTTCTATTGGTATTGTTATTTTGTGATTCATACATAAATTTATCTTCAGCAAAGGTTGTCTGATACCTAACTCCATAACAATTTCTTGTAGATCGTCCAGAGATTTCCCCGATACCGGCCCAGTCTGCTGTTGAAGGTGACTCGCACACACTGCCTTGTGCAGCTCACAGTAAACCGCCCGCTATCTTTCAATGGTACAGGAAGGGATTCAGTGACGTACTCTATCAGATATCTGGTACCCCCGCATCTAACCAGGGACCGTACACAATACGTCCAGTTAACAGAACGCATACAGGAATATATACGTGTATGGCAGATAACAGCATATTAAACCGGGACCAACAAGACGTTACCCTAACTGTTCTGTGTAGGTCTAACTTGTGTATTTTATATATATTTAATGAATGTATTTATTTTACTTAAATGCATATTTTGTATGATACAGGTATGCTACAAAAACATATTGCTGCTTAACTTTTATTTTCATTCAGATCCTCCCGATGTCACAGTTGTTGTACAGAACACATCAAGTAATGCTAGCATATCTCAGTTGATGTGCAACGCCGCTGGTGTTCCTAATTCGTACACATTCAACCAGACCTGGACACAGGATTGGCCTGGGTATGGCAAGATCAGGGACTGGACTGGCAGTGGTAACACATTGGCACTGGACCTACTCACGTACGCACATTCTGGACTGTACTCCTGCTCTGCAACTAATGGTATAACGGTGTTTGGGACAGAACAAGAATACATGCAAGGAGCTGGGTACCTGCTTGTAAAAGGTAGCATTAACATTCCGCATTCAGATAAGCAAAGTATGTAGATAATTGTATGAACAATATGAGTACACTACATGTATTTATTATATAAACCTTTTTTTTTCATTTTTTACAGTTGACATACTACAATGATACTTCTCTGACTAAATACATTAGTTAAGTAGTTGCTTCATCCTTAAGTACAATAGTTTCTTACACTCCAGCGCAAGAGAAAATATATAAGACCTGACTTATATTGCCTAGCTGCATAATAATTATTGCTCACCACTATTACATAGTTCACACTGTCCCATGAGCTGTTCACTGGCATAAGAATAATACTGCATGTTACGTTATTTATTTATGTGTATCAATTCCCATTTTACTATGCAGATGCACCAGTCATTTGCACTCCAGCTGTGGCTACAGACAGTATCCACATGGTTGCCACTGAACTTGGAAAGCATGCATCCGTCACCATGCATGTTTTTTCAAACAGTGGTGGTATACATGCTTCGGTATTCAAAATGGTGAATAGCACTAGAGGAACATCGTCAGTAGGGACAGTAAACATGTCATCTACAGCTGTACAACTACCAGTGTTTCACCACATAGTTCCTGCGGAAGGCAACTTAATCAGTATTTCTATCTTCATTGAGCAAGTAGAAGACTTCGGATTGTATGAGGCAGAATTATCCAATATTATTGGACACAAGACCGTGCACATTAATATTGAAGCTCAAGGTACAGCTTTTATGTGTTTAATGATTGTACCCATCAAATATGTAATCAATATTTAACAAGATTATTTAACAAATAATTACATAATTTTTGTATTGTCGAAACATTGTCAAAATGTTACAAAGACATTCCGTAAGTGGGATTGAAGTATCATTATCATTTGTAAAGCGGGTTTTCCTTGGATCATTACACTTAATGCCTATATTATCATCAGGTGTCGAAAGTAGGGCGTAAGTTAAAAATTGATTAATCTGCTTTAGCTTGATGTAGACATGTCTGGCTATTAAAGAAAAATAAAACTTTCTATTAAGGATGTTTCCTGCTCATTTTGTAAATATTGCTCCAATTGTGAATGATCCGGATGTTAAAAGGTTTGAAGACATCATGTGCTCAAGCTGGGAGGCACAACCTTTGTCCAGAGCATAACTTTCTCCATAATGAATGGATTTTCAAATGACTATGCAGACGTGATACCCGTTATAAAATGGCATGTTGTGCGTAAGAAACAGGATCAGGTCCCAATTCAAGGCCAAAGAACAAATACAAGAATTCGTCCAGAGCGTAACGTTGACCAGAGCCATCCTTAAAAAAAATGTTTGTTTGGAGTAACGCGACCGGCGTATGAAATTGGGCCCGACTCTATAAGTGTTTTAATAGGTCTCTGTGAAGCATTTTGTTTCCTATTCGAAGAAGTAGTTATGTAAGTATCATATTTTGTTTGTAATTAATTCATAACGTTTTGTTTTATAAACTAAACTCAGCGTTCTAATTACCTTGCAATAATATTTCCAATAAATCCGATAAAAAAACAAGTAGTTAATAATAACACCAGTTAAAACTGAAAATGACTGTGTGACGTCATCAATAAGCCGGGCTTTCAAATCTGCAAGCCGTTTGCAACACATATAACAAAAAGAAAACAACACTGACACAAAAGGCAATATAACCTGCACGGACATTTGACAAAAACAACTGCAACAATTGTTTCTATATTTTCCCCTTCAAAGTTTGCTTCACAAATCGGTTCACGTTATGCATGGGTGCGCGTTTAACTTTTTTTTACAGACATGGCAACCTGTGTCGGTATAAGATAACGTGCAACAGGTGTTGATATAAACTATAAGATATATGTGTATGTGTATTTATATGATAATTTAAAGATACTGAACTCCAGATGGGCATTCAATTTTGCCTGTTCGTAGTTATGCTTGAAAAGTACAAACATGGGTTTAACGTCAATATGTATATAGAACACAATTACATACTGATACAAACGATATATTTAATTGAAATAGAAGTTGAGAAACTAGCTCTTTCCTGGAAATCAGAATTCCCGATTTAAAAAAACCGCGGGTTTCCCCAATACAAGCATCTAATTCAAGTGTGCGCATGCGTGACTCGAGAAAACTTAACTGTCACTAAATTATCCTCAATATAGCGCTATTTTTAAAATACTCGATGGGTTATAGCGTCTGCAGATGCTATAGATTTTAGGACGATAAAAAGGAAGAGAGACAACTACACAAAAAATCCTTGTTTTTTCAGGTAAATAAAAACACACATGTCTAATTTTTTTAAGTGTTTAATACGAGTATGTAATATCATCATGTATTTAACACAATTTTCTTTCGTTTTTACAATTAGACCATCTGGACCACCAAGGTTCAGTCCCTTTAAGCAAAGCACACGAGGTATCGTTTCAATTTTGTGTCTCGAATTGTATTGCGTCCAACGCAGACGTTATGAAACTTAGTCGTGTGCATTTGTCGCCACCCAAAAAAATTAATAAAGTAAAATAAAAATCTACTTACCTACCCACCCTTGAAATTCTGGGTTGCGTTACTGCAAACAATTTTGTTAAGGATGGCCCAGCATGGCTGGATTTTCAAACAACTTGGTAGAAGTGAAGTGTCCGTAGGCCAGGGCTCTAGATAAGACGGTTTTGGGCGTAACTTTGGAAAATACTAATTAAAAATTATAAATGGGAGTACTAGTATTCATTAAAAATCTAGACATAAATTATGATTGACTTTGAAACTGATGCTATTTAATTTGATCATGAATTTCTCGCAACTGGTATATGTTGATGGAAATATAGTACATATAGTGCAAAGAGTATTAAATAGCAATTGTTGATTCAATTTTTATATATCTTTAAAGTATTAAAATAAATTCAACGTTTCATAGTTTTGCCTATGTTGCGGTAAATACATATTTTATGTTGAATTTAGGGAGTACCAGTACTGTTTAAGTTAATGTTTTTATCAAGAACGCTGCCCTTGGCCCAAGGTAAAGGTCATAAATCAAGGTCATATGTCAAATATAAGAAATCATTTAGACATTGTTCAGAGCGTATGTTTGTCCAGCATGGGTGGTTTTCAAATAACTTGGCAGGAGTGAAAATCATTGTGAGACGACATGTCATGAACAAGAACCATATCCCCAGGTCAAATGTCAATGTGACAATGCAAGGTCAAAGGTCAAACATACGAAAAACATCCAAAGTACTTTTTTCAGCATGGCTGAATTTTCAAAGAATGTTTTAAGACTTTGTCCAGAGCATAATTTTGTCCCGTATGAATGGGTTTTCAAATAACTTAGCAGAAATGAAAAACGTTGTAAGACAGCATACCACGCCTCGTACAAGAACCATGTACCTAGGCCAAATGTCAAGATCAGAATTCAAGGTCAGAGATACGAAATTAATCCTTAAGACTTTGTCTAGCACATAACTTTGTCCAGCATGGACAAATAACTTGAAAGAAGTTAAAAGCATTGTTAGATGGTGAGTTTCGCCCAAGAACCAGATCTTTAGGTCCAGGGTCAAGGTCACTAATCAAGGCAAGGTTTAAGGTCAAATATAAGAAATGAATCCTTTAGACCTTTTCTGGACCATATTTGTATCCAGTATGTAGGGATTAAATAAAAAAAAAAGCAGATTAGCGATAAGCATTTCTAGTCAGAGTGTCGTGCCTAACCATGTCAAGTCGTCCAAGACCAAGGCCACACTTAAAAGTCAAAGCTAAAATATATGGTCAGAACCTAATATTTGCAATACATAGGTTAATTTTCAAATGCGTAGGCAAAAATTATCTCTATCATGATCAAACAATAAATCTGTTCTTTGCCTAAAATTATTTATGTTCTGATTATTAGCTCAATGGCCGAAAGAAATCTGCGACATACATTGTGTGTTCGGCATTTTCCATAAGATAGTAGACTGGTATGCGCCGGACCCGGCAAGCTCAGTTGGTAGAGCGCTGGACTGTCAATCCGGGGATCGTGAGTTCGAATCCCAGCCTGGCCATATAGCTTATGTGGTGATTGGTTATGAAATTATGTATACGGCCTTTCGAAACCTACCTCTGATTTAAGTAGAGCAGTTGTCTGTTCATTGCATAGGTATGGGCACTCAGTACTGGTAGACCTCTCAGATCGGCTAAGCTTGCCCAAGAAATGTGTGAGTTGGTTAACTGACTGCCGTGATATGACTGAAATACTGTTAAAACGGCTAAAATTCCAAACAAACAAACAAATAATTGTATGCAGGCGGACTAGACTGAAAAGCATACCTATATGCGACCAACCAGTAACAATATCAGAGGAAATATGCAAATCAAAAGACAGTTTTGGCTACACTATGATACATTTTATTTTGTTCAAAAAAAATTTTTACTCCGGCGCCAAATATATGAATTTTTTGAAGTTGTTATTTTTATTTCAACTTTTGCAAATTCAATATAGCATTTTCTTAAATTTATTAATATGAAAAAGAATTTCCCAGTCTAATTGGATCTGCCACTGCTGAGTCTCATTCCAAACCTGTTAATAAGTACTGGCTGTTTCTGCACAATCGACAATTTTTTTATTACTTTGGACAGTTCTTAATAAATATTAATATGAAAGGGTAGAAAAGGTAGACTTCTTTAATGTCGCATACCTGTAACAGTGTTCTTTTCTGTAATATATACATAATGCATATAAACTTAAATATTGAAACATATATATAGCGTGTCAATTAATTTATTGAATTACTTTGTCAGGGCCACCACAACCACCACATGATATCGCAATAGAACAGGCAACCCATAACTCAGCTCTAATATCATGGCAGCAAGGTTTCCATCGTGGATTTCCACAAACGTTTGTAGTGCAAACAAGCACTGACGGCAAACACTGGAAGAATGTCTCTGAGGCTGATGGTGGAATGCATATTACTGGGTCTCGTTTTAATTCCACTATCATGGGTCTAGAGCCATCAACTCTGTACTTCGTTAGAATGTTCTCCTTCGACTCTAAAGGAGCCAGTGCATATTCCGAAGACATCAACTTTACAACGACCACAGAAAAAGGTCACCTGCAATTGCATTGTGCATTTGTATAAGCCGATACATATGTATGACAAACCTGAAATTCCCTTATATTGCTGTGCTGGATATGGTGGCCTCCTTGCGGTCGGGGTGTCGTGAGTGGGGAGCGCTAGAATCATTTTTGTTCTAGAGCAACACTAAATAGATGTACACTAAAATGAACAAGCTAGTTGGTGCAACTGCAATGAAATTGTATCCATAATTTGTAAATGCACAAACCGATATTGGTTAAAATACACACACAATCGACATTTTGAACAATATGACTTTTCTATTTCTATAATGTTTTATTGTTAACGTTCAACGTGTACAATGTGTAGTTTCAGAACATCAAGCAGCTTCTCAAAGCTCCACTGCAAGTATAACAGGTGGAATTGTTGGGGGCATTCTGGTTTGTGCCGTTATCGTTGTCTCAGTTATTATAATAAGGCGCCGCTACGAGATTCAGCGTTCGTGCAAACGTAAAGGTAAAACAACATGACGTCTGAATATAAGATCATCAATTTAAAAACAAAAATAATAATAATGTATTATTATATTATTATTAGTATTAGTAGTAATATTAATATTATTATAAGTATTAGTATTAGTATTATTAGTATTATTATTATTGCTATTGTTATTATTATTATTATTATTATTATAATTATTATTGATTAACGGGGAAATCACCGTTCTTTTCAAAATTAAAAGGACAGTTTTGTCTTAACGGGACGTGTTCGCATTGTTATTGACGTTCGCCATAAAATGTCTTAACTTGAAAGAACTAAAGGGCTCAAGAATAATGGTTCACCACAGGGATAACAAAAACAAGAAACAAGTTGCAACATAAGACCTACGGATCGAAAGGCTACCGCCTCAACTACTTGGCCAGTCCGATTTATATATTTAAATCTCAATTTTGTGCTTACTTCCTACAAGTGTTCCACGTGTTGTCAATTCCAACGAAAACAACAGTATGCTATTAATGCTCTACTGAATGCAGCTCTTCAAGTCGACAGAACATATGAGATATCAGATGCAAGGCACGATAACAATGAACGTACGCACGTCTTTTTGATTATGTCTATATCATTTATACGTTCTATGTAAATCTAGATCTACAGAAAAAAAGATGTATTTTTGTTTTGTTATCATGGTTGCATCTTCAGAAATAAACACTATTATTATTGTTTAAATATGCTTGCTGCATTTAAAAATTAATTGGTAACACCACATATTTCAAATGCTTAACTACACACGTATTAGTATGGACATGTAGCTGCAAACGAATTATAAATAATATTGCTTAAATTGATTAATTATGTGTACAATTTAACTATACATGTACACACTCACGTGTATCTTATGTTTATAATTAAGTTATTCCCTTCTGGTAATTTCAGATTTGTATTCAGCATTTCAAAATCAAACAAGGTTTGTTTTAGTCTTTTATGATTTATATTTATGGATTAACACGTAAAAACTATCATAACTACCAACTGTGTTATTACAAATCAAAGACTGATAAAAGATGAACAGTTCACAGGAGGTTTGCTTGCTATTTACCGAAAAGTTTATATGTTATGTCTTGTCTAAACGTTATACCTAAATATACTTGATCAGTTAATTTGCTATTTCAGGAACGAAGAAACATCGCCTTTTGATCAAAATGCATTCGACACTGTTCAAAAGAATGTACAGACATACGAAACATTACGTAAGATATGATTTATACTATCTTATTGTTATCTGAATTAATGCCAGACTATAATTTATCGCAATACAACGTGCAGAATTATCTAATAATAATAATAATAATAATAATAATAATAATAATAATATATATATATATATATAAGTGAAGAAAAAACGCCAAATATATTTGTAAAACAAAAAATAGATTCTTTGTTTGATGCACACATGCCCCATATTGGTGCTGGATAGCCCATTTCTAAGTCCAAGTTAGGTCAAGGTCAAGATCAAAGTGAGGTTGGATGATATGGGTGGATTGGGGATAGTCATATGCAAAACTATATAAGTTTCAAAGTGTTGTAGCAAACACTGTTGGTGCTAGACGAAACGGTAAAATCTAGTTAACCAAGAAACAGCCAATTCGAATTATTCTAATTGCACATTAGGTTATGGTGAAGGTCAAAGTGAGGTTGGGTGATATGGGTTGATAGGCAATGGTCATAAAGAACAACTGTGTACGTATCCAAGTGCTGTAGTAAGCGGTGTTGGTGCTAGACGAAACGGTAAACTCTACTTCATGGACGGAAGGACGGACAGAAGGCCGGAAGGACAGGACAGGACAATCACTATATGCCTCCCGCATCAAGATGCCGGGGGCATGAAAACATTGAACAACAACAACTTGTTTGTGGTGTTAATTATGCACCTTCAATGCCGATAGCCTGTTTTAGCAAATGCGATATACAAATGTATGTTGTTGTTTTTTTTGATACCCAGACACTTTAGAGAGAATTGCCTACATTTTTTAAAATGAAATTTAACGATTAAAGAGATAAACAAAAACGAGCATAAATAGAAATACAAATGACACTCGTACACAAATACAGAACTGTAATTCAACATAGAATAATACTAGGGATGGGACCGAATACTGAAATCAATATTCGAATATTCGTTTTAGGTATTAGAATATATTCGAATATTCGTTTTGTATATACTACTATATACTACTATATACGGCACTCTGTCCGAATATTTACCTATCCGAAATATGTATACAGCGTGTACGTAGTTGTTTTACCTTGTTTCAGTAGTAAATGAGCGAGTGTTACTTAATGAGTGTTAGGCAAATACAAAGAAATGTAAGATATTGTTAAATGTATTGTAAATTAATTTGTCAATCGTTCCGGGTTTTTTCCGAACCATGAAGCTTGTATCTGATGTGCAGATTACACGTTGCCTGGGTTTTGTCTAATGACCGCGTTAAGTACTTCCAAGCACGTGATGGTGGCATTGTTTATTAATAAAGACTATTGTGTAATATACTGTGTTGATATAATGGAGTATAATTTACAAGTGACGTATATTACGATTGACCAGATCATGCTAGATGTGTTAAAGAAATTGATTTGCTGATGATGGATTCATTTTGATTGGTCTACTTAGAGAGTAATTGTAATTTACTGTAAACAAGTTAACGGTATAGATTTCACTTAAGGATAATAAACAACAATGTACGCCTTGTACAAACTGTGAAACCGTAATCACAACATGGCACAGTTTTGTTATGTGTGGATGCAATACGTCTTAGTCAAGCCTCCTACAAACCGTCAATTCGCGGCCCTTGTGAAGACGTGCCCCCTTCCAATTATCAATTGTTGTTAATTGGACATGTTTGGCATGTGTTGTAAAAACGTTACACTGCCCCCGCCCACCTGCTAGGCAGGAAATACGACTGGAATTCATGTAAACTTGCAATCAAACTGGAAAAAAACACGATTTTGTAGAAGAAATTGTGTTCTTTAAATAAATTAAAAAATATAATACTTTGATAATAATATTCGAATATTCGGTCCCATCCCTAAATAATACGCAAATTGCTGGGAACAATTTAGTATGCACGTCTATTTAATTCATAGCGCATGAGGCTTTAAATACACGTGTGGAGATGTGTTTTTTTTCTGTAATTACAATACATAGAATGTATTACTTGTATGTGTGTGGATTTTTTGCAGAATTATAAATTTGTAATAATTGTAATTTAACTTAAAAAAAATTGTGTTTAAACTTACAGAACAAAGCAGTGGGTATGTATTGAATAAATGAATATGCATGTATTGAATAAATGCATTTTTATCACCATAATCATAATATAAATAGTAATAATAATAATAATAATAATAATAGTAATAATAATAATAATAATAATAATAATAATAATAATAATAATAATAATAATAATAATAATAATAATAATAAATAATAATAATAATAATCATCATCATCATCAGAAGCAGCAGCTGCATCATCATCATCATCATCAAAAAATAATCATGGCTTATTTGATAATAGGAATCGCCAGGAATACGAATTGCTTGAATCAGCCAGCTCTCTACATGCACCTTCAGCAAATGGTAATTCCAGAGGAAAGAGATTAACTCTGCAGGACCGGACCATTTTAAAGACTGAAATAACATTTTTATAAATTACAAGGTTTAAATTCATATATTTATTAATGCATATACATGTTAGTAATTATACATTAACTAGCGACTTGAATTCAGATTAAATTGAAAGTTATGACGGACATTTTTTGCGTGTGTGTTTGTATTTGCAGATCCAGTTGTGTACGAGAACACACCACGGCGGTAGAAAACATACTTTACCTAAAGATATTATGCAGAGATATTATGCAAATTATATTAGAGATACTAGTGATATTTGTTTGGAAATGCTAGTGGCACAGTGACCTGTAAGTCGCATATGTAAAACAACATGGTGATTTCATAATTTTATATTGCTTATATGTTGTTGGCATATTTATGTAGTTACGATAATATTTTATTAATGTGCATGCAATGCATGTAACGTATATACGTCTCTGACGTTTGCCATACATTCTACAAGTCGTAAACAATATGAATGTCGTACTTAGTAATCATCCAGGATGCATACATGAATTACATGTGATGTGTATGTCTAAAATCTGAAAATGGTGATTTTTTTTTTAAAATATATTACTTGTTATTTACTATCTAATACCAACGGGATTTTTCAGTTCACAAATCCATTCATTTAAATCATATTTCAGTAAACTGGTACGTATGTTGAATTCGAAAAGTGTTTATTGTAAATATGTCATCGGCAATTTTAAGAAATATGTACTCGAAGACTGAATATTGTTAAACAGAGGAACGTAGCTTTGTTACGGAAGCTGGTGATTGCCAATTAATCGTGTATTTTAAACATATTTGTTACAAGCTATGTATTCTTCTTGTATTGTGTTGCTTATTTCTTTACATGTTTGATATTAAGCACCATCTCAAATTACTATTGAAAATTTAAATGATTTGTATTCAGGCTTAGTTTATCACAACTTGTATTCCATCAATTAGTAGCATTGTATAATATATATTATTCATATTACATAATCCAGTTTTAAATGTAAAATAAGAATTTAGATAAGTGTATTTGATTTCACACTTAACGTCTTTAGCAGGCGAGGCAAGACGCGAGCTTTGAAATCTATGTATCAATGGTGTATATTTACCTTTACATTTAGATACATGAAAGAACATAAGTTGTAGCGAAGTGAATCATCTATGTTTCCTTCTGGTATTTAATTTCAATTGTTGAAAGCTACAGGGACACAATATTCAATGAACTAGTCTGACATGTATAGATTTAATTGCTATTATTATTATTACACGTGTCTACGCCAGTTAAAATTATACTTTAGGATAAACAAAACAAAAACGACCAATAGATTTAAATGAATTAATTTTAGGGCCAAAACTACAGCCAACTCATTTGTCTTTGTTAGCCGTTATACACGAGAAATATATTATTATTTCACATGTCTACGTCAGTTAAAAATTAAACTTTAGGATAAACAAAAAAAAAACGACGATTAGATTTAAATTAATTTTGGGGCCAAAACTACAGCCAACTTATTTGTCTTAGTTAATATAAATAATAGCCAATATACAATATTTTAATACGTTCGCATTTAAATGTTTGTATCGCGCACTTGAAAATACTGTTTAAAATTACTGATGTAAATCCTCTTTAACAGACATCTATGAAAGACGATAACGATTAATAAATCAAAATGGCTGGTTCACACATTTTCTCAATGCGGAACAATTTAGAAGGACTGATAACATATTCGTCTTTAATACACTGCTTGTCAGTAGTTTTACACCAGTGAAGTCATACTTGCGTACATGTTTACCGCGTGCTTGATATTACGATGATATGCACATGATCTTAAGTCATTTCCATTAAAATGTTCGATGATGGAATCGTAAAATGTAGATATATACTATATGGCTGTAAATAAAAGTAATGTTAAACGCGGCCGTGATGTAAACTTACAAATGCCCATGCATTTCTTCAGTTTACATGTACATCTACAAGGAAGTCTTCCTCATAACATGATATTTCTTCAGTGTACATAAACATCATAAGGAAGACTTTATCATTCAATACTTAAGATCGTGAGCCAGGTTGAAGATTAGCATCCTTGAAATTAAGTGTTCATAACGCTACACTTGCAGCGGTGTTGGTAAACTGTACCTTATTTTGTAGGGCATTTTAAACAGCATATCCACACTTAAATATTCACATAGAAGTTATTGTCAGAGCTCTCGTTTCAGTAATGTATACCTCACTGACATATAGTTCACATTTACCTTCAACATCATTATACAAGTACGTCATAAGTGAGTAATACATTATTAGCATAGTTAAAAAACACGATTGTAAGAAATGTACTCATGTTTACAAATCATATATAATCCATACCATTTGTTTTAATTTTATTAAAAATATCGCTGTAAGAGTGTATTTTAATTCCCGAATTTTTCAATTATGTGTTTATAATGCATGACAATTGAGACTATTTAAAACTATTTTAAATAAGAATGTTTTAAGAAAGGTCAAAACCGTACACTAGGAAACATAAATTAAACTTAAATTAAAGAAATACATTCCAAGTATATTTCCAAGTTCGTTTCTTATATTGTTATAGAGAGCGTTTTGCTGAACAATATGCAATAACTCTGTTTGCAAGTGAAACAAATTCACCGTACTATATACAGCTAATAATTTTTCCTTTGCCAAGTATTTTCCAATCACGACGATAGGGGGCACTATATAGTGTATCGGGCTTCGGACTCGGCCTGGTGGGGTCTAGGTTCGAGCCGTCACACACTGATAATGTCAACATGTCAAAAACTGAAAACAAACCAAACATTATTTCAATATTGTTGTGGCTGTGGCTTCACAAATATGTAGGAAAAATAAGTATGCACACAGTTCCACTATAATTTTAACATGCATGGTCAGCCAATTTTGGGGTTCAAATGTCGCCAGTTTTCGCCACCATTTCTGTGATTTTCAACATCACTTGGCAACTTTCCTGCAATTGCGAGCACCTCAAACACTGCATGCTTGTCTGCGTAACTTACAAGATACCTGCTCACAACTGAGCAATCTGGGGGTCAACCATTCAGATTTTCCAATACATTCCAATGTATGTACGCCCTTTTAAATATCCTGCAAAAATGGCTTTCAGAGCTAGGAATCCTCATGCACGAATTGTATGTGCAATGTGGCTATACACAAACACGGGCTTTACATAGGGCATATTTTCGAATTCATTAATCATGCATTTCAAAACTCCAGCCCTTAAATCTGATATTTACAACTTCTAAAGAACTCAACTGCTGCTCAGTTTGACTGTATCCCTATTTATTACAATTTTCTCCCCTGCCAATTCGAATTTTAGCTGAAACTGTAAAGTGCTGCGATAGGAAAATATTCACACGACATGAAAATTGGTAAGATAAAATAAATGTACGGGTATCGTGAGATATTGATCCGAAATGTGTTTGTTTCTGATGTTGACTTTGTATTAATCTGTAGTCCCAAACTCTTAGCATGCATTTTACGGAAATGGATCATGCAATAATATGTATTATTCGTAATGCACAAAACACAGGGGATGCATATCTTAACCTATCTTTACGTGATTTAAAACGTAATGCCATAATCGCTTCAAGCAAAATCCGTAGCATTTGCCGAGTACTATATGCGGATACGAAATTAAGATCAACATATATGCATGAACGTGTACCACCATTAAAAACCAGCATAACTGGGTATGATACCCATTTAAAATTGGGCTTTGAATGTTATATGGACAAACTATTTAATATTTATCAATAAAGCTGTTTTATAATTTTGGTAAAAGAGAAACAGTAGGAACTACGAATCACTGCCTATTCGATACTGGCTTTTGAGTAACATGTGACAAATGTGTCAAAAGTAAGCGTTATCTTAGCTTGTGTTATCCTCGTCGAAATCGTTATTTGCTATGACTATCTTAAACGTATCAACTGACTGCACAGTCGTATGTTTTGTCTTTTTTTTCGCAGCACACAATTCTGAAAACAATTTTTTTATTTTAACTGTTGTGTAATGCTTATGTTCATAATACAACTAGTACAAGTAATACGGCAAAACCACCCAATACTAGCGTTATATTTAACACATGTTCGACACATGTAAACTATTTAGAATTAACATAAGGTACATAGGAAAAAAGGTATTGTACGGTACAAATAACACTCGCGAATTAATCTTACTATTACACGTTGTTGGATTAAAAGCGTTACCTTACCCCAAATCGTGTGGCGCGCCCATTTTTAAAACGTTCCCGACAAAACCACATACGAATAAATAAGCAAATTTATTTTCACAAAAAAGATAACGTTTATGATAATTATGTCTGCTTAATGTATTGGCGTTTTTAAAATTGAACTACAGACTAGTGTGGTATGTTTGATGATATGCCATTTTATACGAATATTGGGATACTAAATCTGTAAGAAGAATCCGACTACGTATTCGGATATCCATTGACATCAACTAAATAAACTAGAAATACAAACACAATGTTACCATTTATTGTTTAGAAATATTGCTGGACGCAGTCGTTGATGTTGATTTTCATTGACTGTACACATTTTAGATAGGTCTAAAGAAAACTGTATAGATGTTGGTTCTAAACACTTGGATGTTGCATATTCATGTAGCAATGCCTTCTTATGTTTATTAGCATTCACAGTGTATATCCATACATTTAATATGAATAATGGATGCTTATCCAGTTGGAACACTGAAATCAATAAGGATAAAATACATGTTAAACAACAGACACAAGTAAAGGAACATTATGTAATTAATACAAACATCGTAGAACGGTTAAACGTTACTTTGTGAACAAAAGTCTCGCGTTTATTGTATTGTTGACTCTGAAACTATGTCATATCGGTAGTATTGTGTTTTCTGTCTGTATGTATTTCACTGATGATGCATGGTAATCCTTAATACTTTTAACGGATGTATACTAGCTGGTAGGGGAGGAGGACCAGTATTCATAAACCCATTATTTGACTTAAGACTTAAAAGAGAGAGAGGGTGGGGGCGATGAAGTGCGGTTTTAAGTAAGAAATTTGCTTCAAGCACATTGTTTGACTTTAAATACTCGTTAAACTGATAAGTTAGTTTTAATATTAGTTTCAAAAATTTAAACGTGCCTATTTTTTGGTCCTGTGAATAAACTACCCTCGGTTGTTTTAGTTCAGCTTTGAATGAAAAAAGGTTATTGAAGTCATTTCAAGCCACGATGTTTGTTTACATTTTTGAAAACGGCTTATTTTTAGTTTCTGAATCGGTTAAGAGACGCTATAAGAGGTTGTTGTATATAGCTTCAATGTTTTAATATAGACAATATCCATATTTAGACACATTTTGGCTTCCGGTAATAATTTCCAACTTAAAAATTACGCGGTGCCGATTACTTTTGCCCCCTTTTAAAATAAAGTTGTGTTTTATCGAAACTGTTCATATCTTTAAAGACTGGTATTTTGAACTATACTTGGTATTAACCAACGCTATTTAAGTATTCTTTATTTATAATGTTTTATCTATGACGTCGTCCACATTCGTATGCCGCAAAGTTGCGAACGCACAAATTTCTTGAGACAAATAGTATTATTCTTCATTCTTACATGATTATTAGAAAGATCAGATGATTAAACATATATTAATAAGTCTAAAAGAGTGTGTATAGTGTAAAAGGTACGATACTCATCAAATGCAGTCAATTAAGCATCACTTAATAGTATACTAACACTACAAATAGTAGTGGACTTAATGACTCTTTTTGGAAAGCCATTCTAAAAAAAAGACTACCACTATTCTGCGTGTAATATTTAAGAAGCGATCTTCGCACTGCGGCACGTAGCAATTGCAATTTCAAGCCATTTATTAATTTACAAGATATGTTTCCAATAAATGACACAAACGATATATTAAATACTATTTTATAATATTTGTATTTTTTCTCTTTCTTGATATATTTATTGTACATGTATCGCCTGAAATGTATTGGATAAATTCGCGAAAAGTTTTTCCTGGCACAATTGAAAGGAACAAGATATGGGCACAAGGGGTATTGAATCCGGGTCCTCGGCGTGAGAAGCGGACACACCAACCGAGGTGGCACTAATTTAAAGGTCGATTGTGTCTGGACAGCGTTGTGTGCTATTTGTGCTTTCGAACGTATGGTGTGTAAGCATACGAACTCTGGAATATGTTCAACTGGCTATATGGACCACGTGGTAATTTCACACAAAAAAAGCACCACGAGTTATAAATGGGTAAAAAGCTTCTCGAGTCGCTTTTGAAATTTGGCTGAAACAATGCGTTCGAATGATTAAACCAGTGTGTTTTGAACCTGTGTCAATATGTCAACGATAATATTTAATTCAGTTTTATCTTCATTTTTTGTCATTTTTCCTATGTGTAGCAGCTTAAATATTTAAAATGATTTTGTGAATACGGGCCCGGTAGAACATCCCGATAGACACGACCTCACACAGAACAAGTACCTCAAACAGCATCTGGCCGAACTGCAGCATGGTTTGGTGTAAAAAGTAAGTACCTCATGTGACGTTTAAATGGTTTGTAGCGTTTTAAGTAAGTGGTTTCGTTGCAGAAAATATGGGTTTCGATATTTGTAAGTAATGCCGTTGCAGAAACCAATCAAAACGGATCAAATGACAGTACGCTGCGAGAGGTTTATCCAATATGCAATATTAACATTTTCCGAATATGTCATTTTGTTGTAAACCTACTGTTGCACGTGTGGAATGTTTGTTACTGATACCAAAATTAAAGTCAACATGTTTCATTTTAGCACACTATAATGTGAATCAATTGTGTTCAATTACATGTACAGTGTTTGCAAGTTGCTAGTTACTGTGCAAATTCTGTTTGTTCTAACGGTAAATCGAGCTAAGAAGAAATATTGAAATAGCGGTATTGTATATGTGACGGCCCGTTAACATCGAGAGCTGTGTTATCTTAATTATACTAAGTGTGGGTTTGGCGAGCGACGTTATGTACGTTTAATGTATAAACATGCCAGGTGTTCCTAGTTTTAGTGCATAGTGACTTGTGTCATAGTTCTGAGTGTGACTGTTATGATTTTGATCACGAAGGAAAAAGAATACCTGCAAGGAAATACCAACATCTATAATAATATCTGTAATAAATAAACAAAACAAATATCCGACTTAAGCAGCGATTTTGATGTGTTGGTATCTTTAATCGCATATTGACTTTTATATCGCATATTGACTTTCCGTAAAAACGTGCATACCATCTCCGTTATCCGTGCTTATGAAAAATGTATGTGCAAACCCTGTGAAACAAGAAACACACTTCTGAGATCAAAGTCAGTTGAGCGGAAACCATTTTATTATTTTTAGTAACGGTGACCTTGACCTTGACCCCACCCAACCTATATGCAATCCCAAGCGAGGTCTCGATATAAGGTATCTATGTATAAAGTTGTATTACAATAGCTCAATATGTTCTCGAGTTAGAGAGCAGAAACAAAAAGTTGACGCCACCACAAAGCCCGCCCTCCCGCCCAACGACATACCCCAATCAACACAGTGTTTTCTTCTAAAAAGTTGGTTAATACAAGTTTTGTCCATATATGGCAGTCTTGCATGGTTCTTTCTGTATGCAAAGTTGGTGATAATATGTTGACTCTTTAATGGTGTCAATAATTATACCTTTCTCATCTGTTGATATTAATATTCAAGATAGATGTGTATGCACTTGCTACAGTCTACAGTTAGTTCGTGATCTGTTCGATACTGAGTTGTTCAGCTAAACCAGGTCTCTCTGATAAAGGGCATATGTTTATGGTTTCATTTTTTAAGTACCTGACCTTATCACAATTAACAAGAATGTTTCCATTCGCACGATTCCATTTCAAGTTTCAAGGTATCGTAGCAAGGCCACTCAGTTCTTAACCACAAGGACCATCATGAACATTCAGAAGATGTCCAATTATCCAATTAACACATTTTAATGATGATCCGCATCGGTATTGCGCAAATTCGCATCCCTAAAAATGTTGAAAGCAAGTTGGAAAGAGTTGTACCGTTTCCATATGTCCGCAGTTCGTATCCGCTAAGCGCATCCACAAAAGCCGTCCGTTGGAAATCGCTCACCGAGCGATTTCTTGCGGATGCAGACGACCTCGTATCTAAACAATGTTAAACAAAGGGCTGTTATACATAAAACATTGGGAAAATAGTAGCAAAAAAGTCTAGATACACCTGGATAACTCAAACTAAGACTCACCGAATACAATAACTCGGTAAAAACAGGTAACCATTAATTGAGTAATGACGCTGTTGATATAATTGTTGGATGCTTTGTATTGTTAACAATCCAGCACATGTGAATATTGTCACATACTGGCATTAATAATTGCAGCCGACGTAATGAAAAATATTAAAAAGATTCTTACTCAGACGATGTAATTATTTAAAAATAAAAATGGGAACAAAACTTAAGTATTCGACGTTTATTTGCGGATTCATGGAATTTCAAAAGCGCGTCCACATACTATTTATGCGGATACTGATACGGATGCGGATACGGACATATGGATAAGCGGCCTAAACGTATAGAAATTCATTGGTATCAAATGTTGTGGTTCCTTTTAAAACTACAATTTTGTTGGTACTTGATTTCGTGGATTTTAAAATTTGAAAAAGAATGTGAATTTCCTAAATTAAATATTCCCGAATCACATATAGTCATTCGCAACGCGCGTGCAGCAAATCACATGATCCGATAATCTCAATTAGCAACATGTGTATAGTCGTAGTATATCTATGTAGCAGATCATTGATTGATCAGAACAAATAAAGTGTGCCCTTATCCACCAACTGTTAAACGGTGTCTAACTGAAATTAGTGTGTTATAGCAATATGTGCAAAATGTAATTCTAGTGGACCCAGTCGAGGGATAACAATGCGTAATAAGAGCCTTAAACACTGTGGTGTGGACAAATTATATTGCCCCTGATTTGAATCTCAACATTAATTGATGTTTATTGGCATTTGTGGTAAATGTACAAACTGTAATTTCCTAAAATATATCCAGAACAATATATCACAGTGCATTCGGATGCTAAATGTATACAATTTAGTTGTATGGTATTACAGTAAATGGGAACAAGAAATTATGCAGGCTGTGCATGTTTGTTTTTTTGTTTTTGTATGCATGTTTTCCTTCATTTTAAGCTTACCTGAGCACAATGTGCTCATGGTAGGCTTTTGTGATCGCCTTTCGTGCGTCATAAATCGTGCCTCGTCAACATTTACCTCGTGAATATTCTAGAGGTCACATTTATTGCCCAATCTTCATGAACCTTGCTCAGAACATTTGTCCAGATGATATCTTGGACTAGTTCGAAACTGGGTCAATAGGAATCGAAAACTAGGTCACTAGGTCAAATTGAAGAAAATGCCTGTAAACACACTATAGAAGTCACATTTTTGGCCCAATCGACATGAAACTTGCGAAGAACATTTTTTCTTTTGATATCTCGGCCGAGTTCAAAAATGGTTCCGTCCCATTGAAAAACATGGCGGCCAAGGAGCGGGGCAGTTTTCCTTATATGGCTATAGAAAAAGCTTGTGAACACTGTAGAGGTCACAGTTTTTGCCCAATCTACAAGAAACTTGCTCAGAACATTTGTTCTTTAATCTTATGATACCTCGGTCGAGTTCGAAAATGGTTCCGCTCCATTAAAAATCATGCCCGCCAGGGGGAGGTGCAATTTTCCTTATATTGCTATAGAAAAAGCTTAAGAACACTCTCGAAATCACATTTTGTGCCCATTCAACATAAAACTTGCTCAGAACATTTGTCCTTGTGATATCTCGCCTGAGTTGGAAAATTGCTCCTCTCCGTTGAAAAACATTGACGCCAGTGGGGGTTGACAACTTTAAAAAGCTTGTGATCACTCCTATACCATATTTATAGCACAGTCATCGTGAAACTTGCTCAAAACATTTGTCAACAAGATATCTCGGAAGAGTTCGAAACTGGGTCATATGGGGTCAAAAACTAAGTCACTATGTCAACTTGAATAAAAAGCTTGTGAACATTTAGAAGACATAGTTTTGCCTAATCTTCTTGAAACTCGCTCAGAACATGTGTTTCAATAATATCTTGGACGAGCTCGAAACTTGGTCACGTGGGGTCAAAAACTAGGTATCCAGGCCAAATTGAAGACAAATTGTGAACACTCTAGACACCACATTTATAGCCTAATCATCATAACAATGTCTCAGAACATTTGTCCAAATGATATCTCGGACGTGTTCGAAACTGGGTCATGTGGGTAAAAAACTAGGCCACTAGGTCAAATTGAATAAAAAGCTTGTGAACATTTAGAAGTCATATTGTTTGCCTAGTCATCACGAAACTTGATCAGAACTTGTGTCAAAATGATATCTCGGAAAAATTCGAAACTGGGTGACGTTTGGTCAAAACAAGGTCACCAGACCAAATTGAGAGAACAGCTATTGAACACTCTTAAGGCCACATGTATAGCCAATCATCATGAAAGTTGCTCAAAACATTCATCCCAATGATATCTCGGACTAATTCAAAATTGGGTCATGTGGGGTCAAAACCTAGGTCACTGCGTCAAATTAAAAAAACGCTTGTGAACACTCTCGAAGTCACATGATTTGCCCAATCTTCTTTAAAGTTGCTGAGAACATTTGTTTAAATGATATTTCGGACGAGTTCGAAACTGAGTCATGTGGGGTAAAGAACTTGGTCACCAGGACAGATTAAGGAAAAGGCTTGCGAATACGCTAGAGCCTACATTCATCGGCAATCATCACGAAACTTGCTTCGAACATTTTTCCCAATTATATCTATGAAAGGTTCGAAACCGGGTCACATGAGGCAGGGAATAATCTAGGATTTACCACTTTGAAAAATATGAGTCACAGTCCAAAATCAACGAGTCACACTTGAAAAGTTATGAGTCAGATTTATATTTTATGTTTCTTTAAATTATACACAAGGCGTTTTTGCATTGATATATAAGTAATGTATACACTAGCATATGTTCGCGATCTCAAAACATGAACGTAATTAACTCACTTTTAGCATTACCGTTAACATCCACAGTAAATTAATCCATTTGTGTATAAAACATATAATAATAGTCCTTGTAATTAATTTCATATTGCGGATAATAACTTCCAGATCCGAAACGCCTTTCCGAATGCTACTGTTTACATGACGTAAGCACAAATTATCTTATAAGTCGAGGATGCTACATTTAATGGCGCTAGAAGGAAATAAATGGAGTTTGCAGTATTAAATTAATGACTATATTGTTATCACTTACCGAGATAAATTAACGGCATAACTAAATTGTGTTAATAGTGTAGTTCATGAAAAGAAAAACATTGCAAGCACAACAGTACGGGCTTTCCAGAGATGAAAGAAAGTTCAGCCGATTCGTGATAATCACAGATTGCATGTAGTGTTGTGCCAGAGTGTGTGAATTCGGGATTTAAAAGATACTCTAGCTGTGCTACTATTTTGACCTTATTTCTAATGATAATGCGTCCTGTAATTAATTCAGTTAATTTATAAAAGAATGTGACTGGAAAAGAGAACGGAAACAAATGACCTTGTAACAATACAACACTTCAATAAAGCCTTTGATAGTCTGGACCACGAGTTTATGTTCAAATGTCTTGAACATTTTGGTTTTAGCCAATATATTATAAATTGGGTTAAACTGTTTTATCAAAACGCAATGTCATGTGTAACAAATAATGGTCATTTTACTGATTTTTTTAATATCCATAGAGGAGTTCGTCAGGGATGCCCTCTGTCTCCTTACCTATTTATTATTTGTATAGAATTGTTATCAATAGAAATCGAGTTAGATCCAAATATTAAAGGTATAAATATACATAATGTGGAAGTAAAATAATCGATGTTCGCTGATGACGCATCCTTTATGTTAGATGGCACACAAACATCATTTGAAACACTAATACATGCAATTGAACAGTTTGCATTAATATCAGGTTTAACACTTAATAAAAACAAATGCAAAGTTTTAAAACTAGGCGCATTTAAACACAGTGAAACACAATACTGCAAACATAAAAAATTTATTTGGAACTCTCAACACGCATCAGCACTGGGTATAACGTTTAGCAACAATCCAAATGAAATAATTCAGTTAAACGTTCCAGCAAAAGTACAGGAATTTGAGAATTGTTTGCATAAATGGAAAAGATGGAAGTTGACTCCAATAGGGAAAATAACAGTCCTTAAAAGTTTCGCAATACCAAAGTTGGTATACCCATTTACAGTCCTGCCGAATCCTCCTGAACATATTATGAAACAAATCACGCATACAAGCTTCAAATTTCTTTGGGACGACAAACCAGACAAAGTATCTAGAAAACGTATTGTTCAAGATTACACAGAGGGGGGACTTAAAATGTTAGACATAGACTGTTTTTTAAAATCTCTCAAAGCAAGTTGGGTTAAACGTTTTATCTTCCAACAAGATTCAAAAATAATTCAAATATACACAAACATGCTTACAAGCGTTGGTGGAAACTTAATTTTTAAATCAAACCTTAAGCCATCTGAAGTGAAGGATTTAAAAATAAAATCGGAATTCCTAAAGAATGTAATACATGGATGGCTCTGTGGAACCTATAACGAAGTAAACGTGACAGTGTCTAAACAAATTATTTGGAACAACTCGTCTATAAAAAATAAAAACAAAACACTATTTTATAAATCCTGGTTTGACAAAGGGGTTCTATTTCTAGAACATTTATTTGACTACAGAGTAAAACAATTTTACTCCTTTTCAGACATACAACACCTATATAATATAGAACAAGGGGACTTTCTGAAATATAATAGTTTAATCTGTAGCATTCCGTCTGAATGGAAACAAACACTACAGCAAAATAATATAGACTATACAACCCCCGATAATATGTTAAATAAACTAAAAGATTCTACAAAAGTGTGTAATCTAATTTACAAATTACTGTTAAAAAGAGAAAAACCCATTGAATTCAAACAAATGAGCAAATGGAAAACAGTATTAGATTTGGAATCTCTAGACCTCAAGACTATTTTCAGCCAACCACTAAAGGTATCAATTGATACTAAAATTAGGTATTTCCAATACAAATATTTAATGCAGATCATCCCCAACAATATATACTTATACAAATGCAATTTAACACCCTCAAATCTATGTGACTTTTGCTCTATGTACCCAGAATCAAATTTACATTTGTTCTGGGAATGCCAATGGACCCAAATATTTTGGACTGATGTAAAGCAGTATATACAAGAAAAACTTAGAATTGAAGAAAACATGGAACTAACTTTTACCACTATGTCCTTTTGTAACTGCGTAACAGTAAACAAAAATGATTCATTCTGTATAAATTTTATAGTTATGTTAGCTAAGTACTATATTTTCAAAAGCAAACTTGAAAAACGTGTGCCTCAAATAGCCAGTTTTCAAAATGTCCTAAATAATCGCCTCAAAATTGAAGAAATTATAGCAAAGTCAACTAATAAGAGCCAAATACATCAATTACGCTGGAGATGTTTTATGGAGGCATCTGACGAACGTGAAAGCCCCATCCATACATCCTAACTAATTTTTTAACCAGCTTTTCATTTATTTATAACTTCTGGTCACTGTCCAGTCACTTTTGTGAAATAATTGTTTTTTTTTCCAAATATACTTTTTTATTATTTTTTTTTTCCACTGACAAAACATTAAAACATCTTTATTTTTTCTAGACATACTTATGTACAAGGTTTATAAATGGTGTTTTTGTATGTTCAAGTATAACAAATATGTCTATGAAAATTAATAAATTTGGAATAACAAAAAAAAAAAAAAAAAAAAAAAAAAAAAAAAAAAACATGTATTGAGAAGCTACCAAGCCAGCAGATTTGCAAAATAATAGTTATCGATCTGATTTTTATGGGAAAACATTTATGAGATATGTAAATAATTTCCATTTGCCAGTAAATTGCTTTCACTAATTGAAGATGAAATCAGTTCTCTGAATGAAGCCAAAAGTATATATATTTTAAAAAATTTGCATACTTTATGTGTTAGGGGATATGACATTGTTTGATTTTTTTGTCAGTGTAATTTACTTTACCGGAATAATTAATAAATTGTGCATTGTATAATAACTTCAAGTGTAATGGGAGACATGAAACTATGATACAGATACTTTCTTTTAATTGTTTCATTTAAATGCATTACAGTTATCAGTTGTTCCTTGTGGATAAATACATACAAAATGAACAGAACTGGTTACTGCTCTAAATATGATATTGAAAGAACTATTTCAGCAGCTGCATGTATAACTTCCCGCTAAGGCCAAAACGAAATTGTGTGTTTCAGTCTACGGGCTTAAAAATGTTAGGATGGGATTGAGTTAATTTATTTATTTTCTTAAAGACACATTTCAGTTAAAAAACATTGAAAACAAACTATTATCTGACGAAAAAGGCTTTCATGGAAAACAGTTGTCGCTAAAAACTTTTCTTTTGGCATAACGTTTTTAAACTATAGTGTAGCACTGAAAAGAATCGACATATTTGATGTTGTTTTTCTATAAGTTGAGAATGTGTTGACTGTTTATTTCGTTCAAGATAATATTATTCAAATCATATATAATTATTTATATATGCGCAATAAAGCATTTTGGTAATAATTGTACATTGAACATGTTTTGAAAATTGAAAGATTCATTTTTGCTGTACGTAAATTAAAAAATTTACTTTCATGATTCAATACATACATTTAAATGTTTGCCCAATACGCCGAATCTTTCATTCATCTTTCATGGAAAACAGTTGTCGCTAAAAACTTTTCTTTTGGCATAACGTTTTTAAACGCTAGTGTAGCACTGAAAAGAATCGACATATTTAATGTTGTTTTTCTATAAGTTGAGAATGTGTTGACTTTTTATTTCGTTCAAGATAATATTATTCAAATCATATATAATTATTTATATATGCGCAATAAAGCATTTTGGTAATAATTGTACATTGAACATGTTTTGAAAATTGTAAGATTCATTTTTGCTGTACGTAAATTAAAAAATTTACATTCATGATTCAATACATAAATTTAAATGTTTGCCCAATACGCCCATGAGATTCTACTGTGCCAAAATAAATTTATTTTATATTTCGGTGTTCAGCTTGACTTTTTCTCATTAAACAGCAATGGGTACTGACGTTTAACTGTTATTATTGTGTTGTTGTTTTTAATTAAAGTGACCTGTTCACAGTTTGACAATTTTTCAACTTGTTGTTTCCGATTCCAAAATATACAGAACAGTGTATACAAGGGAGCGAAAAAAACACTACGTAACAAGAAATATACAGTAAAAACCGTTTCATTTATTAGTAATCATCAGTTGAAATTGATAAAATTATAAAGCGTTTGTAACGCTAAACCGTAAAATAATGGAATAATTTGAAATGTTTCTATTGTTTTCGTTTAAACTGTTGACATTGCGTGGTACACTTATATAAAGTAAATAATTCAGGGTGAAATACAGAAGTCTGAACGGCCGAGTCGTTAAGGCGATAGCCTGTTAAGACGAATGTCCCAGGTTTGAACCCCGATGGGACCTTTTTTATTTATTTTTTCTATTTTTTTAGCAAGTACTTTTTGTAATGTTTTCAAACCTAATTGAGTTATGTTTATATCCACACCTAAAAGTAATGTTCACTTGCTGTTTATATTTACAAGGCAATGCTTTGTAGATAACTTACAATGCACGCTTTCATGTTGATTTTAACATTACATTAGATACATTAACGCATAATTATTTGTTTTAAGTAGTTTGCCATTACTTAGGTTTTGTATTAAACTCTTCTTTTTTTAATACGCACACTTTATAATCATAAACGAGGACATGGATATAATAATTACAAATATATTATGCAAGGTACATTAAAAACATACATTTAGATCTCGATATGCTTATTTGAAAATCTGTCGAACATGATGCATTTGTGTTCTTGTACTATTATTAAAATATTATCTTTTATCAAGTATACGGATTAGGAAACTACCTTGTTTACAAACATGATGTTATTCGTTTATCACCAATACATTAATAACTAACATCAACCTAAAGCTCCAAATTATACTCCAAATAATATGTCATTTGTTAAGTGTTGGTTGTTGTAAAGCTGTGTCTGACAGACACAAATTGGTCAAGAATAATACAATGTTAGCAGGACTACAGACTGGAAAGCTACATTTTGCCATTAGTTAACGGCCTATATTTATATTGTCCTGTCTATGAAGTTTGACAACCATAGAATGTTACACACAGCTTCGCAACAACTAGCTCTGTATAAATGACAAATTACGAAAAAAAATCATGTTTGGACTTTTTCAGTAAAGCTTGTACTCAGGTCCAATTCAGGACCAATATGTGTTGCAACCAATATGGGACTCATGCAAATCCATGTTGCAATTTCTGCAACGGGGCCCATGTGGGTCTCCCATCAAGGTCCCAATTGTGTTTGCCCATAATGGTCCCATGTTGAGACCACATGGGTCCCATGGTAGACCCATATTGTAACCAATATAGGACCCACGAAAATCCCGGTTGCGATTTCTGGGATGGGCACCATGTGAATCTCCCATCAAGGTCCCATCCGTGTTTGCCCATAATGGTCTCATGTTGAGACCACATGGGTCCCATGGTAGACACATATTGTTACCCATATGAGACCCACGTAAATACCGGTTGCACTTTCCGGTGTCGGGCCCATGTGGGTATCCCATCAAGGTCCCATCTGTTGTAGCCCATTACGGTCCAAAGTTGAGACCCGGTTGCACTTTTGGGGATGAAACCCATATCGGTAGCCCACATTTGGCCCAATTATAAACCCACGAGGGACCCATATGGGTCTTATCTGGGCTTGATTCATGGGGTAGAAGTAGTTTCTAGTACAAACTGAAAACGCACTTTTGGTTGTTATGGCAGGATAGCTTTTTTTCTACCAAGACCTGAGCTGCGTTTTGCTTGACCTTTTCAACATTTTCCGTTGTTGTCGCCATGTCAAATGTTCTTTTAGAACTACTGGTGATTACTCGCAACTTCAGAATCCACTGCCTCGTAAAGTCACAGATAAAACGACATTGAGGACGAATGACATTGAGTTGAAAGGTAAATTGCATCCAGTCACCTTCAAATAGCATTCTAATGTTGTTTTTTTTCATACAATGTAACATTGTAATGCTAGTGTTTGTTAACACAATGAGTTCCAACACTGTATACTGCAAATTAAACGTACATATTTTGTTTTAATTTGACGAGCAGGTTGGTATATAAAGGTTCTTCTAGTGTGTGGCGCTCATCGTCTACGAGTCTATACAGTTGTTATGTCATTATTGAAATTGTATCGCTTAACAAACACATGTTTAAATGCGTTAAATGTATGTTACATTTAGGTGCGTTGCATTGTTTAAAAGCATCATATTCAACACGAAATGCTTCCTTAACGCTTTATTCTTTTCAGAAGAGGCAGCCTATCAGAATGCAAGCAAATACTTGACCTCCAGACGAAACTAACGAGGCATCGTAGCAATGTTATAGCTCGCCAACATTAACCCGATAGTCATGAACTCTATTAGCATAACTTACGAGATCGAATTGTTTCCTATATTTATACTCGGCTTAGTTCATGCATGTTTTTTACAAGTTTATTTATACCGTAACATTATTTTTCTATGGGATAGTTATCATCGATGTATCTCGAGTTTAGTGCAAAAACTAATATATGCATCATAACGGGTTTTTAATACATTATTGCATAAAGGTGTCAGGTTAATGTTTGCGAGCTTTACATTTCTTTCTTTTCTTTTAATAATTCTGTTTTCAAGGATAGTGTTCACAATGATTGGAGTTCATCATGTACATATCGTATGATGCTACGACATGAATTGAACGTGTGTTAGTTATTCATCAGACATTTCTGTATAACTCAGAAACTTATCTACATGCACATTTATAATTTAGTACATGTTATGCACACTATATTAATATAATGCACTGCTTTTATTGTCGGAAAGATTCTGCTACGGCCTTTTAGTTTCTGGAAGGAACATTTTGTTCTTTAAACAATAGCAGACTTATCTAACAATGTTATTACATGTTTTGACATAAGCAACTGATTGTACGTGTGTGGGATATAATGCATAGTTTACCGTACACTGGTTTAGCCTATATAATTATACGCTTTACAATTTATGTATATGCATGTATTGTGTGTCACAATTTCCATAGCAATTCAAGTATTTTATTTGTAAATTATCTAATTGATTACAGTTCATGAAATGTACGTGTAATATGGTTAATACATATTTGTTGCGTGTATGGTATGGCGACGAATAGTAAGAATCTTAACTGCACGATGATAAATGCTTAAACATGTAACTCTAACAGACGTTAAGCCAAGTAAGGATACACGCTTTTTTATGGTAGAATTATCCAAACTCGATATTTTTCAAAAACGTATGCAGACTATGTATATTTACATTAGTTATTTTCATACTTGCTATATCATTCCATCTATGTTGAACAAAACATACGTATGTATAGTAGTTTATAATTTCCATATGCATTTAATGACTTGCATGTATTACACGGTGATATATTTTATAAATACATATTGTACTTAATACAATGTATCGCATATTTGACTTGTTAACCTGTACAAACATATACTTAGCTGTATTAACCTGTCTCATTTCTGTCAATAAAATATACATAATATATGGCCGTGATTAAAACCAACGTGAAATGCTGTCGTTATTTAAAACAACATCTGCACACTCACTTCGATATTTAAGTAAATGTCTCTTTGTAAGCGTAAAGATCGTGTGTTAAGCGCGTATGACATGTATACAGTGTACATGTACATCTACAAGGAATTCTTAATCGTTAAATACTTAAGATCGTGAGCCAAGTTATAAATGTGCATCATTGAAGTTAAGTGCTCATAATGCTACACTTGAAATAGTGTTTATTAACTATACCGAATCAATATGTAGGGCAATTGAAACAGCATGTGCACAGTTGATTTTTAATTCAACTATTCACATTTAAGTTATTTGAAGAGCCATATCTTCCATAGCGATAACCTTGCCCACATAGATTTTGTATTTACTTTCAACATTATTAAATAATACGACATAAATGAGTAATACAATACCAACAGAATTGAACAGTATAACTGTTAATGATGTTTTATTGCACGTTATGCATACTGATTGATTTAACTGTATTGAGATATGTCGCTGTAAACACGTCTTGTTAAATACTTCATGTCGCATTTACACCTGTAAATGTAAAGGTCACTTGAAACCAAATTAATTCACACACGAGTTAGATAATTCAGCTCAATAAACAGTCATAATTAATCAAAAAAGACACAAACAACTATTTTTTATTAATAATGCTTTTGTACGGATCTAAATAAAGCAGGAAGAAACATTATTTAAAATAAAATGGATTGATATAATCCCTTTAATTTTTATTATCTAAGTACAAACTGAACGATGCTTAATACCTCTTTTTGTTAAGTAAGAACATTCACCTTAATAGTTCTCTTCCCTTGCCCAATATTTTTTCCTTTCGTCGTTTAAAAACTTATTTGGTTAAATAACACAACTGCGTGAGTATTGCATGGTATCGATACGACAAATACTGTTTTCTTATTTTGTCTGTGCATTAATCTGTAGTCTCCAAAATCTAGTATGTTTTTTAAGATACATGCTTAATAGTATTATTGGATCTTTATACTGTTGGGACATCCTGACATAAACACAAGCAAACGTCAATGGGACACAATATATGTGAAACAACTAACACAAGTAAAGTAACACTATTTTATTTATATGATAAGTAGTGAAATATAGAAACATTATCTTTGAGATAAATCCTTATATCAGTCACTCTGCTGGAATCCTTTTTTAATTAAAAAAATACTTCATAGCATACAATCAAACGAAAATTGGTTTGTTTTCGGCGTGATAACGATTAATATAATCACTGTAAAGGGAGACAATTTACATATTTTTATTCGCTCAAGCACTAATGAAAATAAAATTGTTTCCCTTTCCCGTGATGATATAACGAGTCATCACACCGAAAACAAACATATATCTTTTTTGTATTTATACAGTACAATCCGAGAGTTTTTGACACTTTCCTCCATAACGCGAAGAAAAATACGTTGTCAAATCCTTGTTGATCTCGCGAAATTTTCCCGAGTTCCTCGGAATTCCGATTTAATCAGACGTCCTGTCAATTTATTGCTTTTGCGGAGTTCCTCCTCGGCAGATTAAAAGCTACGTGTACATGTACATGTTTTATTAGTTACACTGTTAGTAACTGATGGGGTATGGGATACGAGAGCGCAACGAATATAACTCATCGACTACCTTCTGTTGGTTTCTCTTAATAATTATGATCTAGGTACGCCCATGTTAGTTCTTTGAGTAATAAATAATTATTGATAAAAGCAGCTTTAATTAAATCATATTTAATTTTTTATTGGTCGTTCATGGTTCAGATCAGTAAAGCTAGTGAAAATATAACACTATTCAATTGTTATTTTATTCAATCGTGTCGATTTAACAAACTGGAACTGACTGTAAGTAATGTTTCTACCAAGAAACAGACAAAAACAGTAGACCTACGTCATTTTTAAGTTACGTCATCTTTAGTAAACAAATGGAGTGTCAAGCAGTACAGTTAACTATAGACATTGGATATTTAAGACATTTTAACTAGACTTATCGTGGAAAATCAATGAAATGATGCGCATGAACAGTGGAAATTATATGCTCATGTGCAAATGGATTTATTAAATTGAATTTATTATAATATGACAAGAACAAAACAGTATTTTGTTTTTGTCTGACTCACTTTCTAGGTTTATAAACGCCTTAAAACAGCAAAAACACCGAGGTAAGATGCCTTTATTTTTATAGTAGGTGAACTTTAGACAGCTGTTTCACAATATTAAGATGCATTTGTTTGTATTTAAACATAAACATATGCCACGTCAAGTTGATATGACATTACTAAACAAAACAACATATTATCCAGCACTCGCCATTTTGTTTAACTGTCTATGGATTTTTAAAATTTAGCCGTGGTGTATGGAAAATACCCCATGGTCATGTGGCCGCTTTTAACCAATCGGATTGCGTCATTTATGTAGGATGTGTGATGTACAAGCAATCGAATTACGTCATTCAGTTTCACAGAGTTTCATCTCAGCGGACCACCGTGTTTGTCATTTTTCACGTTTGAGCGAACGCCCCAATGGACATTCGCAGCTGATTAGAAATATATAACAGAGGCCAACAATTGTAACAGTAATGTAACTATTACGAAAATGAACGAAATGCAATCAATTTAGCATCTATTTATAGAATAATAAAACAACTAATAGTGGGCTTAATGTCTATTTTTGGAAAGCCCTTCTACACATAAACTTCCACTATTCGGCGTGTGATATTGTAGATGCGATCTTCGTTCTGCGCCACTTTGTAATTTCGAGCCATTTATTAACATACTAGATACGTATCCAATAGTTAACACAAACGATTTATTAAATACTATTCTAACACGGCATGAGGCTAGTTTTCTATAGATAAAGAAGGAAATCGACCGTGGGTTATTCTGCAACAAATCGTGGGCGGAGCCTTATGTTTTGAAAATAGTTCCGGTAATTCAAAGAAATTGTTCCGTAAAATGCACGTGTTTAAAAGCGCAATATCAAAATGTTGACAAAGAACTAATTTCTGCATTATGTAGCGCAATGAAACAACATTTGTACTACGTTTTTTATATTTAAGTTCACAAAAAAAACGTTTTCGTTTTATTAATATGCTTTTACTTTGCGTTGTTGGCATACTATTGTCAGTGTATTTATCAATAAGTATGACGTCACATTGATTCTTGACTCAATGTTTATCAATGAAGCTGACGTCATTTTGAATTGTTATAATTTGTTTACCCAACATTCGTGTTGCCAGATCGCATTTACTACTTCCTTCAAAACATACTGAAAATTATTTATATCTGTATGATGTTCGTAAAGTATGATAATTAATTGAATAATGCTAGTTCTAATTATCACCACTGCACTTTTTGGACGACTTTTATTATGCTTAAATGAACTTAATGATGAGGATGGTGTTGTTTTTAAAGAAGAACATTTTTAATGGTGTTGTTGTTTTTAAGGAAGATGATTTTTATTGTGTTGTTGTTGACGTTGACGATGTTTATGATGCACAACAAATATACCATTACTTCACAGCATTACACCCTTTAATATCGAGTACTCAAATAACAAACATAATTCCAAGTTAAAATGTTTTAATAGAGAATCTTCCAGGCCATTTAAGTGTGTTTTTTTAATTTTATTTTTCATACACATATGTAGGCATCTGTTCTCTGGAAAATGTTTTCTATACAATTCGGATTTGCTCATTCATGAGTTTGTTCTAAATTTTTTAACATGTATGTTTCTGTTCCCTGTTAATTTAATTAATGACAATATAATACGTAAACAATGTCTCGTATATATATAATGACACTACATGTATCCATATATACAATTTAATACAATTAATACAATTTGAATTTAGTGTGTTCGCATACCACACTGACTTTCAATTATACACGAATAGATGTCCATGGACGATATTTTGTGGTACAGTTAACACCCTTAGGACGCATTTTGTTCATGAATTTTGATCTTGACATTTTCCATTTCAGATTCTCATACAGTTAAAGTTCAAAATATACTGCATACACTGCTAGTATTAGTCTTGTTACGGATACATGCATACATACTATGGCCAATAATACAATCGACCCATTTTTCTTAGTTGAGATATCGACGTACATCCATTGTATAATATTTCAATTGGATACGGTTTTCTATGTTCGCATTACGCAAATGCATACACCCTATACTATCATGTTTAACACTTTGTTCAATGGAGATAAACATCGGAATTTTCACATAAGTAAATCAAAACGGCTGGTTCAGACATGTTCACAATGCGGAACAAATTAGAGGGACTGATAACTCTATACATTGCTTGTAAGTAGGCTCAAACAAGTGAAGTCACGATTGATTATACAACTATGCGTTTTAACATGTTGGCCACTTGCTTCATGTTAAGATCATCTAAAGTTATTCCCATTAAATTGTTTGATTATTCGAAAATATGAAAGACTTATAGTGTGAAACGTGAAACGCGGTCGTTATTTAAACCATCCTCTGCAAACGCATTTTAATGTTTAAGTAAGTGTGTATGCAAGAGTATCGATCTAGTTAAGCGCGTTTGACATGTCTACACTATACATGTATATCTACAAGGAAGTCTTCCTGGTTTAAAACTTATCGTGAGCCAAGTTATAAATTTACATCCTTGAAATTAAGTGTTCATAACGATACACTCGCAGAAGTGTTGATAAAATATACAGATCATTATGTCATTAAACAGCATGTGCACACTTGAATTAACATTCACATTTAAGTTATTGTAAGAGGCCTCTCTTCCATTATGTATACCTCGCCCACATAGATTTTACATTAACTTTCAACATCATTTTACAATTACTGTTAACATGAATAATTACATTGTTAAATATTGTTGAATAAAAGGATTGTAAATAATTTACTCATGATTACATATCGTATAATAAATACCAATTGTTTTAACTTTATTATAAATATCGCTGTACAAGTATTTCATTAAATATTCATTTATCATTAATATGTACATCTTGAAAGGAAATGTAACTCGAATCACAAATTATTTTCCGAATTTCCATTAAATGATGATCAATAACATTCAATAAAGTAATTACAATGCATCGACATTAAGACAAAACATATTCTGAAGAAGAATGTTTTAAGAAAAGTAAAAACCGTACACGAGGAAATATATATTAAATTAAACGTAAATTAAAAGAATAAATTGCCAATTATACTTCCGATTTCATTCCTTAGATTGTAATGGAGTACGTTGATACAAACCGAATAATGAGCGATAACTGCATTACAATGTAGTCTCAAACACTTAGCATGCATTTTACGGAATTGTAACATGAAACAATATATACCAATATGTATAAAGCCATTCTTACAATAAAAGTCTAATACTATTCAGCGTGTAATACTGAACATGAGTTCTTCGTTCTGCGGCACGTAGCAATATTTTCAAGCCCTTTATTAATATACCAGATACGTGTCCAATACTTGACACAAACAATAGATTAAACAGTCTTTTTATATTTGTATTTATTTCTCTTCCTGGATATATTTCTTTTAAATGTATTGCCTGAAATACACTGGACAAAGTCATGCAAATTAAGTTTAGTCTGACACAATTAAAAGGAACTAGTTATGGCCACAAGGGAGCTTGTATCCGGGTCCTCGGCGTGAGAAGCGTTCACGCCAACAGCTTCACTAATTTAAAGGTCGCTTGAGTTTGGACAGCTCTATGTGCTACTTGACCACGTGGTAATTTATCAAGAACAAAGTACGATTAAGCCATTGTCAAAAAGCGTATCGAGTCGCTTTTGAAATTTGGCTGAAACAATGCGTTGGAATGATGAAACCAGTTTGTTTTGAACCTTTGTCAATGTGTCAAAAAATGTTACTTTATTCGTTTTATCCACATGTTTTTGTCATGTTTCCTATATGTAGCAGCTTAAATATTAAGAATGATTTCGTGAATACGGGCCCGTTTCAAGCTGCTGAAAAACATCCCGAGTGACAAGACCTCATACAGAACAAAGACGCCAAACAGCAGCTGGCCGAACTGCAGAATTGTTTTGTGTACAAAGTAAGTACCTCATGTAACCCTTAAATGATTTGTAGCGTTTAAATTACGAGGGATGTCCAAAAAGTTCGTTTACTGCCTGAATTGCTCTTACGTCTTTAGCCAGAAACATAAACAATTAATATGTATGGAATGCTCAATCTTTCGTTTACAATTATATGTGACATTTATTATGTTGCCATAAATTACACAACAACATCAGGTATTAAAACACTGACACTCCACCGGACCACGTCACATCGAAATGTAACGTGATCGATGAACGTCGAAGACGCAGCACTTGGTTTTCCGATACAAAATTTAGCATATTTAAAAATACTGTCCCTGAAGACACTAGTGTTGATAAATCCACTTTATTTTATTTGCATAACAGAACAAGCCAACTGAAATCCGCCAAATAACGAAGTTTGTTTTAGTCTGCAATTCCCGGTCTCGCTTAATATATATGATAGCTCAATTCATTAAAATATATTCATGAATTTGTAATTTCAACTGAATTAAATATATACAAAATTGTATATAGTATGTATATGTTTGTGATAACTTAAAATACAGATCCTTTAAAACGCGAGAGCGAATTCCAGATGCTTCTCTGATTTTCTAAAAATATGATGTGAAATTGAAATTGCTATTAAAAATAATTTCTTCAATTGTCTATTGTTTAAGGATTATATTATATATGGCACCTTTGCTATAAGTTTAGACATTTATAACAGCACATAGACTGTTTAAGGTTTGTGAATAGCGAGATAGTATTTATTTGAGGTCTACGTCTTTCTGACCGAAGTTAATTTTCTAGAATGTCCATTGTCTTCAGACACATTCTTACTTAAATAAAGCGTGTTTGCAGCTAAAATACCAGTTTTCGTGACACCAAATACTCACCTCGTTCTTGTTGCATCTTTAAAGAAGTCAAGAGTGGGTGAATTCCAATGTTGCTACACAACTTTGTCAAAGAATTCTGAGTGTTCTTCAGACTTTAGATTTAACGTGGTTTTAATTGAAACTTATAAACAACGGTTTATTATATCCAAATCGCGTCAAATTAGCATTTGACGTTTTTTATACACAGGACATCATTTTCCTAAAACATGATGTTTCTGTGTTTTATATAATCAATAGTATTCGAACTTGCATGTTTATGTTTCAGCTAAAAAAAAGCGTGCCCCAGTACAGCGTTACCATGGCAACTCAAATGTTATTACCAAGTGCATATTGAATGATAGGATTACATTTTGTATTCAGTTTAACAGAAAATAAAATATTATTTCCAACCATATGATATATGTGAGCTATTTAATGCAATATAGATTAACCAAAGCATCAGTGAACATACATTTTGAAAACCCCTCGTAAGTGGTTTCGTTTCAGATATGGGTTCTGAATATGTGAAAATCATGCCGTTTAACAAACCAATCAAAACGGATCAAATGACAGTACGCTGCGAGATGTTTATATAAAATGCAATATTTACATTTTCCGACGATGTCAACTTGTTGTAAACCTACTGTCGCACTTTCGGAATGTGTGTTATTGATACATAATCAACATGTATCCTATTAGCAAACATTATGCATGGAAATCAAAAGGAATTCATTTGCATGTATAGTGTTTGCAAGGTGCTCGTAACTGTGCCAATTTCGTTTATTAAAGAACGGTAAATCGTGCTAAGAAGAAATATTGAAATACCGGTATAGGTGACGGACCTTTGACATCGAGAGCTGTGTAAGGCTAAAAAAAATCACGAATTGTTTCTCTGGCACTTTTTCCGAAAAGATCAGGAGGGAGGGCGTATTGTTTTTTCATTGAAGTATTTTTTTTCTCCTACTCTTTTCTATTGGCACTATGTAGTGGCTTATTAAAACAAGTAAATAATAACATATTAAAGACAATGTTAACTTTGAATAACAACATAGGCATAACATTCTAAATATACATTTATTAATCACATAGATTTATTAATCACAAACGGCCATTTATACAAGCTGACGTTAAAAGGCAATCAATTTGAATGTTCAGAATTAGCATAAGTTCCTTCTAATTGATATACCATCAGCATTTAAGTACTTCTATTTATATTTATAACTGTCAAAAATAGGAATTATTTTTGCAATAAACCACCAATAATGTTTGGAAAGGAAAATCAACACTTGTCAATGCAGCTGTTATTCTCGTTTGTTTCCATATGACTTATATTGACCCAGATTTTCTTTAAAAAAACTATGGAATGCTATTACACAAGCAAAAGCATCTACGAAATAAAAGTTTAAATCAACAAATAGACGATATTTATAAAGGTTCCCAATTGACTTTTAATTTTGTGTTTGAAAATTTACAGAGTATTTCACAAATTGTGTATATCCGATTTATATAATTAAATCAGACAGGAAGAAAGTTACTGGAAATACCGAAATCTCCACCGGGTTACCCTTCTTCCGCTATGTTAAAATGCGGATTCGTTTAATTTTAAGCCGCTGTCCATGGGATCTAATTGAATACATCGTAAGTTTAGAAATAGTTCTTATGAAATTGTATGGTGTTTATTCGTCCGAAATCTGTTTCTAATATATGAAAGACATTGTTCAAAACCACTTGGTACGAACGGAATATATTATAATGTATTGCATACAGAGAAAAGACGATGATAAGTTGCCAAAACGTTAATAATTCAAAGATTTCAATGCGCAGTTTTTGTTGTTTTTTTTTCGGTTATATTCCCATTAGAAACACTTTCTGCAAAGTTTTATTTTAAGTAACATATTTCTGGACTGCTCCTTGAAAACCCGGGCGCGATCGTAAAAAAATAGTTAATAAAAAATTCGTGGCGGGCCATTAAAAATGTTGCGGCGCTGCCTTAGAAACAAATCATTAATTGTGTTTATCCTAATCTAAATTATACTCAGCGAGGGTTTGGCGAGCGACGATTCGTACGTTTATTGTATACACTTGCCAGGTGTTCCTAATTTTAGTGCATAGTGACTTGTTTTGTTAGCCCTGAGTGTTACTGTTATGATTTTGTTCACGATAGAAAAAGAATACCTGCACAGAAAATACACCATCTATAAAATTAATATAAATACACGAGCGATTTTGGTGTGTTGGTATCTTTAATCGCATATTGACTTTCCGTATCAACGTGCATAAATGGAGTCAAATTAAATGTATTTGTGAATGTACCATGTTTTGTTGTTGTTGTTGTTGTTGTTGTTTTTACCCAATATTCGTGTTGCAAGATCGCATTAACTTGATGTTGAGGATGTTGTTGTTTTTATAGATGATTATTTTGATGGTGTTATTGTTGACGTTGACATTGACGATGTCGATGATGAGAGTGATGCTGACGCAGATGATGCTTTATCATTAAGTGTGGATAATAGTGATACTTTTAGAAAACCGATTTGTTTCTTTACACATTTCAGAGTTGTAAAGTGTATCCATAGTTCTTTATTGGGTCGTCAAGTTACACACTTTAATACGAGTATAATGCGACAAAGATGGTTCAACGTATGCCTAGCATCATAATAACAAGATCATATTCAATGTAATACGTTGTTGTACGAAATCATTGTCGGTAAATAGTGTACAGTTTCCATATTATTTATGTATTTAGTCGTTAGAATGACACATTGCAAATAAGTAATAAAAAAAGACTCTGATATGGTATAAGAAACTGGTCATAATTATATCAGTCACTGGCGCGCAAAAAACCGCGAAATGCATAGCATTTGCTTTTTTAATGACACGTATATAACATATATCGGTTACTTGCTACAATATATCTGTATACAATAAATGTTTTAAAGAGACTAATTGTGCTAAAGGTGATCCCGGCAAGCCACCCCATGTGGGCACGATATGGGTTTTACCTGGGCTGATATACCTCATGGGCCCAGTGTCGGACCCATATGCAGTATCTTGCCACTATAAAACCCAGATGGGTCCACGTAAAGTAAACCCATTTGGGTCCCTACTAGAATGTCCATATGGGTCCCAGAAGGCAAGTCCATTTGGGCCCAATATAGGCCATATTCTGAAATTCTTTTTTTCTAACGGGGTGCACAGACATTTCTAATCAGTATTCGGCAATAAAGTCAACGCTGTTTCCACAGTTACCGACAGCACTTAGGGTCATAAACAGTTGACAATTTGAATGATAAGTTATACTTTACCCAACAAATATGTTACATTTAAAGGTTCCTTAATAAACTAGTGTACATCGGATAGCTATATTAAGTTCAATACAAATGAAATTTTGGGCACGACTTTTTAATATTAAGTGATACACTGGGCAGCAAAAAGATAATCATTATACGGTTTATTTTTAATGGTATTGTTATTATTATTATATTATATTATTATTATTATTATTATTATTATTATTATTATTACTACTAATAATAATAATAATAATATTATTATTATTATTATTTATTTTATTATTATTATTATTGTTATTATTATTGTTATTGTTGTTATTATTATTATTATTATTATTATTATCATTATTTTATAAGTAGTAGTAGGAGAAGTAGTAGTAGTGGTAGTTGTAGCTCTTATGAGTTTCAAAATATTTTAGACAATAACATATTCTTAACTTCTATTCTTCTAACAGGCTACACAAACATCCTTCTTATCAGTATTCGCCAATAAAATCGATTGTGTTTCCATAGTAACCGATAACACTTTGGGTCATCAAACTCTGCGGGTAACAATTTGAATGTGAAGTTATACTTGACAAAAAAAACAAAAAAACAAACAAACAAGAAATGTCTTTAAAATGACGATCGGCGTTGCAATTAATATTGAGATGTCATTCAAAAATTACCTAAACAGACGGCCAAGATGATCGGTTACGTGACTTCTCAGACCCCAGATTTTTTGTTCCTTCACCAATATTAGGAGATTTATTGGATCCCAGATTTTTCGGACACCATAAGAAAACTTCTCGTACCCAAAACTTAATTTGAGATCAATTTATTAATTAAAAAATTCAATAAAATTATCATTAATAATACATACAGCTCCATGTTTCCACCATTGATATATGAATGACCAAACTAATTTAGGGTAAGATATTTGTTATCTGAATTTGTCAAGCGAATTTAACAAATTAACAATGTAAGAAAATACTTTCGGGAATGAATTAAAATTATCATGTATTAGACGAGTCTATATAGTTATTTATATTACCGGTAATATACCATTCATGTTAGTTATCTAATATAATAACGATTTGAAGTCAAATAAGCATTTATACTGTTTATCCTAATAAAAAGCAATAGTCAGGGAACATTCAGCGATTTTTGAAATGTTAAGACTTAAGTTTTGATAACGCAAACATAAAATTCATTAGACTATGACGACTTTAAATTATATCAGTAGAAATGTGATATATCAAGGGTTCCTGTGTATAATTAGTATTGCAAATTGTGTGAATAACAATTCGACGTATTCCGGATCTTCTTTCACAACAGTTTATCAACAGAAAATGTAGCATCTTTTTTTACAGATTGATTAACATCTACGGGAGAAGTTGATAGAATGATGCAATTATAAATAATCGTTAATAAATCGTAATCACAATTTTATTTCAAATAAACAGTAAGTTTATAAACATAGATTCCCCATTTATTGAAATGTGTAGGTTTATGATTCTCTGAACGCTATTATTGATGCATGTACGAGTATATTAACACAGCTTTACAACGGTTGCTATCTACGCGCGCTATTTTAGAATGACACTACAGTTTCTGGAATGTGATGAACTCGCTAGAATCAAATGGTTTCATTGAACGGCAACTCTGTGAATGAGATTTATGAAGGGAACATTGCACAATTGCTATTTATAGAGCGTAGCGCTTATATACCGGTAAATGTTGGCTGAACAAAATAGTTATTTCGTTACGTGAATGAATATAGCATTCTGTTTATGGCATACAATGAGAAAATACGTTCAAAATTAGACTCAGTTCTAGAGTATATGTCGAGGATATGTTTAAAACTTCATTTTAACTGCTTATGTGAACAACTGTGTAAATTTTTAATCCCCAAAAGTATGCAACAGTTATTAATATACCTTAAACAATTGTAAGAAGTTTGCATTCCCTAAATTAATGTCAGTAGATGACGGGATTTTTACATGGGAGTAGAAGTAGCATCAGTTGTATCATCATCGTTATCATCATCATCATCATCATCATCATCATCATCATCATCATCATCATCATCATCAAGTTCGGTATCAATATCTGTTTCATCATTATCAAAATCAACATCATCATCATTATCATCATCATCATCGTCGTTGTCGTCGCCACAATCGTCATCATAATCGTCATCATCCAGTTTGGTCCATCAAGTTCGGTATCAACATCTGTTTTATCATCATCAACATCAATATCATCATCATTATCATAATTATCATCATTATCATCGTCGTCGTCGTCGTCATAATCGTCATCACCATCATCATCATTCAGTTCTGAATCAGTATCTGTTTTATCATCATCAACATCATCATCATTATTATCATCATCGTCGTCGTCATCGTCGTCGTCGTCATCATCGTCATTATCATCGTCATTGTAATCATCATCATCATCATTTAGTGATTAACACGTTTTATTAAAAACGAATGTGGTGAGAATAAGAAGACTGGTCGTACTCCTTGTAACAAATTATTAATAATTATAAGCATGTTCACAATCACAACTAAGTAAATTGCGCATTGTATTTGGAGATTCTCATGTACGGCGCATGGGTAGCCTTCCGGTCCCGCTACGGCCAACTTGCCCGGTTTCAATCTGCGAGGAATGAAGAGGACCTTCAGGGAGCGGAAGTCAGGCTATGCGACCTATTCTTCCAGAAGATGATGTAGCCGAATCAGGCCGATCAGCCCGTGCGGGCGCCCGTGTACAGCCAACTCGAGCACTGCGGTTTCTATATAGAAATTTCTTTATTGTCAAAACATAAGTAATTGCACAGCGCTATGGCTGCGATTGGCCAGGTCTGCCCTCCCCTTCAATACATAGATATCTTACCTGTTAGACTAAATTATATTATTTACCAGAATACAACAAGTGGCTTGTGGTTTCCGCTTCTGCCTATCCAGGTCCGGGCATCAAGGCTCAAACCGTTGGGCGTAAAGTAATTGTGCGCAAGGATGCGTTCGCCTACATATTAAAACGAATTAATATACACGGTAAGTAAAACAGCGTTACACCGCTGCTAACATAGCAACTTTATCCGGAACAATGCGGCAGAGAGGAGTCAGACCACTTCCAGTAGGAGCTCTTGAAGCTTCCGCGTATGACTGCCCAGTTCCGGCATAACGGTCAATGTCAGGATAATGTTTCCGAGCTATACAATATATTAATACGAATACATGCAAACCGGATGAAGCCTTTTTGACTATGTAAACTATATTAATGCGTTTCTCGGGGACAGTGCGGCCGAGAAGCGTCGGACCACTTCCGGTAGGAGCTTTAGATTCCCGCGACTGCCTGTTTTGTTCAGGTCATCGATGCTCTAACCGGTTGGCGTAGAGAAATTGTGCGCCAGGAGACATTTTGTCTATTTATCAATAGGAATATACATGATTTATAATGTAGCGTTGCGCCATTGCTAATTTAGCGACTTTGGGCTAAATCCAGTAGGAGCGCTTGAGGTTCCCGCGGTTTTCTGCTCAGGTCCGGTCATCGAGGCTCGAACCGTTGGCAGTAAACAAATTGTGCGGTAAGAGACGTTTTCACTGAACCGAAGGTTCCCGCAGCTCCAGTAATACATTGCGCTATTTATGCAATTAAACATGGATTATTTAATTATATGGCGATTAGAAGCGAATTGTGGGCATATATAGTTTCAACACGGGTCGGCATTGTTGCGTAATTTTGCTTAATAAAATTATAGCTATTTGAAATATGCTGTAACCAATGAACAAGAAATTGATTTTATGTACACTGTTTAAAATTAAGAATTTCCTTAACAATTCTATTTTAGCAACACTCGATTTAAAAAGATCCAAATCTAGTTTCTGTATTCACATACATATATTTCGTGAATACTTATTCAAACTTGGGAAATGTTGCAAGAGATCTCAAGTTATTTGCAATGATTTTATTTATAACATTTTAAATATATAAAAGAAGAACAATAATTACATGACATACGGTAGTTCCATTATTCGTACATTACATAATTTGAGTGTCGTCATCAACTGAGTGGTATGACGTGTGTACCAAATTTAAAAGTTTTCTCGTGTTTCAAAAAAAACCTTTGCTGTTTGAAATATGAAACTAACCTCATTTTATCATTTCCATATTGATAGATGGAAAAAATGATTCGACATTCGAATTAAGCCTAAAATGCAATAATCGTATTAACACTTAAATATTATAACTAGCTGAAACAAAATGTACATTATCGGTCAACCGCAGTTGTCAGCGCTCAACCGCGGTATCACAGATTATACTCTACTGCGTTTAACAAAATAAAATAATCCCATTTTAAAACTGGGAATATTTTTCCATTTGCCAAAGTGGAAAAAAAATCCACTTTCAGAATAGGGTAAAAAAACCAGTGGAAAAATTAAAAATTTAAACATTTAGAAAACGCTTCTAAAAATACTTAGAAATATTAAACTAAACAATGCTTTAACTAGAAGATATTTCTTCTCGTTGGATTTTTTTCCCATTTAAAAAGTGGGATTTTTTCTTATCATAATTTTCAAACGAGAATTAGTGCAAACAATCTAACAACACTTAATATGAATATATATGCATAAAAAAGCATATCTGAAAGAGTAAAAAATCCCATGGGATTTTTTTTCCTACACAAAAGGTGGGAAAAAAATCTAATGGAAAAGAAAATGAAAATCCCATGGGAAAATTAAAATCCAGTGGGAAAATCTAATTTTGCACATAAATTTCATAATTAGAGAAATGCAATTTTATGCGGAAAACATCAATTATTGATCACAATTAAACACTTTAACGCACACTTTATGTGAAATAGTAATATCTGAAAGAAAAATGGTACTTTAGTTTGCAAATTTCGGTTTCGCACAGTTTTTCCGGTGGCCGTTGGAAGCCAACGGTCTTTTGAGAGGGTAATTTCCAAAACAGGTATCGCGGAAACTATTTCTTTTCATTGCAAGCTATTAGTCAGTTAATCGAAACCAGAAAGGGTCCTTCTTCAAAACAGCAACATTTCACACCCGTTTTCTTAAATTTTAACCTAATGACATTCCTACTTTTGCTTTTTACTTGTATGTAACCGAAATTTTTAGCGGAGTGTCTTGGAAGGTTACGCATGCGCAAATAAATTCCTTCATTGTTACATATCAAATATTGAATGTCTGATCTCAATTTTCACCACGACCAAGCGACTTCCCAATATATCACCATACATTGTTGGAAAGATAAGGCCATAACCTTATGAAAAAACAGCATGTCAAACATTTCTATACGTTGTAACTCAAAATATTTACCTTAGAATAAACACACCGGCTTTGACAGGCATAGGGGCTGCCATTTTGTGCATGAATACATGGGCCAACAGTTATGAAGCTGGGAACCATTAAAGATAAAGTAGTGCCTAAAACAGTATTTTTTTTCTTATTTCTTGCATATATACCTTTAACTTGATACCAAAACATATCATTTAAACTGTATTTTAAAAATCATATGCATTATACACTGAACCCTATGTGTTTATTATCTAACTGACAGCATGTAACCCTGAGGATGTGACTTCAGTTTTGGTGTAATTTGACCTGGAATAAGACCACCAAATTAATGAGCTACATCGGTTATTTTTTACTCGTTGCGAACGTGTTTTTTCTTGCTACTGATTCTCATTGTGAATAGTTTGACAACAAATTACTGCAATTTATTAATTTTAACCTATACTGTGGACAATCGAGAGCTTGCATCGTATGATCTATTTTGACTCAGTAGGCTACGAACAAACATCTTTAAATAAACATGTTTATTTATAGATCTTTGGCTACAAAGCACTAATAATCGGTGCGACTAACTACTTCGCTTCATCGGTTATTTTGGCCATGAAGGTTGACTTGGTAACTAGTATGTATATAAGTCCGATTGCATAAGATAAATAGCGCGAACAAATATGTTATCGTTACTTACAAATTAGTCTTCATTATGTTGTCGTATACTATTGAATAAGAAGCTAAATTATAAAGTTTAAAGGTTGGAACATGTGAAACAATCTCGCTGCTCAGCACGGCGGAAAAATATATACTTCTCACGTAAAATGTACATTGATTTGAAAGGGAGCTCTACATATTATTTGCTGTAACTCTTTTTAGAGTATTCTTTTACTCTCAGAAAAGTACAGACGGATTCGAAAAGAGACTTTTATGCTCTTTAGCAAGATATCATTAATTTTATTTTATTTTAAAATTTAGTCTCGGGAATTTGCACTGTTGTAACAACACGATATTTCCTATATAAATCAATAGAACCTCGGTCGGAAAAATGGTGCATTTTCAACTTTATCGCATAAAAAAACAAACTTTCCCTTATTTGTCAGAAAAGTACAAACGGATTTGGAAAATCCATTCTCTGCTTATTCTAGTGGTGTTATTTTGTTGAATTATTTAAAATTTTAGGAGGGGCAATCTAGACTTAAATGCGGTACATGTAGTTTGAAGTTCATTTTCGTGACTCTATACGGAAATAAACGAGTGTTGCCGAACGATACCGAGTTGGTTCGTGGAACACTACCGTTATAGCAGTATTTGTTCCCCGCGGCGTTTATTTGGGGTAATAAACAGATTACAATCTTAGTATCCGTATCATGTAGACCTTATAATCTGCAGTTTAGCTTATACTAGAAAATGAAATCCAGAAGGAAATTAAGATGTTTTTTTATAGTAATGCATTAGAGTTATATTCATTTAGATATTTCAAAGTATGCAGCTATGCGTGTTAATTTATAGCAGAAGACATGTTTTCAATTATAGTTTAATAAAAAATGAAAAATAATGCCTAAATATTTTGATCCAAACATAAGTTCATTAGATGCAAAACGTCAACATAATGCCCGAAACTATTGAAAGAAACCAAGGAAAAATAAACAGTTGTTTTAATACCCGTAACATTAATTTAATACTTCAATTAAGATAAAGAAAGCTAGAATAAATGAAAATAAGGCCAAAAATAAAATTAAATTGTTTGCCATTTCCTACCTGACGAAAAGCCCCTACTCAAAAGTTTTTCTTTATTAAATCAAAGCATTTTTTAAAATTCCGAATATTCTATTTTTCTTTGGGTTAAATTAGAAGCTCGCCCTTCTTTCGTTTCAGTCGTTTTCCATTGGGTTAATAAATTAACTGTATCAGCTAGAGGTCTAATTACCCCAAAACGGAAGTCACGTCCTCAGGGTTACATGCTGTCAGTTAGATAATAAGCACGTGGCTGAGTGCAGGAGGCATATAATTTGTAAAATACAGTTTAAATGATATGTTTTGGTATCATTTTAAAGGTATATATGTAAGCAATAAGAAAAAAGGCTGTTTAGTGCACTACTTGGTTGTCTAGTGGTTCCCATCTTCATAACTTTTGGCCCATGTATTCAAAATGGCAGCCTCCATGCCCGTCAAAACCGGTGTGTTTATTCTAAGGTAAATATTTTCAAAAGGTTATGTCCTCATCTTTCCTACAATGTATGGTGATATCTTGGTCATGGTGAAAAGTGAGATCAAATTTTGAATATTTTATATGTAACAAAGAAGGAATTTATTTGGGCATGCGTAACCTTTAAGAACTTCAACTAATATTAGTCGTCTGCAAAGATTTTGAAAATGGACTTTTACAAACACACTGTACTGGAAAAAATAACTGCCAGATGCCACCTTGACCCCATTTAGGGCTGTATTTTATGGGATGGTTGCTCTAGGGGGCATTAGGGGGGTAAATATGGGTAAATGTCCACTGGAGTGGCAATCCGAGACCCATTGTGTTCATCGTGTTGTTTTTCAGTTTCATTTTGACATTTATTTGCATTAGTTTCAACAATTATCTCATTAATGTCATAATGCCTTGTGTTGTAATCCTGAATATTTAGTTTAAGAGCTTGAAACTGACAATAATGCCCCGCAAAGGTCGTGTCCGCACTGGCCGATGCTTTGGCCATGATGACCATCCGACATGCCGCCTGTGAATAACAGCAATTTTCCTAATTTGCAAAGTTAACAGACTCTATTTAGTTCATACGTTATTTTGTAATTGTAGTTCAATCAGGCTTGCAGCTGAAAAATACATGAAATGCATGCATAAAACACTTTAGCCGCTCACGCCAACCTAGACCCCACCAAATGGAGATAGCGGCATCAAAATTTAAATCACCATCACAGTTTGGTTTAATTTGAGTATGTGTTTTAAATGCAGTGTTGAAAAGAACCAGGACTTCAGCCGGAACCATCAACTTATTGGTATGCAAGTCTGGGTGAAGTGACGAGTCATCAAAACTACTGTACTGTCAACTACACTGGAGCGTTGGGGCGGGGCCGTAAAGCTGACACGTTCGTGCCCGTACCATCGGTATTTTTTAAGGTTAGTACATGATCATTGTCATGTATTCTACTATCTTATGTTTTCTTTTCCAGCCTGGCATTCTTCTTATCAACACCAGTAGAAAAAGCAAGAGTTTAACCCTTGTTGGGACTCTCAAACCCGTTTTAGAACTGAACTGTTCGCACATTAGCTCGACAATCTGAAGCCTGCATAGCGACTAGCCTTATCGCAGTAAATAAAACTTAGTAAACTAGTGTATATGTACACTTATTGTATCTAAGTTACACTAGTAATCACAATATTGAGTAAACATGCACAGAAAACGTTTTTATTTTCACAGATTACTCAGCAGAGAGTACCTGGAACAGATTGAAGATTGCAGGCGGCCTACCTCACCCACAGGTTCAGGTGTGACAGAAGACTGTTAATTTATATCTGGCATTGACATTTTGGGGTCAAATTCTTTTTTGTTGTGTGACAGGATGTCAAATCTGTTGATTCTTATGTAAACAAACCCTTTTATGGGGTCAAATGGCATCTGAAATGCTACATTTATATGGATTTTACCCCCCAAAATGCAGAAACTTAAAAAAAATTTGTTCAAAACTGACTAAAAACCTATTCTGTAACATTTAGAATGCCAATGAAGATTGTTTTCACTTCTGACTTTATATATTGTATCTGCTATGCCTATTAAAACTCAAACTTATGCTTAATTTTGAGTTAAAATCATGTTTTCCAGACGTACCCAAGTACATTTTTTTCCGTCTTAATTTATGCCTCAAAACACCATTATATGTGACCTTTTCAATTATATTTTTTTCCAATAAATCTTTAAACCAGTGTAATAGGACTTCATGTTCTTTCTCGAAATAGATCAGATTGATGGAAATTGTGGTTTTTATTCAAATTTGACAGGATTGGGTTCTCTTAAAGGTCTAATTACCCCCAAAACGGAAGTCACATCCTCAGGGTTACATGCTGTCAGTTAGCTAATAAGCACATGTGGCTGAGTGCAGGATGCATATAATTTGTAAAATACAGTTTAAATGATATGTTTTGGTATCATTTTAAAGGTATATATGTAAGCAATAAGAAATAAGGCTTTGTGTGCACTACTTGTTTGTCTAGTGGTTCCCAGCTTCATAACTTTTGGCCCATGTATTCATGCGCAAAATGGCAGCCTCCATGCCCGTCAAAACCGGTGTGTTGTTTCTAAGGTAAATATTTTGAGTTACAACACATATAATTTTTTGGCATGCTGTTTTTTCAAAAGGTTATGTCCTCATCTTTCCAAGAATGTATGGTGATATATTGGAAAGTAGCTTGGTCATGGTGAAAAGTGAGATCAAATTTTGAATATTTTATATGTTACAAAGAAGGAATTTATTTGCGCATGCGTAACCTAGAGGTCACAATACACTACATAAATAAGTGATGTAGGGCTGTTCTCTCTAAATAAATCAACAAGTTTAACTCGAAGACATGTTTTAAGATTTAGACACTTGCTTTGATGTTCTTTTTTGGAGATGTTGGTAGGGTAAGCATTGGTATGCACTAATAAATCACTGATATGTTTTAAGATTGGAGACTAGAGTATGACACTTGCGCTGAGGCGGGTTACATTCAACTAGAAAGTAGCCGCTAAAAAGATGGCGATAAAACAGTCAACTTTGTTTAGTGTCGAGTTCTATCTTACATAATACATGACATACCCATTTTATTGCTTAAATCAATTCAACTTAGAATGCTCTTTAAGAAAAGTCATAGTTATAAGGGTCCCTATGTGCAAAATGTTGCATTTATTTTTGGTTAAAGTTGTCGCTTTTACATTAAATTACATAAGGATTGGAATTAGTATATTGTAACTTAAACACAAAACAAGGAGCGGCACAAAAGGGGCATTGTGTACATAAAATCACCATGGTACTGCGTGGTTTTATTGGCTTTTATAAGTTTCGTGGAAAACATGCGATAAATATCATGATTTTAATGTGCATTACGATTTTAACAGCGAAAACCGCTTTTTTTTAATAAGGAAAAAAAGGAAAAAAAAAGTACGGAAACCCGTCTTGTGCATCTTGCAGCACAATAGTTCATGCTAAAACCCCAAAATCAACACGTTAAATACAATATTAACCTCTAATGTATTAAAGTATGTAAACATATTCTAGTATTTTGACCGATTTCTATGAAATAAGTACACAATTTGACTCAGGCACCCCCATATAACCAAAGGGCTGAAAGCGCAAGCCAGATTGCTTATCATGCGTCATTCTCAAATGCGTTTCCAAGCATTTCTACTTGGTGGATCGGTCTGAAATTGTGCATGCATATTAGAAATATGTTAATAATGATGTACAATTGTTGTTTTTTCGTCATTGAAAAACTTTAAATTGTCTTCTAGGTCACAATACACTAAATAAATAAGTGATGTAGGGCTGTACTCTCTAAATAAATCAACAAATTTAACTCGAAGACATGTTTTTAGGTTTAGACACTTGCTTTGATATTCTGTTTTGGAGATGTTGATAGGGTAAGCATTGGTATGCACTAATAAATCACTGATATGTTTTAAGATTGGAGACTACAGCATGACACTTGCGCTGAGGCGGGTTACATTCAACTAGAAAGTAGCCGCTAAAAAGATGGCGATAAAACAGTCAACTTTGTTTAGTGTCGAGTTCTTTCTTACATACTACATGACATACCCTTTTTATTACTTAAATCAATTCAGCTTAGAATGCTCTTTAACAAAGGGTCCATATGTGCAAACTGTTGCATTTATTTTTGGTTAAAGTTATCGCTTTTATATTAAATTACATAAGGAATAGAATTAGTATATTGTTACCTAAACACAAAACAGGGAGCGGCACTGAAGGGGCATTGTGTACATAAAATCACCATGGTACTGCGTGGTTTTATTGGCTTTTATACGTTTGATGGAAAACACGCGATAAATATCATGATTTTAATGTGCATTACGATTTTAAAAGCGAAAACCGCTTTTTTAAAGTAAAAAAAAAAGGAAAAAAAAAGTACGGAAAAACGTTTGTGTATCTTGCAGCAAACTAGATCATGATAAAACCCAAAAATGAATACATTAATGCTCAGGCACCCCCATATAACCAAAGCACTGAGAACGCAAGCCAGATTGCTTATCATGCGTCATTCTCAAATGCGTTTTCAAGCATTTCTATTATGTGGATCGGTCTGAAATTTTGCATGCACATTAGAAGTATGTTAATAATGATGAAGAATTGTTGTGTTTTCGCGATATAAAAACTTGTCTTCTTCTAGGTCACAATAGACTAAATAAATAAGTGGTGTAGGGCTGTACTCTCTAAATAAATCATGTTTTTAGGTTTAGACACTTGCTTTGATATTCTTTTTTTTGAGATGTTGGCAGGGTAAGCATTGGTATGCACTAATACATCACTGATATGTTTTAAGATTGGAGACTACAGTATGACACATGCGCTGAGGCGGGTTACATTCAACTAGAAAGTAGCCGCTAAAAAGATGGCGATAAAACAGTCAACTTTGTTTAGTGTCGACTTCTATCTTACATAATACATGACATATCATTTTTATTGATTAAATCAATTCAGCTTAGAATGCTCTTTAAGAAAATGTTATGAGGGTCCCTATGTGCAAAATGTTGCATTTATTTTTGATTAAAGTTATCGCTTTTACATTAAATTACATAAGGATTGGAATTAGGTCATTGTAATATAGACCCTTGCTTATTAAAGGCCATAACAAAATGCAATTCTAATCATGTTTTATCAAACTTGTGAACATAACAGGCTCTTTGTCAGTATTCATTGTCTAATTTAAGATGATTGCAAGCAAGCTCTCGTTATATCAACAGACACTTGATTATATTATCAAAAGCAATGTCTGTGTTATACGCCATATTTTATCGCTAAACGAATGATTCAAAAATTTTCATTAAAAAAATACCTACCTACCTACCTGTTACCAGCAACCTTGGGTAGGCAATGGCAAACAAACAATGTTTTTAGGTCGGCCTAATGTGACTATTAACATTTATAACTGTAAATGATTTAACGTTTTTTGAAGTTTCTATATTAATAAATTATATAATATATTAAATGAAAATGGGATCATACAGGCACTATATGGGTCGGTGGTATAATCAGCTAATAAGGATCATGGGTGCTGTTGTTGCAGTAGTTCGTTGTTAATATTAAATATTATGGATTAATTGTTGACCTTATTATTTTCCAACAGAGAATATAATTGGAAATAAAAACAGAAGTGTGTCGCTTTACCTCTTGCATACTGATATACTCTTGCAAAAACACTGCGCTAACAGCACAGTCAGATTAAATTGTTGAGGGAATGAAAGAGCAAATTTATTACCGATTGAATCTTAGATAAGGCAGTATCGATCACCAGATAAAGTCAATAGCAGCCGAAAATCTTCGGAAGATTCTAGATTAGTACCGAACAGCTCACTTTCTATCGGGTAGTATTGATGTTATCAGTTTGACTGTCTGGCTTAACAAAAAAAGCGATATTGTTCAGTATGTTGAACTTCATTCAGACTAATGTTTCCTTTAAGCAAAACTACATATAATTCACAGGCGTTTAGTTTCTTTTATCGCCAAAAGTCTTTATACGCTGTCAGTGTTTTGATTTATTTAGGATGGCAACAAATAGTATTTCAGTAGCGGGTTAATTGGTTTTGGTGTTTGAGTTGTTAACCGGTGAGCTAAATATCATTCATAAGACCTTAAATTCAGCTTAAATGAAACTTCATCAAATACAATGGTATGTTTGATTGAATAGTCCTAATCGATGATTTACGTAATGCTGTCACTTGCGACTGTTTTAATTATTGTTCTGTTAAAATAAGAACAAAACAACGTACATGGAATTCAGCTGGAAGTTTGAACCAAAAATGTGCTGTTGCAAAGATTGTCAACCTCTGTTTAATGGAAATGTGATTGTGGATTGTAAACATATCACCGATTGCTTGTGGTTCATCTTGGTCCCAAACGTTTAGATTGTAAATGAATCTGAATTGCGCATTTTTATTGCCAGGTAAAAAACAGAAGTAGGCCGGACAGGCATGGGACTACATAGAGCCTGTAGATTGCCAGATTAGTTACAGAAGAAGGCTGGACATACATCGATTGACAAATCAGGTTGTCTGATTTGGGTCATTTTGTAGGTGATGATATTCAGCTGGTCACTGTCATTAACAGTACTCAGCGGAAACCGTTTTTCTATTTTTTGTAACAGTGACCTTGACCCCACCCAACCCATATGCAGTACCAAGCGAGGTATTGATATAAGGTATTTATGTATGAAGTTTCATTTAATTATATCAGTGCGTTCTCGAAGTATTGAGCGGAAACCCCCAGTTAGACACCGCTCGTTTGCCAGCCCGACCAAAGACATACCCCAAACTAATAACACAAATAAAAAAATGGGTTAAAAATAAAACATATTTAGCATAGACGCTAATATATGCATTGACTAATCGGTACACAGGAAGAAACTTTAGTGCATTACAATATTGGTAAAAATGTATGTAAAGATCAATTCTCATTCAGTTGTACAAAAATGTCAACATATGTAGAACATAAATAGTCTTCAGTTGAAATTGATGCAATTTTTAAGAATTGGTAACGTGAAATGATTCAAATTTCAATTTGGAGTACTGATATTGTTTTTAGTATAATTCTACAGAACATGTTAATCACTTACATGATGTAAACTGTATACAGACATAATGTATAAGTCCCACAAGCTGCATGGTTTAGGTTAGTCGTAAAACAATATGTTTGTTCAGGTAACCTGACCTACCCTTAAAATGCCCAGACCCTAACTATTTTATTGAGTTGCTCTTTTATTCATTCATATTTTCATAATTATTCGTTGTTGTTTTTTGTTAAATAGGTGTTGTATTGTAATAGCATTTACTTCAAAACAATGTTTATGGATATTACCGGTATATTTTGAATATTTATTAAGTTTTAGACTCTTCACATTAAGTGAATAACAAGAAATATTTTTAAAAAGATATTTGGCGTCTATGGTAATTGTGAAAATAAGGAATGCAGATTGTACTTTCTACATAAATAAACTTAAAACTGACAAATGGGTAACTTGGTTGTGTTTTGTTTTCACCTAAATATCACCTATCCGTCGCATGACTGACTTGATTCGAACAGCACACTTTGCTCACATACTAAATCATACTTTTTTCTTCTAACATATATTTATATATTTTTACGTTATTTTGTTGTTTTTGTTTTTGAGACATTAAAACATATCTGCTCTTCCAGTTTCTTAAGGATTACAACAATATTCAAGAGAAAGAGGATAATTATATGCCTAGGCGGTAGTCAAATACATACACATGTGAATCGGTACAAACAAACGGCACTGAGGGTGTTTTATTAAATCGTACATTTATTCAAATATTCACAAAAATATAAATATATATTATTTTGTATGACTGGCTATAGATATCTAGTTATGTTGTAAAGAACATGCCGACAACGATAGTTTTGTGGAGTTTCTTGCCATTTCTATTGCATATCGTTCCTTGAAAGCCAGAAGGTGTCATCAGCGTATGTGTAAAGAAGGCCAATAGCCCCTTTTGAGCTTTCAATGGACTATATATAGTCAGAGTACAGACTGACCGGGCGCTGAACTTGAAGTCCAAGATGAATTCTATTTATAGGGTCGAGATATATACGTTGTTCATGCGGCAATGTATAGTGTTCTTATACAGTTCTAAGCGCACGCGAAAGTTGTATTGATTTACATCGTGGCAAAATAACATGTTGCACCCGTTATTCGGCGTAACTGTCTAAGATCACTTTTGACCTATATTTTTAGCGATAATTATGCAGCGGGAAATTTGAATGCCAATATAATTGGGCAAATTTTCTTATTTTAGGGAATGCAAACTTCAAACAATTGTTTAACGTATACCAATAACTGTTGCATACTTCGGGGGATTAAACATTTACATAATTGTTTACATAAGCGGTTAAATAAAGTTATAAACATATCTTCGACATACACTCTAGAAATGAACATAATTATGAACAATTTTACTCATTGTATGTCATGATCAGAATGTTATATTCATTCACATAATGAAATAAGTATATTGTTTAGTCTACATGATCGGCGCGCTCTATAAATAGCAATTACGATGCTACAATGCACGGGAACGACAGTCGGTCACAACGTACAATGTTGCCTGTTGAGCTCGCAAGCACAAAATATAAAGTCGTACTTTTCTGGTATTTTTCTGATAAATAAGCAAAACAAATATTAGCAAATTTGATTGAGCTTATATTTCCTATTATTGTATCATTGTGTAAAAATATTATTGTACGCTGTAACCGACTGTCGCCCACGTGAATTAATTCTAGCGAGTACAACTCCAGCAGAAGAATCATTCTAAAAATAGCGCGCGGTATAGCTGTGTTAATACACACGCATCTATTAGCGTCTGGAGAATCCTAAACCCGAGAATTGCAATAAATGGGGAATTCATAAACTTACTGCTCATTCATTCCCGCTATTATTTTCTGACAATTTTAATTTTTAAATTTGCCTGACAATTTCATGTATCAATTATGTTCACGTAAATTACTAGTGTTTAGTTTATTCATGTATCATTGGTGAAAACATGGGAGGAGAGGTATATGATCGGTTTATTCAGGATACAGATATTAATAATTATATTAAGTTTATCTCAAATTAATTTTGGGGGCCGATACGTTTTCTGATAGTGTCCGAAAAATCTAGTGTCCAAGAAGTATCTTTAGTAGGGACCGAAAAATCTGTGGTACGAGAAGTCTCCTTAGCAGGGAACGAAAATTGTGGGGTCCGTGAAGTCACAGCTTGGTCATCTTGTATTATATATAGGGCAAGAAAATGACATCTCAATATTAATTTCTATGCCGATTGACTTTTTAAAAAGACATTTCTAATTGTTTAGCTCACATGAGTACGAAGTGCTAGGTGAGCTATTGTTATAGGTGTATGACAAAAAAAAAATAGACCATTTCGATTATGGTCAATATTGGACAAGGAACACTAGAGTTATTGTCCCTTTTTCATGAGAAACAAGAAATATCTTTAAAAAAGGTATTCGGCGTATGTTGTAAATGTTTTGTAAAACAGTAGTATGAAATGTGACTATATTTGAAATTAATAAAAAAGAATATCGTTATTTCATGTCAATGCAATGAACTGTCCCATGTTTTAGATCAATGATACTTGAATAACCCCAAAAAGTCAGACTCATCTGCTCATCAACTTTAGTATATTTATGTATACACAGTTAAACAAAGCATTTTACAATTACAACGAAATATATATATTTGAAGCGTTTTTCATGATTAATTATACCTCTTAATAAATAGATCTACCAACCGTTATTCAAATAAACATGCATTGTAAGTTTATAAATATAAGTTATTTTCCATTCAGTATTAATCTTATTGATTATGGTTCTCTGGATACTTGTTAGAACGATCCAGTGTTGTTGTCGTGTATACCATTAATAGGCGCAAGTTAGGCAGCGAGTGAATTCTATGGAATGTTGCTTATCGAATATGCGATATTAACGGGGGATTTCCCCAAGGTCATCGTAAACACGGCCTGTAAACATTGGCATTTAAATTGAAAATGAAAATTGAGCCAATGCAACTTCCGAGTAGAGAGCGCAGAACTGGAAATTAGTCAAAAAAGTAAACAAAGTAAAGAGGTATGTCTGGATTTTTCCACATCGGTTCATTTTTCAATTCACCTCTGAAAGGAAATGGAGCCATTTTGTACAGGCCGTGGTGTAGATTTCTTTTAAACTAGCGGATGCAATGTTAGGATTTATTCGTTCGGGACTGCCCTAATCGATGATAAAAGTACAGCTGAATGCATCTGTAATGCATTTATCAATTGCCAGGTGAATAGCAGAAGTAGGCCGGTAGGTATCAGTATAATTTCCAGGTTAACTCCAAAAGGCAGGATAGGCATCTGTATAGCACCTGTCGATTGCCAGCTAGGTCAACAACAGTAAGATATCTGTCTGATGTGGGTCAGTTTGTAGGCAATGTCAATAAGATGTCAAAGCTGGTCACTGCCATTGCCCGTATTCAGGAATTCAGGTGAGCACTTTGGGCCATCATGGCCCTCTTGTTTTGTATAGCTTCCTTTCACATGGAATAAAACGCAATCTTATAATTGCATATCTCCATAAAATTCAACGCATTGTATTTGATATTTAAATAAGCATTTGAAGCTCTCAACGGATTACACCGTAACGGGAATTCTGAGTTGAATGCCTATATTTCGCCTGTAAGGCACTAAATTCCTGTAGTGGCTTTAATGTGTCGTTTTGTGAACGAGTTGTGAAATAGTGTTAACAAGGGCGGGCTTTATTTTGAAATAATGTGTTTGTACGGCTACACAATACATGTAACAAATATATTTTATAAACAGTATAACGGACGTTTCCAAATGCAGTTACGCTGCGACATTGCTGACGATTATTAAAACGGAAATAATACGGGGTGAAACTAAATTCCTGACGTTGCTTGAATGTGTCGTTTTGCGACAGAGTTGTCAAATATTGTTAACAAGGGCGGGCACATTATTTCAAACACATAATTTTTTTAATGATTTGTTTGTACGGCTACACAATACATGTAGCAACTATATTTTGTAAACACTTTAACGGACGTTTCCAAATGCAGTTACGTTGCGACATCGCTGACGATTATTAAACTCGAAATAATACGGAGTGAAACGCTTAAGTATTATTTATTTACACAAACAAAACTAACATGATGACAAATGTGTATTTGGGAGAAATCAAGCGCTTTTTTAGGGTAGTCGGTAGGCATCACATTGTGAAAATAAAAAATAAAAAAAGTTTTTAAAAATTTGATTCTTAATTTAAAAAATTGATTATAAATTACACAACTTTTATTTGAATGCGAAGCTAAACGTTGAAAGCGATTTTCTTTTGGTAAACTTGATCAAAGTCGGTGGTTTTGCCTAACCAGCGTGAAACACCAACTCAAGATCATTGAGAGATTAATCTTAATTATCATTAACGTAAGCATAATCGATATCCTCCTCCTCCTCCTCCTCATTATCATCATCATCACCATACCATCATTAGCATCATCATCATCATCATCATCATCATTATCATTATCATTATCATTATCATCATCATCATCATCATCATCGTCATCATCATCATAATCATTATCATAGTAGGAATTGATACAAAATATTATCCAACACGTGTGGGTGACACTTAAACTTATTAATAATAATATTATTATTATTATCAAATAATATATTATTATTATTGTTGTTGTTATTATTATTATTATTACTATTTTATTATTATTATTATTATTATTATTATTATTATTATTATTATTATTATCATCATCATCATCATCATCATCATCAATTCAAATCCTTTAATTCGGATGGAGTTTGCCTCCATAATGTACGAAAACGAGCCGCATTTGCGATTTAAAAAAAAACATGAATACATAAAAAACTACGGAATCCTGATTTTGCTAGTTCAATGTCGCTCTGTAAAACGTGGCGACGACGCTACAACGCGACATTTTTAATAAATGTTTTATATGACGAAGAACCTTAAAAGTATAAAAGTATATGTGTTTGCCTCCATAATGTACGAGAACGAGCCGCATTTGCGATTTCAAAAAAACATGAATACATAAAAAACTACGGAATCCTGATTTGCTAGTTCAATGTCACTCTGTAAAAAGTGGCGACGACGCGACAACGCGACATTTTTAATTTTATTTTCTATAGATCTCGCAATCAGCAAAACATGTACACAAGAAATTTGGACGATAATTATCGTCGAGATATCGCGTGTCTATGAACAAGTTTACAACGATAATTATCGCCCAAATGTCGTATCGACGCGATCTTGTACACAGCGATAATTATCGCCCAAATGTCGCATCGTCGCAACGTGTTCTAGACGTTTCGAAAAATGGGCAATCCTTATAGCTTTGTTTAACATAGACACGCGAAATCTGGACGATTATTTTTATAAAATGTATTAGTGGAATATCTGCAAACAATAATTAATAAAACGTCGCATATCACAGGGCAAAATTGAACTGGAAGAATCAGGATTCCGTACACAATAATTAATATGCTGGAAGTAAAAACAAACTACTTGATTCGAGTTGTATTCCTTTAAATACTAATTATATTGCACATTCATACATCAAGTAGAGAAGTTCATCATTATGGTGTAAACACAATTGTTTCGTTAACGTCTTATTGTACGCTCACAAATTATGTCATATTTATAATATCTGTACAAGAACGCGGTTATAAACTCATAAAGACAACGGAAGTTTATACCATCTTTACAATACGCAAAACTCATATATAAGAAATAGTTGTTGACTAAGCGTTCCTTATTTACTAAATAAACAACGGTTTAGTGTTCTGTTATGTAGGAATTAAACCACGAGGTCATTAGCTCGAGCGATTTAATAACACCACACCAAGCTTTCTCGATGAACAACGAAAATGCGAAAATAAGCTCGCTTTTAAATTTGTCTATACTTATCAGATTATGTTCCTTCCGCCCATAATCCCGCGTGAACGTTCGTACGCTATTCACCTCTGAAACGTCATTTCTATTCATAAAATAACGAACGTATTACAACATGATTGTGTTGTTTGTGTACAGAAACAATTTGCGCGAGTCACGTTAAAATGTTTTATAAGGAAAACAGTTTTATATCAATCATTGCTGATTAGTGTTTGCATTGTATACTTGACGGAATCCCGTATATGTTCATACAGACGTGGTACAGCTGCTCAAAACAATGGACGTATATTACACCATTCTTCACATTCTATCAGTTATTAGTGCAGACAGAGTTTAGACAACATATCGGCTATATATTTGTCAATACAGCCAGTGTCGCGCAATTTTTATATACGCTGCTTTTACAATTGAAACTGTTCAACAGCTGTCTGTGATACCCAATGTTGTTCAGCGAATTATTAGTAGGTACCAATTTTATATGAGTTTTAACACGGACCGTAGGCCAACTGCTGTCTGTGATACACAATGTAGCACAGCGAATAACTAGTTCACTCTTTCTGTAGTTTTTACAAAGGTATTTCCGATAAGACATAGATAACCTACTTCTTTATAATGTACATTTCAATACGATTAAAAACGTTCCCGATTACACGCTTCTAAGTTTACACAGCGTTCTACACTGTTTCATTTTGTACAGGGCATAACTTCCTGTTTGAATATTTCAGGTTTACATGTTTATGGTTAAGAAACGGGATTTCGTGACTGTGTTAAATTGAAGAACTACAATGGACGTAGCAGTTTTGCCAATTTATGAAATTATTATTTGGATAAATATGTATTTTTCAGGTATTCTTGCAGATCACAATGCTACTAAACTTTACAGTTATCACATTTATTCACTTACAGACAAGAAAAAGTTCGTACGCGTAATATTGTACCCTTCTAATAAGATTGTGAAAAGTGAATGTGTTAATTTGAAATTATTTAATAATTATATCATTATTTATAAGCGTAGTACAGGTCATTTTTATTATGTCCCTTGTTTTGTATACGTCCATTTACTTTGTCAAAATTTAGTTTCCTGTCCAGTGTGCATCCATCCGTGTATTGTGATGATATACTTGTTATGTCCAATCGTTTCTATGGATTTATCCAATGCAAGATTTTCATCGGTTAGGATAGTTAAAGCTATTTATTTCATGTAAATTGTACTGACTATGCTTGCATTTGGCCACAGCACTGAGTGGACGCAAGTCTCACACATTTTGTGCATCATTGTTATTCCAACCTGGTGAGTGTTATTATTATTTTCTTTATTCAAAATTTGTATCATTTAATTATGTCTACAACATTCAATTTGTATTGTACATTTTGTAGTCTGTTGTGTTTTGTTTGTAACATTGTTCTTATTTGTACAGGTATTTGCGTCATGTCTATATTGGTCGACATCTAATAAAATGGGTAAAATATCAAATGGACTTTGTGTATCATGCGCCCCCACCCCACACCACTACATTTGGCGCCCAACGTGGGACCAGACGTGCTATGGAAAGACCAGGTTGGCAGCTGGACCAGTTTGCCGGAGGGCTGGGAGCTTGGTACCACGTGCGCGCAGCACGGGTCCATGCTGTCGGAGCAGTGCTGGATTCGGGAACCCGCAAACCCTAAAGAGGCTAGGGACATCCTTCCATCTCCTAGGACTGTTTCTGCAGGACCTCCAACAGTACCTTCGACAACGGCCGCTGAATTTGTTTTTGAACTGAACTCTATTCACTTTCTCGCAAGAGATGCCGTACCTTGATATTTACCATGCGTGTTTTGTGACTTTGTTTACAACACGTGACTTTAATGTACTTTTATTTGTGAAGTTTCGTCACCAGTAACTGTCGTAACCGTGCTCTGTGGACATTTCGTCTGGAAGTGTAGTTGTGAATTGTGTTTTTAGTTAATATTTCTGTGCATGGAATGAACAAGTAAGTCTATTCTATATATTGTTTGTTTCATTATGTCTGACACACTATTTGTTTATCGTGCGTATGTGCACAAAAATAGTTCTTTCCAAATTAAAAAGTTAAACATTGCAACCGAAACCACGTTCTGTACCTCAGATCGTTGTTATATCAGTATGTTTTAAGATCTACCAGTTGTAAACGTTGACATTTATGTAAGTATTTAATAAAACGTTTGTATTGACTTTCAGAAATGTTATATTCGTTTGGCAATTAGGAAGTATTTGATTAATTATTGCACCAATTGTAAATGAGTCTTGACAAAGAGTTATTGTGAATTTGCACTATGTTATAATATTTTTCCACATTGTTTCTTTGTGGCATTCTGATCTACATGTGCATTGTAGGGGTATAGAAAACATACTTCTGTTTTGACATTTAAATGTTTGTTAAAAGGGTAGATTTGATATCAAAGTTTTGCTGCTAATTAAATTTATTTGTGATTGAGATATTTCCCTAAATCAATATCTGTCCAATCACTATGAAAAGTCTTTGTTTTGTGAGATAGTATTATCATTGAGTTAATTTAATTCAAGCATTATAAATGTTTTGCTCTCTTTATTGACTTTGAGATCATAAACCAAGTTTACATTCATAGTGTGTGTGGATTGTGAATTTTGTGTTTGTGTGTGTTTTATGTTTGGTATTTAATGTTACCTGTCCTAACTCTCTTTGCTACATTTTCTTGTATGTTTGTTTCATCGGCCGGGAACAAATATATAGGTTAATTTGTTGTGATTAAAATGTTGAAATTGGATGTCATAATTCCATTTGTATTTGTTTTGATGATTGAAGTATTTCAACTCATGCTTTCAGCTATGTTTATTTTTGTGTTTTGTTTAAACATCAGTGCAAACTATGTTTAAAGAATTGTTGCTTTGTGCAAATATATACATTTGCATAAAAATTTAACCTGATCATGTGCCATATTTCATGATCGTGTAAACTTCTATTTGGTGATATCATTGCAAAATAATTTAATAAATCCAAATATTCTTTTGAAGTAATTATGCACATATTACTTTAAGTGATCATTACAGAGACATTTGATGGGTTCTCTATTGATAGTGACCATATTGTCGTTATTCCTTGCATTTATTGAATTGTTTAATTGGTTATTTGTTGAATGTTGATCAAGACCAATCTAGCTGTGTTTTAGTTTGTGTAATAATTTGGTGTTGAGTGTTTGGTGTTTTGTTGTGGATCAACATGTTTTCTTATTATTTAAGATTTGTCAGTTCATTTTAGTGATCTGTCATACAGCTCATACTCACAAAATGAAGCAAGATTAACTCTTTAATAGTTTCTCTTTATCATAAGGTTTTCTTAAAAATGCCCAGGTTTTAAGTTTAACTATTGTGGTTGTACCTTCATACTTTAGTTGTTTATTTGCCATATATATTTTTTTATTTTCATTCAATTAGGAACATAAGCAATTATGGTTTGTTGTTTGTTCAGGTGTATAAACTATAAACTAGTCCTAATTGCTACATTTGTTTTAGTGAAAGTTGTCAAAATTCTTTTTTCAATTTTGTTTTTGATTATTTACTTAGTTGCATTTTCAAATGTCCGTAGACATTTTGAAGAAGAGGGGAACTATGTAATACAGGTCATTTTTGATTTGACATTAATTGCATTTCAATTTGTATTGTACATTTTGTAGTCTGTTGTGTTTTGTTTGTAACATTGTTCTTATTTGTACAGGTCTTTCCGTCATGACTATATTGGTCGACATCTAATAAAATGGGAAAAATATCAAATGGACTTTGTTTACCATGCGCCCCCACCCCACACCACTACATTAGAGCCATTATTATTATTATTATTATTATTTTTACTGATATTATATTCCAGTCTTTGGCCAGAACCCTCTTCTGACGTCTGATGCTTCTGCTGTATCAGAGAACAGCTCACTGACATTGGCCTGTTTCCTGCCAAGAGCAGTGACACCTGTGTCATGGACCAAGAATAGTGATAGTTAACTACTATTAGGACAGGTCTCTTATCAGAGAACTGCATATCTGCTCCATCCCCACTACCTCAAGGATTCAGCTACACGTGCGCCAATACCACTGTCTACACCCCGACCTTCCTGGGGGTGAACCGTACACAGGATGGAGACAGGTGGCAGTGCAGTGTTAACAATGAAAGTGGTTTGACGGTGTGGAGCAACAACATAACCCTCACAGTGCAAGGTAAACCAAACTAATTATTTACAATCTTTCTAAACGAGCATGTTCATTGGTTTATGTGATGTTTAAGAACACTCTGGGTACACAAGCGATTCAAAAAATAAATCACCTCTGGTACACCATGCAACATTTGCTTACTACTCTCAGGCACATGATCACCCAAAATGACTGTTCCCCTAAGCAATACACTGCAGATCCGTTATATTGCGATCCGTTATTTCGCGATATCCAATATATCGCGAAGCAGCCGTGTATCCCGATTTTTTCCCATGTACTTCAATATTTTACTATTACAAGACTTTCATAAATAAATCCAGTTTGGTCTGGATGTTCGCTCCTACATCGCTACTCTTTCATTCACACTCTTGTAATGCGACAAACAATAACCCTACCCCCTCAACATCAAAGTGGAACAGTTGGAGATCTTCAGCTTACATCGCGCGTGCCACCCATGACAACGTCCTTTAACTGCTGTCGCTTTAATTAGCAGCCGAATTACACGCTCTCCATCATTATTTGCTCTTTCAAACAGCGAATTATAAATTCTCTACTCTCGACATTTATATATATGTCGTTACATGCACCTTTTCATTTAAACCTACATCTACATCATGTAATATTGAAACGTGTTTCTTAGTGTACTGTAGCCTAGTATCTCATAGGCATAAGATTGCTTCTATAAAGTTCCATATACACTACATGGAACAAATATTTGACAATTCAAAGACATATTCTTTCTGGACATTGTTCACCATATAGGTATCAGAACCTTAGTTTGGTAAACAAAACACTATAAATGTTGCCTTATTAAATACCACTTTGACTCAGTGGTTATATTTCTTTACCACACCTTTTTGAGGTAAATAAAATGGCCTTACAACACTATTTAAGGCATTGTTCCAGACACCTATGTTCCAGATTACCCGCACGATGTTTAGGATTGGTATATAGGAGTGAACTTGTCTGTCTGTCTATCCTTCGGTCTGTGGGTCTATTGGTTTTCATGGTTTCCGGATGATAACTTAAGTAAGGCTTGACATATTCAAATTATGTTTGGTACACATGTGTAACCTCATAGAATACAGGTCAAATTTGGGAGAGTTATGGCCCCTTTTCGACTTAAATTCCCTAAAATCATGGTTTCCGGATGATAACTCAAGAATGGCTAGACATATTGAAATAAATCTTGATAAACATTTTAGCATAAAAAATACAGGTCAATTTTGACTTTGATTACAAACCACTAAATTTTGACAGAGTTAGGGTCCCTTTTTGATTTAAATTCCCGAAAAGCATGGTTTCCAGACGATAACTCGAGATTGGCTTGACATATTCAAATAATTTTTGCTACACATGTGTAACATCATAGAATACAGGTCAAGTTCGACTTTGGTTATAAACCACTAAATGTTGACAGAGTTATGGCTCCTATTGAAATAAAAATTTTCCAATTACACTGTTAAACATTCACAAATTAAAGCATTCTCATTGTGCCCATTTCTTCGAATGGATGCCATAATTTTTGTGACAAGGCCATATTATGGGTGTATATCCATCACTTATTTGACAATTCTAGTTTTATTATGTAGATCAAATAAAATGTGAATATCAATGTACTATTTTGACTTTAGTATATTGGATTGAATTATAGAAAACTGAGCTATGTCATGGAAAAATCATGGAATTTCGGTTTCAGCAGTTTGTATGAACCCTGTCAATAATACCTTGGACAAGTTCGAATCTGGGCCACATGGGGTCAAAAACTAAGTCCAAATTGAAGCAAAGCTTGTGAACACTCTAGAGGCCACATTTATAGCCCAATCATCATGAAATTTGCTTAGAACATTTGTCCAAGTGATATCTCGGACGAGTATGAAAATGGGTCACGTGAGTCAAAAACCAGATCACCAGGCCAAATTGATGAAAAAGATTGTGAACTCTCTAGAGGCCACATTTATAGCCCAATAATCATGAAACTTGCTCAGAATAGTTGTCCCAATGATATCTCGGACAAGTTCAAAACTAGGTCATGTGGGGTCAGAAACTAACCAGGCCAAATTGAAAAAAACTTGTGAACACTATAGATGCCACATTTATAGCCCAATCATCATGAAACTTGCACATTCGTAACTTCCGGTCGCCATTTTCCGCAGAGATAAATATAACGAAAGAAAAATAACCGCAAAGATATTGAAGAAGACATCCTGGGCAAACAATCAAAGACTAGGTTAACTCCGGCCACCACCATCCACGCTGCACATATAGTCCTTCCCTTGCCTTTTTCTCCTTTTTTATATTTTTTGTAATTTTCTAAACTTGCACCTTTTCCGACGTCATTTGGTATCCGCAATTTTTCTTTGGCAAGTCCTTTCCTATTATAATAAGAACATTACCAAATGACTTTTTCTGCTTTATTATAGCATATTTGAGACGATTTGGGTTATTTACAGGTGCGGTGCTATTGTTTTATAAGCTATATTTAAGTTATATTTAGTTCAGTTGTATTAGGGTAAATAACTGATATTATTGTAAACCTTTACTTAACTTTTACATATTGCCAGTCATTTAGTACTACCATATTAAGTGAATTTGCACTATTCCCATCATCCCTTCCTTCTTCCTGTAGTCTTGTCCTGGGCAAATTACGCGTATTATATACATTTACATATTTATTGACACGTTATACGTGTATTACACGCATTTACTAATACACGTTTTATATACGCTATTTTCTGACATGCTATACGTTATTCCTAACATGCCCGGTAGCAACAAGACCATTAAGGGGCGGAGCTCAAACCTGTCCCCTGAACGAGGGGAGGTGCTTTTGGGGCAGGATGCACATCACCTGTCCCACAATATTATGCCCTTCAAGTGCCTCCTCCAGTCATTCGGAAGTGTAGGTAAATTGACCTCCCTCTTTACTATCTTTCAGCTGGCCTCGTGTTTGACCAAGGAACTCCCTGGACTTATTGATCGGTCTGTGCCTTTTCCTCTGGTTGTGTTCTTCTACAGCTAAAGTCAGCACAGTATCCTTTCCAAAGGAGTCATCAAACTAGGTGAAGTCGCTGTACGGGCCTTAATGCTGTCAAACATGAGGTCGGCCTCAAGTCTTATAGCAGGGATCCCGGAGAACCAGGACCTTAAAGAACTTCAAGGATGCCTTCATTTTCTCCCTGCGTCTACTGGTAGTTTCATTACCAAATATGAGCGGGTTGAGCCCTTTAGGCCACCCCCTCCTGTTTCTCCGAGGATGGTCAAAATTACTTTTCTCACTTCTACATCCGTCCCCTCCAAGGTCCAAGTTACAAGTACTAATATTACCCTGGTTCTCAAACCTTGCCCCGTTCCCCCTGTCAGATGCTATCGCTGCCAGGGATACGGACACACTGCCAGCGGGGGTAAATGTCCCTACCCTGCTATTTGTTGTCGCTGTGCTGGTACCCGGTGTCAATGTCAGTGCACCCGCAATATCCGAAGATGTGTTAATTGCGGTGGCCCGCACTGTGCCGCCGACCAAGGCTGTCCAACATATAAGAGAGCATGCACCATGCACGGTGTTTCTTGGTCTGAGGCAGAGTGTAAGCTATTTGCACCTGATACTGTGGTCCACAAGGAGGGCGCCCAACACACCATCAACAACCGACACCAGGTCTTCACCCCAACATTCGGACCCCAGTCCTAGCATGCCCGATACCAGGATCACATGTCATTTAGTTAAGGGGTCAGTGGACAAGGTTACCCCCCGTCAACCAGTAAGTAGCCCCCCACCTGCACAGGTTACTCCTCCCTTGGAGTCGGTTACACAACATACACCTGCACCCCCCCCCTGTTTCACCTATTCAGGGGGTCACACCCAATCAGCGTCGCCCTCCTGTGGGGTCTTTCCCGTTGTCGGATAGTAGCAGCAGCACACGTTCAGGCTCTACGATTTCCCACAACTCACTCTTTAACATAACGGGGAATGACTCGCTGGTATCAGTGCACTCTAGTATACTGGAGAATCTGACAATCTCAGACGTCTGCGAGATAGAGGAGAAGCCCTAGGTTAGTGTGCCCCCTAACCGTCCCAGAATGATCGACACACAGACATCCCCTATGAGTTCTCCTGCCTTTGATAACAGCATGTGCTATTCGCTTTCAGGAGACTATTATATTAAAATCAAAGATCCGCCAGCAACAGGTCACCGCTATTGCCATATCCATCTCAGTGATCTGACGGATCTAATTGTTGAGATAATTAACGACCGAGACAGGCCAACTGGGTGTCGGGTTACTGCCTATATCACTATCAAAACAGATTCCTGATTTAAAAGGGGCAGGCAATCTATACCCAAAGTAACCCCCAGAATCACCACACCTGACACAGAAAGCCATTCTGGAACTAAGGACCCTCCGATACCTCCTGACCCTGGATGCCGCCCTCCGGCTAGCGGCCGCATTACTACCCACCCAATACCCCCTTTTTACCCACCACCAATCTCCCCTCCGCCAAGAAATCCAGGCCAGCCCGGCCGGCTCAGACCCCGGCGAAACTCAAAGGGGCCTGCTCCAGTTGCAAGCTGGCTATAAATTCCACTCACGCAAATCTGAACAACTTTAAGCGCAGACTCATCTCCAATTACTCTGGACAGTGATCTTAATATCGTATCATTTAATATCGGAGGTCTAACCTCCATTAAACATACAAAACTTAAACATTTTTAGATGAAAACTCTAACATTCATGTCCTTGTCACCCAGGACATTAAATTTTCTAAAAATGATTATAAATCCATTCCTGGCTTCTCATGTGGGTGCAGGGACCATATTAGTCCTGATAATAATGAAGCTTGTGGTCTTGCCATTTATATTAAACATTGCATAAATTATGAATTACTGCGGGTGAACAACCAATTAAAAGCAGATGGTAGCACGGCTATTGAGGCACTAGCAATAAAATTGGTCATAAATAAGAACCAGCCCCTTATATTGGTCAACGTATACTCAAGATGATATGATCTTGAGACTTTAAATAGCCTTTTTACAGACTTAAGGACCAATAAAGGACCCTATGATGTAATATTTCACAGGGGACTTTAATGCACATCAGCACGCTTTGGGTTCCAATAAATCAGATGCAGCAGGTCGCGGGGTCATAGAATGGATGGTTTGAGCATGACCTTGTTTTTCTCAATTACGGTTCCCCAACCAAACTTGACCCCTCCGGGTCAACAACATGTATCAACCTTACTGCAGCTAGTGACTGGATAGCCAGTGCTTCTGTTTGGGACACTGTCTCTGATAACTTCGGATCTGACCACTTCCCACACCTGGTTACAGAGTACAATTATCTTGTACTAGGAACTGAGACCCCCAGTTCAGGGTGGCAGAAATTTCTTTTAAATAAAGCAAATTGGGCTCAGTTCAGGGACCTCTGTTCAGATATTTCCCTAGCAGATGTTCACTCCCAGGACCCCAGTACTTTTTGTTCCAATTTAACAAATAACATTCTGTCCATAGCAGAGTGTTGCATTCCCGTCTTCTCCGGTAAGAAAAAAGCCAGAAAGAATGTGCCCTGGTGGAGTGAGGCATGTTCTAAAGCGGTACAGGAAAGGAAATAAGCTTTAGAATTACTTACAAAGAGCCCCGCTGAGCACAATCTCAAAAACAATAGGTCCCTAGAACATTCAGCAAAGCGGGTTATTTTGGATGCAAAAACTCAAAATTGGAAAGAATTATGTGAATAAGCAGTTGTAAATAAAAGTAATTCTAGAGTTTGTTTGGCAAAAGATTCACAGAATTAAAGGAAATCGTATAAATCCTGTACAGCTACTTAAATATAATGGCGAAATTGCCACGACCCCAAGGGAAAAGGCTCAATTTTTGGTAACACATTTTAAATCTGTCTCCAGTGATTCCAATCTCCCTCAAGAAACTTTGGATTACCAAAAGCGATTTGAATCGGAGAATAAAAGCATTTTAAACGAGCCTAGGGATAATAGTCAAGTCAAAGATTTATTAGCATATTCAAAAAGAACATTACCATGACATACACAATTAAATAAAATTAAATTATACATGAAGATGACACAATACAGTGTAAGTGACAAAATGCAATTTCATATAATGACAAAATTTATAAATTGCATATAAAAGGAAAATAAATAATGATTGGAGAAAAGCATGGAATAAATATTGTGTGGCATAAGGTAAGAAATAGCACGCCTCTCAATTTATATGTTATTTGGCGACCAAATTAAGCACTCTTTGGACTTATATTCAGGCGGCACTACAATTGTTTTTTTTAAAGTAGTGAAATTTCTAGGTATGTACCTAGATAAACAGTTAAACTTTATTTACCACTTTAAATATTTGGATGAACGGTGCGAAATGGACTTAAATTTAATCAGAATGTTAAGAAGCACAGGTTTAGGTTCTGATAAAAATAGCCTCTTACTAATACGTCCAAAGATACATGTGCAAATCTATGCATGTGCAACGCCAAACGCCCTTAAAATGGTAGATGCCATTCAGAACAAGGCATTTAGGATAGCTCTGAGGGCCCTGAAATGTACCCCTAGTGACATGCTTGAGGAGGAGGCGGGCATGCTGCCTCTGAGTCTGCACCGCAAGCAGCAGTCTATTAATATCTGGGCCAGAGCCATGTCCCGGCATGGTTCAAACCCCGTAAACCAGCTTGTCGGGACTAGCACCTTCGTCAAGGGTAAAATACTAAAGCGAAAGCATGTAGCGCTCCCCTTCTGGGCGAGTATTAAGACCCTGCTGGAGGATGCCGTTCTCGACAAGAACCCTGTATTAGACCTGAGACCGTCCAAACCCCACCCCCTGGACACTGGGACCTGTTGATGTCGACATAGCCCTATCTTAGACCCTCACGAAATCTGACTTTAAGCCCATTAAGTCAGAAACTCTTATTCATATTAACAGGTATGCTGAGCACCTAAAAATCTATACAGATGGCTCCAAATGCCCTAACTCTGGTTTGGTAGCCAATTCATTTGTTATCCCTTCCAAAACCATTACAAAAACAGACCGACTCAGCAACTATCTCTCTATTTCGGTGAACTTTTGGCTATTCAATATGCATTGTGCTGGATTTTGGTTAATAAACCTACTAAAACTGCTATTTTATCAGACTCATTGTCATCTCTTGAGTCTATCAAAAATAAAAATAGCAGATCCAGGCCTGATATTTTATCTAACATTTTGGACCTTCATCAACAGTGCCGAGATAAATCTTTAACGGTCACTTTAGTATGGTGTCCAGCACGTGTCGAATGAACAGGCGGACAGGGGGCTAAGGAGGGGCTCAGGAGGGGGGTTATTGATGCTCGGGAATCCCTTGCGCCGACTGAGATCTACTCACTGGTAAAGAATTTGTCCTTAGTGAGTGGAATCTTCAGACCACCATTTTGTCTGCCTACCGACATACTTTTCTCAGACCCGTGAAAACCCTCAGGCCGCCTGACAAATACGCAGCAAGCATTGTGCTTGACAGAGCCATCACGTGTCTGAGGATGGGAACCACTCATCTACCCCGAGGCATGGGAAAGTATGTCATTGGGCTAGACCCTGCATGTCCGCGGTGTCGGGAGCCCTCCATGCCTGCCTACCTACTGCTACAGTGCAACACCTTTACAGGGCAGAGGGACCAGCTCCAGGCCGCATTGCACTCCCATGGACTAATTTTAAACCTTACCAACGTGCTAGACCCCAAGGGAGCGACCAGGGGCCTGGTTGTTTTCTTCCCTGACAAAATTCTTATTAGACTGTAAGCTAATTGTCAGACTGTCAGATCTATGTCATTGGTGGGAGGGGGGGAGGAGCAGTCAACCCCCAACCAACTTTAATGCAGTTTCTGTAATTGTTTTTATTTAGTTATGTGATACCTTACAGTTTCTGTATATATTTTTTATTGCAGTGTCCCTCTATGAGTTTTTAATGCTAATCAGGGTTTCCCGAAGTATATCTTGACGGAATGTCGGCATCCTGACATCATCCCCCGCGACAAAAATCAGCTCAACCAACACTCTAGATTATTTCAATCTGACCCATTAGTTTCCACCTAAATTGGCCGCTCAGTTTGACCCCATCTCCTCGAAATCGGCCGTATCACCCGACCCCAGCTCCCCGAAATCGGCTGAAACGCTTGAACCCACCTTCCCAAAATCGCCTGTATTGTGCGACCCCACCTTTACGAAATCGGTTGGGACGTTTGATAGCCAGGCGGCAATCAAATCGAAAGTATCGCTTTAACTACCGCCCTTTATCGCTTTAACTGCCTAGCTTTTAGCTCGACAGGCACCTCTCTTTGCATTATCTTTAAGTTGGGAATTCTTACTTTTATAAAACTGAACTAATAAAAATATTCCTCCTACTAAAATCGCAATAACCAAGGTTTCTTCATTGAATAAAAACTTGTTGACTATCTTCTTTGGAGGCAGTGTACATAACATTACTAGGCTGCATTTGTTTATGGAATTAATTTTTAATCATACATGGTTTTGTTGAAAAGCCTTGCCTTGAGATTTTGTCGTGACCGCTAGTTTTTGTTTTGCGTTTATTTTTTAAAAAGTTTTTTTACTTCATTAATTGTTTTCCGATGCAAAAGAAATCAATCGTTAATTTCAGTTATACTACATGCGGACATTAAAAGCCGAAAAATCACAGTTGTTTTTTAAATACAGGAATATGCGGTTCCTAATCGCCATAAAATACGGTCCTGTATCTCCATGTAAAAAGCGTGTTTTCCTACAAAAGCGTGCGAAAATTTACAAAAGCGCGCGAAAATTATGTTGCCATGCACAAGGTCACGGTCATGAAAAACGTGCGTGTACTGGCCACGTGCTTAATTGCAGTATTTATGTAAACAAAATTAAGTTTGACGACATTAAATTGTGTTTTAAAACGAGGCTCCATTTTACATTATTTGTTTGCTTATTTTTGATTGTCAAATTGCGAAATGGATAAGAAAATTACCGGAATGAACTACAACGTTAAAATTAACAATCAAATGTTTTAAAATGCCTGTTCACTTTTCCCGGCAATGCTACTATTTGCTGGTATTTGTTGTCAAACACTATTTTATATATAAATAAGGTATAAACTTCGCCCTAAAAATCGCCGTATTTGATTGTCTGATGGGATCTTTGTGGACGGGACTACACAGTTCAGTCACTTGTTAATCACATTGTTAGAAGACAGATCTTATCGATCATTACGGTGTTCGTGTATGGCCCTGTGGTTAAAGATCGGTGTAATAGATAAAGGGATTAAGGGTTGTCGCTTTGAAAATTAAAGCATGTCGGCATTATTTAAGCATGTCGGCAAATAAGTAACTGCTTTGAAGGCATGTCGGGCCCGACAAGCGAAAGAGGCCAGCGGGAAACCCTGCTAATTATTATTTTAATTTTTATTTGGAAACTATGGAATTCCCTGCCCTTTCTAAACCAGGTCAATGGTATTGATTGACCTGGTATTCCTTATTTTAAACCATTTTCCAGACGAGAGCATTACCCTAGTACACCATTTACATTGTTTCAGTTTCTTAATAAGCCCCCTTTTTATTGCAGTTTTTAATAATCAGAAAGGGCGGGCCGTCCATTTTCCTGGTTACAGTTGACTGCATTGCACCCCCTCCCTTCCCCTCTGACACCCCCCTTCCCCTATCATCCTCAAAGAACCACGTCGGACTGGAGTGCACGGCGCAAGGATCTAAGAACCTTGCAATTATTTTCATTTGTTCTTATCGAGACCAATACCAATTAATTGATATTGGAGTTTCTAATATTATTACCTTTGGCATACTGTGATATGTACAGTGTCTACTACTGTATTTTATTTATATATTCATATCCATTTTTACTGTCTGGATATGACCCTTTGCAAGTTTATTATCAGGGATTAGTTAATTCCCATATTATAGTCTTTTTTTTACCTAGTTGGTATCATTTTCTACCTGAATTAGTCAACTTTTAAAGATTTTATGTCTTTTCTGCATTTTTGCTTACTTTTAAATAATTTAGTCTAGCCGTGCACTCAGTCTGGTCCGGGGGACACAACCCCAATAGATATACCTTCACCCATTCAATATCGCCCCTTCTTTCCAACCCAACCCAGTTCCCTGCTTGCCTCCCAATCCTACAGTTCCAATATACCATTTTATCCCTTCCAGGGTGGCAACATGTATTTTATCTAGCACATTTCTGTGTATCTAGTGATATTTAAACTACGTTACAGTTTTGTAGAATTACATTACTATTTCATTAATTGTATCCTAACACAATTGATTTATTAACATTTACATGCATGTCAGCTTGCAAAATTATTATTTTAAAGGTACACACTAATATAGTTATCTATGTAAAGTATTTTTAACTTGTTAATATTATTAAAAATGATGTTTTTGTTTCTTTAACTCTTAACTGTAAAATAAGTTAAATTCTTAACATATTGTTTAAAAGTGGCTCTATCAAGGTGACTGTTTTGTAACTATCAGCCTATATTCCTCCATGTTATGTATATTTCATACTTCTTTAAACATGTTTTAATGCCACCCTGGGGGGAACCATTATTTTAAAATAGCCCAACTCTCTTAATGTATCAAACAGACATGGTCTTAAGTTGGAGCACCTCGCTATATTCCGTCTGCAACCGTTCAACATAAGTTAACTGCATGTCGCACAAATGACGCACACATTTAAAAATTAAAATTACTTACACCGATAACTTACTTGCTTTGCAAGTCTGTTTTCATTTATGTTATATTAAATCTTCACTATTGAGTGACCCTTGATCCATGTCATTTATTGTAAGAAGTATTCTTACTCCAACATACAGTTAAACAGGGTTAGAACCCTAAATACCAATTATTTATTGCTTTACATTATGATACTCATTTTATTCAGAGTATTATTTATTATGACAGCATTTCTAAGTTACTTAGGGTTGATGTTCTGCCTTTTCATATACCGGCAGCATAAAATTGTAGCAATGACATGCAAATATCATATTTATTCAGTAAAACTATGTTGAACCACTTAGAGATCTGGTAAAACACTAAACTGTTCAAAATTTTATTTTAAATAAATAACCGGTACTATTATACCCATATTTCCAAACATTTTAATAAAGTATACGGTTATTAAATCATATATTTCTTCCAGATCTTTAAGTTAAACAGACCCCAACAATCCCATTACAGCATATGCTGAACAATGGGTCTAGTAAAATGATGATACATGTAAAGTTATGTGTTTCCATCATTAAATCTTATTCTGTTGGGCTATCATCTCTCTTCTTTTTTTTTATCTAAGTAGTATTAAACTGCAAAGAAAACAACAAAAAACACAAACTACATATCGAAGTTTCTTCATACTTTATTAATGCGTATATAAATATGAAATTAATTCTCTCAAATTGTATCAACATTTTCATATTAAAATCTGCATATTTTCATCGAGCAGATCTATTATTTTCAATATTTCTTTGCAGTTATCCATAATAGTGCACACTGACCCAACCCTAACGTTATTATATAAGTTACTCGCTGATTTGTCAGAGGGATAGTAACGAGAATTCTTATTTATTCAATTACTATCCGTTTTGAGCATCAAGCTCAATATGCAAATTAGTTTCCCACGCTCTTGCCTTCTTTGTTAAAGGCTGTATATTCGTTCAAAGTTTATACACCAGTTGCATAAATCAAGAAAAGTTATTTTTAAACGATTTATTATTGTTTTTTAATACTATTTACTCAGATTCACTTAAAAACAGGCATTATATTTGCTTCTGATATACTTTAAGCTTAGATTTCTATATAAAGCACCGCTCCCACACTGCAAAGATTTTATGTGTACAGACCCTTTAAAAAAAGGTTCTTATATAGATTTTGACAAGCAGAGTTTTATGTGTTAAGCAGTGTGGTCGGGCAATTGTTTATAACCAAAGTCTCGAGGGTAAATAACCCCACTATCGAAACTTGCACAAAACATTTGTTCCAAATCCAATGATATCTCGTATCACTTCAAAACAGGGTATGTACAGAGTTATTTTCCTTTTTCAGTTGTCCTTGTCGGACCATTTTCTCAAAAACTACTGAAGTGAAATATTTTTTTACAACTCAACATCACATGTTACTAGTTTCAATATCCTTGTGACAAAGCGGCATGCAGGGGTGTATTTGCACCACAGAGTGCTCATGGGTGAGCTATTATGGTCAGTCGTTCGTTGTCAACAATTGCTTCAAACGACTTCTTCTCTAAAACCAATTTATGAATGTGTGTGGGGTGGTCTTATATCAGATTTCTTCAACTGAATGCAATATAAGAAAAACTCTGGTTGCCATGGAAACCAAAAGACAAAATAGCCAAAAAAAACGTTAAAATAAAATATTGTCAGAACCTGCTCACCGGATTTTAAAAGTGTTTTCATAGAAATGTTCCTAGTGTGATCCTCTACCAAAGTTATTCAAATCATTTTGAATCGTTAAAAAACATGGCCACCAGCAGATGCGGCACTTTTCCTTTATATGCTTATATAGAAAACTTTAAAGATCTTTTCAGAAACTGCTGACGGGGTTTTAAAATAATTTCACAGAAATGTACCTTGCATGACCCTCTACCGAAAGTGTTTAAGTCATTTTGATTCATTAAAAAACATGGTCGCCATGAGGGGGGGGGGGGGTTAGGCAGTTTATCTTTATTTCAGTGAAATGGTCTTTTGAAAAACCTGTATTAAATTCCTTCAAATCTTTTGTGGTTTCCTTAAAAACATGGTGTGGGTAAGTTTGCAGACTTCGGCTGTGATGACTCTCAAAATGTGTTAACTTGTCATAGTTTGCTTAATCAAGTGTTATCAGTGTTGTATTTGCCAGATATACAATTAAAGCGTGATGATCTGTTTAACGGCGTTAACTTTATTGAGATAATAGTGAATGCAGTATGATTACCATAAAAGGTTGTTTGTTCTGAAAGTTGGTCTCATTAATATTTTTTTAAGAAATGGAATTAAATTTGAAGAAAAAGCAATCTTTATTCTATCTAATACCCGTAAAAAAAAAGAAATGCTTGTTTATGGTGCCAAAAATAGAAATACATGTCAACAAAATCGGAATGTCTAAAAAGATCTGTTTCAGATCTTCTGTTATTCTATAATTATATTGTCGGAATTCGCTATAATGGAAACTGTATATGACATTTTTAAGGGAATGTGTTGTGTCGTTGTAATGAGGGCTGACTGGATTGGACTAGTTTACAAAATGCAATGGGTAGCAAATTTTTGTCGGGTCAGGTATCTTTCTTCGGGTCGGGTATTTGCTGGTCGGGTCGGGTATTTATATAAGGAAAAATACACATCAACTTTGTACCTCTAGAGGGCCTTTCCGATGAGTAAACATTAATTTTACTTTGAAGATTAGACGATTAATGAAATAATTCTCTTTTGTGACATGTTCTCATACAGTTTTGGTGTCAGATTTGGTCCTGCCTAGTGATTTTTAATCATTTTAATATATCTGCCCTTCTCATTGCCTTAATATTGCTTGACAATGCGCATTTGGCAGTATCCATCAGTTTCACTGATATTCTTGTTATTAATTATACCCCACAAACGAAATTGGGAGGGGGGGTATATTGGAGTGAGCTTGACGGTCCTTCGGTCTGTCTGTCAGTTGGTTTTTGGTTTCCGTATGATAACTCAAGAAAGGCTTGACATATTCAAATAATTGTTGGTACACATGTGTAACATCATAGAATACAGGTCCCGTTCGATGTTGGTTACACACCACTAATTTTGAAAGAGTAATGGCCTCTTTTTGACTTAAAAATACCTAAAAACATGGTTTCTGGATGATAACTCAAGAAAGGCTTGACATATTCAAATGATTTTTGGTACACTTAAATTCCCTAAAAACATAGTTTCCTGACGATAACTTAACAATGGCTTGACATATTTAAATAATTATTGGTACACATGCGTAGCATTATAAAATACAGGTCAAGTTCGACTAAGGCTACAAACCACTTGACTAAATGTTGACTCAGTTATGGCCCCTTTTTGACTCAAATTCCCGAAAAACATTGACAATTACTCGTGAAAGGTTTCACATGTTTGAAGTATTGTTGGACCATTGGTGTTACATCATAAAATACAGATCAAGTTCAACTTTGGTTACAAACTACTAAATGTTGACAGTGTTATGGCTCCTATTGAAATTAAATTTGTCCAAATACACTGTTGACCATTCACAAATTAAAGCATTCTCTCTCTGTCCATTTCTTTCGAATGGATGCCAGTTTTGTGACAAGGCCATATTGTCGGGGTATATCCGTCACTCATGTGACTATTCTAGTTGTCATTGTAATACATGTACTGCTAACATCTAAACTAGATCAGAATTTCGCTAATTTGTATCATGATTAGAGCTCAAAATATGTTATGAAGGACATTAGTTCTGTAATACTGTTAGAAAGGAACAATGAAGTTTGAACTGTACCTGTTTACTTAATGGTTATTTTTCACTGGACTTTTGTCTCTAACATTGTTGTTCGTTAGCGAGAATTCCGAGCCGAATAGGGCCCAATTCCTTCAGCTCTAGAGTATATATATGTATTATACCCCAAACTCTCATTTTTATGCCCCCGGCATCTTGATGCAGGAGGCATAGAGTGATCGTCCTGTCCGTCCTTCCGTCCTTCCATCCATGGCAAGGTTAAGTAGATTTTACCGTTTCGTCTAACACCGCATACTACAACAGTTTGATATTTGCACAGTTGTTACTTATGACCGTTCCCAATCCCCCCATATCACCCAACCTCACTTTGACCATGACCTAATTTGGACTAAGAAATGGGCTACCCAGCACCACCGGGGGCATCTGTGTTTATCAAACACAGATTCTTCTTTCCTATTCATGACTGAAGTTGAATGATGACCAACACAATTATCAAGTTAAAACTGAAGGGAAAAGATACATGTATACAGATTATTTGATTACAGGAAAGTTAAGTTCTAAGATATAAACCTTGATATAATCTTTGTTCTCAAAAAATGTATTCTCGTTTCGATAAATACACATTTTGGCATAGTTATTTGCATAGTTTTTTTTGCAGAGGGTTTACGGTAATAATTCAGCAGGAAATAATGCACGTGCTTCTTGTGTATGCATATATATGCGTTATAAAGTTATTGATTTGTCAGTCGAGGCATGAATTTCATGGGGAAAATATATATGACGAAGGAAAAGGAATTGATGAATACTGAATAACCACACTCACAACCGTCAACATTTTTGTTCACTGTACAAATTTGATAACTTCTTATCTAAATGTCTTCGATAAATTTGACATTTGCTTATGTTTGGTCATATAAATAACGATTTCATAGTTTAAATTCAGTCCCTTTAAATTTAAGTTTAAAAGCCAGTGACCTCTGGGTATTTTTGGGTATCCGTTGCTTCCTTACTTAAAAGACCCTCTTATAAATTCTTTCAAATCATTTTACCTACTTAGAAACATGTCCACCCAAGGATGTTGAAGTTGCAGTGCTTGGCTATAATGACAATTTTGACAGAATTGCCAGCATGATACCAATTAAAGAGGTACTTTGTACAGTTTTCTCTATGTTTTAAACAATGGAAAAATGGTATTCCCAGTCAATAATAGTAAGTAGTCAGTAATAATATTTTGAGTACAACAAAAAGTACATAATCTGTCATTGAACGCAAATTTGAATGTCTCCCTAGCTCAACAAATAATTTATGATTGGAATATCTAAATTTAGAACAAGCTATTTTATGTTTGAATGGTATATGTTCTAAATTTAAATATCCTTCTGTATTTAGCATTTGTTTTAGCTCACCAGTGCTAACGGGTGAGCTATTGTGGTCAGTCTGTGTCCGGCATCCGTCGTCCGTCGTCAACAGTTTATATCAAACAACTTCTCTGAAACCACTAGGCGGATTTTAACCAAACTTGGCAGGAATGTTCCTAGGATGGTCTTTTACCAAATGCCTTCAATTTATAAAAATATATTGAAAACTATGGTTGCCGAGGCAACAAAAAGCTTAAAACAGGAAAACTTGAAAAATCGTCTGATCAGGAACCACTGGCTGGATTTGAAAACAGTTTTCACAAAAATGCTCCTTTAGTGACCCTCTACGAAATTCTTCAAATTATTTTATTTGTTTAAAAACATGGCCGCCAGGGGGCGGGGCAATTTTTCTTATATGGCTATATTGAAAACTTAAAAAATCTTCTTGTCTGAAACCACTGGCTGTATTTTAAAAAAAGTTTCACAGAAATATTCCTTGGGTGACCGTCTACCAAATTCCTTGAAATATTTTGAATTGTTAAAAAACTTGGCCGCCAGGGGGGGGGGGGGCGTGGCAGTTTTCCTTATATTACTATATTGAAAACTTTAAAAATCTTCTTGTCTGAAATCATTGGCTGGATTTCAAAATAATTTCATAGAATTGTTCCTTGTACCTAATTCCTTGAAATCATTTTGATTTGTTAAAAGACATGGCTGCCAGGGGGGTGACAGTTTTCCTTATGTGGCTATATTAAAAACTTTTAAAATCTTATAGTTTGAAACCACTGGCTAGATTTCAAAATAATTTGACAGAGATGTGCTTGGGTGACCCTCTACCAAATTCCTTGAAATAATTTTGATTTGTTAAAAACATGGCCACCAGGGGGCGGGGGAGTTTTTCTGATGTGGCTATATTGAAAACTTTTAAAATCTTATAGTTTGAATATTTTCACAGAAATGTTCCTTTGGTGACCATCTACCAAATTCTTTGAAATAATTTTGATTTCTTAAAAAACATGGCTATATTGAACACTTAAAAAATGTTCTTGTCTAAAAACCACTGGCAGGATTTCAAAATAATTTCATATAAATGTTCCTTGGGTGACCCAATATTAAATTCCTTGAAATCATTTTGATTTGTTAAAAAACATGGCCGCCAGAGGGCGGGGCAGTTTTCCATATGTGGCTATTTGAAAACTTTAAAAATATTCTTGTCTGAAACCACTGTCTGGATTTCAAAATAATTTCACATACATGTTTCTTGGGTGACCGTCTGCCAAATTCATGGAAATCATTTTGATTCGTTAAAAATAATGGACTCCAGAGGGCGGGACAGATTTCCTTATATGGCTATATTAAAATCTTAAACAATCTTTTTGTTAAAAGCCATTATGGTGCTTTATACTCAGGTGAGTGACATAGGGCCATCTTGGCCCTCTTGTATAGTATATGTTATGATGACAACGAGTTGAAACTTTTTTCCACTATAACAGTGTTCAGAACAACAGTCAACTATACATTGACAGAAAGTACTTATCAATTTATATATGCCACCAATAACTGGACATCGTAATTATCACAACTGTTTGTTTTTTTAGCTGGATTTCAAAAATAATTTCACAGAAATGTTCCTTGGTTGGCTTTCTTCCAAATTCCTTTCAGTCATTTTGATTTGTGAAAAAACGCGGCCGTCAGGGGGCGGGGCAGTTTTCCGTATATGGTTATATTGAAAACTTTGAATATAATCTTGTCTGAAACCGCTGGCTGGATTTGAAAATAGTTTTCACAGAAATGTTCCCTGGGTGACCGTCTACCAAATTTCTTCAAATCACTTCTATTTCTGGCCACATACTTATTCATGTTGTTATTCAACGCCAATTACTGCTAATGGTTGAGGTGGGGAGAGCATTTGCGCCATGACGGTGGTAGTTCTAACTAGCTAAACTCAGTTGAGCGACCCAGGGCTATTTTGGCCCTCTTGTTTATTCAATGTTGACCAAACTTGCTTAGTTTGTGAATGACCATAAATGCTTAGTTGGGATTCGATGGTAATGGGGCAGTTTCACATGGAACACTAGAGTTATTGCCCTTTATCCATTAAAAACAATGCAAAAATGCATTTTTTTCTCTAAAAAACAGATTTTATTTTCATCAAATTTTGACCAATCTTCTACAGTTAATGTATGACCATAAGATCTCTGCAGAAACCAAAACTGGGGTTGATCGTACCACAAACACCAGCGTTTTGATGCCCCCACTTTAGAGGGGGGGGGGGCATATAGATTTGCCCTTGTCCGTCCATCTGTCTGTCCTTACGTCCATCCGCTCTCCCTGAAGTGACAATGTAGGGTGAATTGCACGTACAGTACATGTTTGCGGGGGTTTTGTTGCTTATGGGGTGCACCCCGTAAAAAATGGTTTTAAATGTCCTGAATCGACATAAAACCCCCAGAAAAAACAAATCACAATCGCACCTCAGAACTAACGGTCATTGGTTGCCGTCCATATTGCGGGAACTGTTACGGCCAAGATTACAAATCTTTTCAATTTCCTACCTATAGCGTATACCTATTTAAAGCAACTGACGTAATGACGCATTGCGCACACATGATGCGCGCGCAGCCAGCATGTTTTGTCATTTTCAAGATGGCTTTAAGATCGAGCGGATGTTGCAGTTCTCGAAGAAGAACTTCATAAAATTGGCTCTGTATTCAGATCTACATTCAGGTCCTGCATTGCAAATCTGTGACAGAAAACATATATGCCGTACCTCCACCCGAAATTGTTGAAATCAACATAGAACACACGGAACCGAATAAAGACCTGGCTCTGCATTCTGCACTGTATTCCGCTCTGCATTGTAAACCTATGAGTTCTAACAGAAATACTTTTGCGTCCTACTACTACTCGCTGTAACAAGAAACACACATAATAACAACTGACCGAATACAGAGCTGGCTCTGTATTCATCATCTGCATCGCAATCCAGTGATAGAAAAGTCATTTTCACTATACACTACATGCCATTATAAAAACAACAACCAACACGACCTGGCTCTGTCTTAATCTCTGTATTCAGCTCTGCATCGAATACCTTCTTAAGAAAAAAACCACATTTGCGTCATACCACTACACGTTGTTATAAAACACAAACATCGAAACTAATACCGAATGGAATACAAATATGGCGCTTGATGCAGCTCTGTATTCAGATCTGCATTGCCGGACTATGATGGTAAACACATTTCTGTTATACCACTACTGACAGTTACAAAAACACAAAAAATAATACCGGATCGAATACAGACCTGGTTGTCTATTCATAACTTTATTTAGCTCTGAATTGCAAATCTATGATAGAAAACACTTTTGATATTATACCACTGCGCTCTTTTATGAATAGCAGTCACAAATAACACAGACCTGGCTCTGGATTAAGCTCGGTATTTATGTCTTTATTGCCAGCCTATGTAGTAAACACACATTTTCATTATACATTTATAACACGAGGTCGAATACAGACCTGGCTCTGTATTCTGCCCTGTGTTCAGGTCTGCATTGCCAGCCTATGTTAACACATTTCCGTTATATCACAATACGTTATTATAAAATTCACCCCTAGGAACACGGTCTGGATTCCGCTCTGTATTCAGCCCTGTGCTGGGCATTGCATTGCAAACCTATGCTAGTAAACACATTTGCGCCATACCACTACACACTCTTATAAAGAAAGTACCCAAAACAACACCGGATCGAATACAATTCTGGCTCTGGATTCAGCTCCGTATTTAGCTCTGCATTGCATAGTAAACACATTGGCGCAATACAACTACATGCTGTTATGAATTGCATTTCTTTGACAGAAAGTGGTCAGACCTGCATTCAGTACTGTCTTAAGCTCTGGAGTAGTAGAATGGGTTATGGTGGTGGTGGTGGTGGATGGTGGGGGTGGTTGTGGTGCTGGTGTTGTTTGGTGGATGTTGGTGGTAGAGGTGGTGGTTGTTGTGGATGGTGGGTGGTGATGGTTGATGGTGGTGGTGAATGGTGGTGGAGGTGGTGGTGGTGGATGGTGGATGGTGGTGTTTGTGGATGGTGGTGGAAAGTGGATTGTGGTGGTGGTGGTGGTGGATGGTGGTGGTGGAGGGTGGAGATGGTGGTGGTTTGTGGTGGATGGTGGATGGTTGATGGTGGCTGGTGCTGGTGGTGGATGGTTGATGGTGGTGGTCCTGGTGGTTGTGGATGGTGGTTGTTGCTGGTGGTGGTGGTGGTAGTGATGGAGGACGGTAGATTGTGGTGGTGGTGGTGATGGTGGTGGTGGTAATTTTGATTGTTAAAAACAGAAAAGTACTTTCTCATCGAAGAATGGTATAATTTTCCTTTTAATGCTATATTCACAGAAGGTTTTTACAAGTATAGAATATCTGCAAAAAGCTGAAATATGATATCTTGAATATTAAAAGTCATTGTTTTGCAAAGTGATTAATGCATGCGTGTGTTTTTGAAGGTATTGAATATTTCCGCCCCCTCTTACTCCAAATCATGTATCCGTGCCTAGTAGTAGTAGTACACTTCGAGCACTTCTAACTAGTCCTTTTTCCATCGTGAATTTTATGAAACAACATATTCCATCGTTCTGAAATTGTGTGTAGCCTTATTATACATGTTTTCCTTTACATTAATGATTAACTATTACCCCTCTATGTCCAGTTATTATTCCTCGTGCTCTCACGTGTCAAATTCATAAACTGCACGTGGCTATCGTACCGCGTGTAGGAAATCTGTGGAACATAGGGTCATAATGTTTAAAGGCGATATTCTAACAACAAAAACACACAAGATCAATAAATTTTGCAATGGCAAGAATGCGTAATTAACAAAACGAGGGCGAGCGATTTACACATCCCTCGTTATCAGAAATGATATTATTTTACGTAAAAATACATGAACCTAACCTAAATGTTTACACAATTATAAATCAATTCAAAAACACGATTGATATCTATCTGTTTTCTGTTACTGGTCGCGCATAATTAAGGCGTCATACTTTCACTATTCGCTCAATCAGGAGTGGGAAGGCATTCCATTGAACTGTGTGCACAATTATATTCTGTCTAAGAGGCTAAGGTGTGTCCTAACTCTTAATGCCATACAAGATACGCAACTTATTTCTTATATAATATTATCACCTTTTGTCTACACTTACTTTTTGTTATCGCAATTTTGCGATTTGGAATTGTGATAGTGCTGTCTTACTTTTGTTATATGGGGTATCAAAATGAATAGAATTTTAAGATAATACTATAAATTGAAGTTTTCTACCTTATTTTTATTTTTGACAAGTTTGAAAATAATCGTGCAGTAATTAAAACAGTCGATTTCCCAAAGGTCTACTTAGAAGTGCCATCTACAAGTGTAAGTGTAGTAGTAGCAGTAGTAGTAGTAGTAGTAGTAGTAGTAGTAGTAGTAGTAGTAGTAGTAGTAGTAGTAGTAGTAGTAGTAGTAATAAGAGTAGGAGTAGTAGATGTAGTGGCGGCAGCAGCCGCAGCAGCAGCAGCAGCAGTAGTAGTTTCATATCTGTTTTTGTAACATTGTATAATGGTCCTCTACGAAGATTGTTCAAATGATTCCCCATTGGCTCAAAATTGGCCACGCCCCAGTGGTCACATGGTTTATATAGACTTAAATAGCAAAATGACTTTAAAAATCTTCTCCTAAAACCACAAGGCCCACATTTTTCATCTTTGGTTTTTAACATTGTACAGTTGTCCTCTACACAAATTGTTCAAATGATGCCCCTGGGGTCAAACCGGGCCACGCCCCGGGGTGTCACATGGTTTATAGTGACTTAAATAGCAAGATGGCACACCCCGGGGTCACATGGTTTCTATAGACTTATATGGAAAGTGGTCATTAAAAATCGTTTTTTTCTGAAACTGCAAGGCCCAGAGGTTTCATATTTGGCTTGAAACATTGTTCACTAGAAATATTGTTCAAATTATGCCCCTTGGGGAGAAAGTGGCCACGCCCTGTGGATCACATGGTTTATTTAGAATTCTTCTGAAACTGCAAGGCCCAGATCTTTGTACTCAGGTAATTGGTTTAGTGCCATTTGTCTATCTTGTTATAAGACATTCGTGGCCCTCTTGTTTGTAGTGATAAAGCCCCATAACTCTGATTAAGCGGTTTCATAGTCGAGCACGCTGTCCTGAGACAGATCTTATTTGATTTCCCATACACAAATCTGGATAATTCCTAAGATGGAATTCTACTTACCTGAAAATAACGCTTGATAGCTTTACAAAGGAGCCATTTTCGTGAAATGACATCGCATTGTTTTGCATAAGTGCACGTTTTCTAATTATGGATTTTCTGCACGGGCCGATTATCCATAATTGGCCCTCCTAATATTATGACGTCGAAATCAGCCACATAATGCATGTTTTTTTATGTAAATCAGTTACTATATATAGTAACACATGCAATAATGAACATTAATTATACTAAGGTGAGCTGTCTAATAACTATGTCCAAGGTCCAAGGTCAAGATCACAATTCAAGGTCAAATTGAAGAAATCAATCCTTAATATTTTGTCCGTAACATATCTTTGTCCAGCATGTATGGATTTTCAAACAACTTGGCAGAAGTGACAAACGTAGCGAGACGGAGTATCGCATGCTAAGAGCAGATCTCTAGGGCCAGGGTCAAGGTCTCAATTCAAGGTAAATGTCCAAGATAAGAAATCAATCCTTAACACTTTGTCCAGAGTATATCGTTGTTCAGGATTGACAGCTTTTCAAATAACTTGCAGGAAGCTACAAGCATGGTGAGAAGGCGCGCAAGAACCAGGTACCTAGGTCCAAGGTCAAGGTCACAATGCATAGTCCAAGGTTATATATAAGAAGTCAATCCCAAAATTTGTGTATGGAGCATATATTTGTTCATCATGGATGGATTTTCAGATAACTTGGCAAAAGGTATAAGCATGATGAGACGGAGTGTCGCACGCAAAAACCAGGTTCTTACCTCCACAGTTTATGTCAAAATGCAATGTAAATGTAAAAAATGAATCCTTAAAACTGTGTCCGGAGTATATCTTTGTTCAGCATGAATGGATTTTCAAATATCTTGGCATAAGTAATTAGCAAAGTGGGAAAGCTTGCCGTGCGCAAGAACCAGGACCGTAGGTCCAAGGTCAAGGTCACAATTCAAGATCAAGTATAAGAAATCAATCCTTAACACTTTGTCCGGAGCATATCGTTGTCCGGCATGGATGAACTTTCATGTAAATTTGCAGTAGTGATAAGCATGGTGAGATGGCATGTTAAACAAAAGAACCAGGTCCATAGGTCAAATTTCAAGGTCCCATTTAAAGGTCAAATGACAAATGTTTGCCAAGCACAATATTGTCATGCATACAGGGATTTTCAAATAAGTATGAAGAAATTATCGACATCATGAGATGGGGAAGTGAAGCATACAAGAACAATAAATTACATTGCCAAAGTTTTAATTACCTAACTTGTTTATTGTGTTGTCTTGATTAAATATTTAAGAATATATATGTTATAGTTTTGATACCTCTACTCACCACACAGATAGAGGCTGTTGAGATAAAATAGATGCACAACTCCTATGACTCTACCTTTTTAGATTTTGAATTGTTTCTCTTTAGACTTTAAGACTAAACACCCAAAAAGCTTCGTTGACAGGTGCATCTTTGTGACAATTGCACCCTTGTTGTTCATCTGATCATTTCCAGTTGACCACTTTCGAAATTTGGTCCCACACAAAAATCTGATCAAATTTTTGTTCTTATCACCGGTTTTACTTAAATGTCCTTCCATAGCTAAAACTGATATTGATTCCGTAGTTGATCTTTTCTGAAAACAGGGCCTTAATTTTTAAATTGATATGTGTGCCATTGTCATCACTGGAGTCACTCTAAGTCAAGTCCCCACGGTCAAGATCATAGCTGACAGTACAGGAACACTCGTATGCAAGACCTCGGGGGGACATCCTGCAGCCATAGTCACCTGGTTCCGTGAGACATCTACTGGGGATGTGAATATAACATCCCAGTCTTCAAGTGTAATTTTAATGCAAGGGGACTCTCTGTTGTGACCAGCACACTGTCTCAGAGGCCATCAAGGAAAGACAACTCAGCTAAGATCTACTGTAATGCCAGTAACGGTGGCACACTGTACAGATCACAGACATCTACCATCAATGTGTTAAGTAAGTTATCATACTTTCTGCTGTTACACACGTACATAATATACATTGTATGCAAGTGTAAATATATATGTTTGGTGATGCCTCAAGCAAATGATTCCACTTACAGACGGCCCTGATCCTCCTGTGTGTACATACCAGGGTTCCGCAGTGACAGGGACTATCAAGATAACAAGAGGCAGTACACTGAATATCACCTGCACAAGCACCAGTAATCCTCCAAGTATCACATACAGGTGGACCTTTCCAGACTCACTTACCATAATAGGTTCCCAGTTGAGTGTTGCAGACATCCAACCTTCACTAAGTGGCCAGTACATACTGCAGGTCTCGAACACTATGACACCAACAGTGGGCGCATCTGTCACTGGGACCAACAGTACAATGACAGCGGTAGATGTATAATGTAGGCAGTATGGATTATGTATATGCAGGTCAATGTTTGGAATGACATCCGTCCAAAACAAATCCAAACAATACTTATCATTTGTTTGATTTGTTGATGCTATACTATATGATTTTAATCAATACATTGTATTAATAAGTTGACAATTTGATTATGATTACAATTTATATTAAGCTCCGTAGTAAACAAAAATAAAAAAGAAACATGTGCATACACTACTTAATGTTACTGACATTAATAGTAATAATGATAATAAAAATAATATACACCAACATGCAAAGATGACGAAACCAATCTTAAACTGATCTATATATATTTTCAAGTAGGTTTTATAGTTATTTTAGTTTTCTTTAATTCATTATTAACTGAGTCAAAAAAAAACAATACACTCAAACTTTTACATGAATACATTTATCATTAACACATTGCTTTAAACGAGTGATGACAATTATGCAGTTTGACAGTGAAAGGTAAACGGAATTGAACTGTTACATTGTATTACCATAACCGGAAATGTATAGTGTTGCTCTGATTCTGTAAGACCACTCATGTTTGCGTTACCTACATAAATGCCCTTGATCTAACAATGTCCATACTAGCATAAAGCAAGTGTACGACGTTCGTGACGGTCGCGTTTATTTTCATATTCAATACATGTCTGCCTCTATTCCAGATCCGCCATCAGCGCCGACATTCAAGATTTGCAATGTAACCGTTTTTGGTACGATTGGGATAATTGCTGGCAACACTCTTACCATTAGCTGTTACAGTCAAAGTAATCCTCCTCCGACATCGAACTCGTGGACTCCTGGTGGAGCTAGAAACAGCGCTGATCTAGTACTCAGTAACGTTCAGAATCCGGAAAGTAATGGTCCATATACATGCACAGCGAAAAATACCATGACAACAACAGGGGATGAGTATGTAACAGCACAGTCGAGTTCCATCGCGAACATAGAAGTGTTGTGTAAGTAAATATGCAGTAACTAAATATGTGCATGATGTAAAAATATAGGTTTACAATACCGCAAATGTTATGTTCCAAATAAACCAACTCAATTGCAATGTAGGGTTGAAACGTCGCCGTCTATGGATAATGCACACTTTACTGTGTTCACGGATGTGTGCTTATTACATGAAAATGAGTATACATATTCATACACAGATCCACCAGATGTTCCAACAATACACATTGGAGATATAACCGGTCATGAAATACCCGGAAAGAAATTGGGTGTGGTGTTTGGTACAACCATAACGCTCGCCTGTCATTCTGACTCCAACCCACCTCCATCCTTTTCCTGGCCCAATCAACGCTGGACAGGAACAGTTCGACAAAACACCACAATTACCTGCAACGTATCGAACACTATGTACCCCACACTACATGCACCGGTTCTTGGACATAATTTCGCAACTATAAAATTATATGTGTTAAGTGAGTAGACGTTAATTGTATTCAGCACTGTATATTATATCCATTTATTAATGATGAAAGGCTGACCATTGATTATTCGTTTTCCGCAGCGGAAATTGTAAATGTTCGTTCATGTATGAAATAAAGTCCTTCCTTCAATATATTATACAATCGTGCTTATATGATAAAGTCAAACATATTTCGTATTGTACTTTGTTTATAACCTATTGTATTGTTTTGTTCAATATCATAGATGAACCTGAACAACCAACATACTTCTATGTCATGAACGAAACGATAACAGAAACAACAGTGGTTGTGACTTGGCTGCCGAAATATAACGGCGGTATGTCACAAACATTTCAACTGCAATACCGTGCATTGTCACAAGATTCATTGACTATTCGTACGTTTAACGAGACAAATAGTATCGAACCGATGTATGCGATGATATCAGGACTTTTAAGTGGAATAGAATACCAAGTGGAGTTATTTGCATTCAATGCAAACGGTAATTCTACGCCCCTCAGGAAGACATTCAGAACTTCGATGCCCCATAATAAAGGTATGAAAGTTTCCCTGATTCGTATGGATTCGTTTTCCATTACCTTACACGGTATTCCAAACAGTTAAGATGTGCAGTCAAGAGGAATACTTATTATGTGTTCATTATAGTATGCCAGAATAAATTAATACACTAGTGTTCCGTGTAACGTTACAGAATCAAAGCATGCATACTCTGATAAAAGATGTAAATACTTTATTACAGACGACACAACGACCGCCAAAGATACCGGTGTTCCGGTTGCAGGAATTGTTGGTGGAATACTATCAGCATGTGTACTCATAATTATTGTGTCGACCGTGGTTTGTCTGAGAAGAAGATATGACGTTAGATGTACCTCGAAACGCAAAGGTAATTCCGTCACTCTGTCCTTGTACAATGTTGTAAATGCACATGCGTACGCAATATATTTATATTTATTTTTGTAGGCATTCTTTCAAAACATCGTTAATATTGAATGTGGACGCTATCTAACAGTACATGTATATTCTTCAGTATAACACAATAGTATTATATGAGTATAGTCTTCGAAATCAACATAGTGGACACAATATAGCACTAATTACTAGGGATGGCAAAACTTTTCGAAAATTCGAATATTCGATTGAATTATCGTTGTTTGAATAGTTAAAACGCTATTTGAATATTCGTAAATTTGTATTGCTTTTGTAGGCATTATTTTATTGATTGTAAAAAGCAGTTTTTGTTCAATCTAAAATCCGTATTTCACCAGTAGATACATATTTCACCAGTAGATGCATTACACCGTGTTTTCAAAAGATTACCCTCTAGTCATGTGTCTGACAAAGATATTGAATATTCGGGTCCGTGTCAGTGGTCAGCGTCTAGTGGCCAGTACTACACAATTACAGTGGACATTATAAAGTCATAACATTTCACCTGTAATTAAACATGTAAAAAGATTAATAAAGCAAATAATTAATTAAGTGAGATCAGACATTTGGCAGTAATTATTGCCGAGAAATGCTGCTCAAATTAGCCGATAAAAATATATGATATGCTCATCGACACGTGCCCAACTTGATAAGAAATATGTGTATTGTAATTTATTGCAAATATTCTTAATTAAAAAAAAACACTTAAAATGGGACGTCAGGAGTGTATTCTAAATGTCATTAACGTATTGATATGATATTGCAATTTGTGAACGAAGATACGGCGAAACTGTGTATATAAACGCTGTACCATTATTTACATGGTGTCGACTAGGTAACCAAAGCTTCGTGTAGTAAATATGAATCTATGCGAATATTCGAATATTCGATTCAATGAAAATGCGAATTTTCGAATACCGATTTTAGTATTCGATGTCATCCCTACTAATTACATATTGATACCTAACCTTTTATGTGCCAGCTCACAAAACGCTATAATTTTGTTCCTGTTTAGCGTAATTTTTTTTTATTAGATATTTGATAATTAATAAACGAACATAAATGATATTTCCGCCATTTGTTTCAGAAAACTTGAAGGAGGGCCACACTAGACCGAGGTATTGAACATTTATAACTGTTTCTGGTTGATATATACATTGCTAATTGTATAAAATACGCGAAAGAACGATATGAAATGCGCATGCAAACAACATGCAAACATTACAATCATATAAAAATTATGTGTATTTTCCACTATTCGGAACGTTAACATCAGTATATAGTATTAGCATATACATGTATGTTAAGGTATATACAATTTAAGGTCTGACAAAACCACTGGCGATGAAGGTGGGTACACTTCAATTCAGCAAGATTTAGAAGAGATCTGTCACCGTTATAGCACACCTACCTCAATACCCGAGCAACAAATTGTACAAGGTGACGAAATGTTAAACACTCAGAAGAGTAAATTATATGAAAAGTTGGTTGAGCATGAGTGGTACGGAAATATCGGTAAGCGCTCTTGGTGCATGCATGATTTAATAAATATAAATCATTATTGAAAGGTTTGATATACATTCACGTTAGTTTTGGCTGTGTCACCTAAGTATGACAAAACTTGTCTATATATTTTGTTATTACATACTCCGAATATATCCGAATACAGAAACATGTTATTGAGTTTCTGCTTTAATCTTGACACCTACTTCTACTTATTTGTTTTGTGATAAATTCGCGTCCTTAAACGCCTTCTTTTAATGTTTCTTTTGAAGGTCATCCACAACAAAACACGCCTGCTAACGAGTACGTATGTTATGTCGCAATAATTACATACAAATAGTATGTATTATGTGCAATACATAATTTATTAATAACAAATTTGCAATGATAAATGATAAAATATATTTAATCAATGTAAATGTAAAGTATAAATGTAAAACGAAATTTCCAATTAAACATGGTAATTATTGTCCATGGATATTGCGTCTGTCAATTTATTTCAGTTCTCCTGGCACTATCACGTACGAATCAATAAACAGAAGTACACAGTCTTTAGAAGAGTATGAAATGATACAGTCAAGTCGTCACTGAGTGCGTAGTGTGTTCGTAACGTTGTGGATCGTGCTCTACCGCGGACCATGCTAGGACACAAGTGACAGCGTATTAAAGTGTTTCTCATGGAATGCCGGAGGACATACTGCTGAGAAAAAGCTCTCAAACCATTTTATAAATATTCTTTGTGAATATGACATTATATGTCTAAGCGAAACGTGGATTAATATTAACTTTGCCATTGATGATAAGGAAAACTCAAACCCCATTCACCCTTATCGAAAATATCAAAATCACCGCGCATAACGATCAAGTGGCGGGCGGTCTCATTGTTTATCTTAAATACAGTATCAGAAACGGTGTAACCCTAGCTCAGTAGATTATATTATTTGGATTAAACTTGATAAGATTTTTTTCAATATGAAGAATAATGTATATGTTTGTTTTACACATATAGCTCCCGAAATAGCCCTGGATCATAACGTGTATAATGTTCATATTTTCACTCAACTAGAGCAATATATTTTATTGTTTGAGGACCGTGGGAAAATATTTGTGTCTGGCGACCTAAATTTTTAGAGCTGGTATAAAGCCAGATTATATACAGTTTGTTCGCAATATAGGTGAAGATGACGTAATTGTTATTGATACTCTCATGCCTCGGAAATCACGCGATCCCACCTCAAATCATTTCGGTGAGCGTCTACTCAATATCTGCAAAGCGACAAATCAGCTGATAGTTAACGATCGATGGCCAGGCGACGCGAGTAAATTAACTTGCATGACTCATAACGTTACTAGTGTGGTAGATTATTTGTTGACACATCGTAATAATTTTGACATGCTTGTCAATTTCACTGTTGGGGATTTTACTGATTTTTCAAATCATGCGCCATTCTCCTTTTCGTTTAAAGTAATACTGTGTGCCGGAACGCCACTGGACATTTTAAATCGCGGTATTATAAATCAGATTCAAAACACAAGGACTCGTTTGTGAGCGAGATAACAAATAATTTAGATACTCTAATACATTATTTAAATGTTGAAATCAACGGGAATGGAGATGTGAATAGTCTCACGTCGATATTTACGAACTTTTTCTGTGCTTACGGATAACCTCTCCGAAGAAAATTGAGAAGAAAATACCGATGCTGGCATTAATATTGATCAAATCGCTATATTTTACTATTGTTTGCCGACGACGCAGTTCTTATATCGGATTCGAAAGATGGTCTACACAATTCTCTTGATAGTTTATGTGCATACTGTCGTCAATGGAATCTCACTGTCAATATAGAGAAAACTAAAATATTGGTCTTCAGAAAAGGGCAAAGGTTGGGATTAACAACAAATGGTTTTATAAAAATCAAGAAGTTGAAGCTGTTAACTCGTTCAATTATTTAGGGGTGGTGTTTACCAATGGCGGCTCCTTCGCGAAGGCTTCGAAAACGCTCGCGGGAAAAGGATTGCGATCTCTGCATTCATTAATGTCCTTAATTAGAAATAACAATATGCCATGAAGTATTATGTTTAATCTGTTTGATGCATACGCGCTATCAGTTTTAAATTACTGCTCAGAACTTTGGGGTTATGTACAGTCAGAAGTTTCAGAAAGAGTCCATAAGAAGTTATGTAAATGGGTATTAAATGTAAAACAGTCTACCAATACTCTAGCATTGTATTGCGAATTGGGTAGATTTCCATTGTTTATATTGGAAGATATGTTAGAATGATTAAATATTTTTAAATCTTTACACTATTAGGCTAGACAATTTTATTTTATATAACATATTAGATGAACATTTAAATAATATAGATGTAAAAAACAGTGGCACAAATTAGGCCTCACGGGAACGTTATATATTACAGACATCCGGTCTAAATGATATATGTCTCTATTCAAATTCAAAATACAGAAATGTCTTGGCCAAATTACATTTGTCATCTCACAAATGAAACACCGAAATCGGTCGGCACAATAATGTACCAAGAAATGAACGGAAATCTACACGTTGCGACCAGAATAATATTGAAGATGAATTCCATTTTATTCTCAAGTGCCCTTCATACACCCACATTTGACAACTATATATCAAAAAATATTTTTATACACGCACTCATTTGGTAAAATATATTGCTTTAATGCAATGTGAAAATAAAAGATCATAAAAAGGCTGGCGCCATATTGTCATAAAGCATTTCAACGAGGAGAAACATTAATTTAATTTATCAAATAATATATACCTTAGTTTTGCTCATTCTAATTTTGACTGTTTACATATGATATGTCTGTTCAATATTTACGGAAACAACAATGTTTACTTACGTTTCCTTAATATAATCGTATGGTGTCTGTTTGCTTATTCAATATTCAAATAGTAACACATTTCTTGTATTGTTCCCTATAGGCTAGTTATACATTGCTCGGTACTTATCGAATCACTTACGACTTTAAATTTTACTACTTTGATGAAGTTAATCTACATTCCTGGCAAGCTTCCAGTACTAATGTAAATTAAAATTAATGGTAACAACTTGTTACTTGTTTGCCTTGAAACACTTTCAATTTTATGACTTTGAAATTAGATAAATATTTTTAATTTATAATATTTAAATGTAGTATTTACATGTCATATGCCATGTATGTTTTCTGTGTCTGTTTGTATAACGATAAGTTTGCAATGCTTAAGTTAAATAAATATTCTGTTCTGTTCTGTTCATAAATCTACTGCCAATTAGTATGTTAGGAACATATGACAATTATGTGTGAAAATGAATATAAAACGCTAATTTTCTCAGTATCGTTCAAGTGTATGTGACATTTAAAGTAGTACAAAACGTTTATACTTCATAAGTCAGTGCATCGTGCAAATTAGTATTTTTGGTTAAATTATATGGACCTAATACATCGACCGCGATGAATGTTATATATTTGTAAGCATGTCTCAAAAATGCAATATGTTGCTCATCTACAAACACATTTATATTGGATAACAGGTATTCGTTTACAATCTACAAGTGTCGAAGCGTAAGTAACGCATATATCAACAAAGACTATTGTGTTCAACGTGTTTTAGACTACACATTTTAAAATTGGCAAATGCATTATGCTTATACTAAGAATTGATTCTGATATAGACATCGTATAAGCATGAACATAATTAACATAAACATAGTATTTAGCATATGCCCAATACTCACTATCTTACAGCGGACATTGTGATAGTAAATAATTCTTACATCATTCTATGCATGTGTTTTGAACCAGCGGGTGATGCCTACAGTAAACAAGATATGTAATGCAGCAAACCGCCGCATCACTTATTCAATGCACACAACAACTATATATACATGTACTAGTCATGCAACATGTTAATTTAAATGATCTGATAGCGTGTCCGCATATCTATATCCCAAACCCACTATATAGGGAACAATTTGTCCCGTCCCTGCGCGTCCCGTCCTAAATTGCTTTACAAATTTGTTGAAACTATTAGCTTTCAAACTTGTAATACCTATTTAGCAGATTTAAATCTTTTTGACCCGAACCATTACCCGGTCATGCATGTCCTGAATTATGATCCTTTGGGACTAATCGTCTTAGTTTAGTTTCTTGTTTAGGTCAACTTGTTGTAAAATATATTTGATCTACACTTGGTATGCATATTCAGCATGATGCGGTGAATAAATGCATTTCCGTTTGTCAGACATTTGCACCAATGAGACGTAACAAAATCCAAACACTCCGCACAGTTAATAATTCGACAATGTTGTAATTACCACCAATTATGTGTTAACAATCAACCTTTCCGTAATCCGCACACGTCCGTAAACTTCAGAATCCGCACGAATCCATTCAAACACAATCCGAACACCTCCTTTCTTCCGCACCATTACGCAAAAGTCAGCAAAACGATTCTAGGTGTTAAACATGTTTTCTAACACGTCACAAGGCCTTTTTCCCTAGACAAAGAAGGAAATCACGTACGGCTAAATCTGCAATAATTATTACATTGACATAAATTATTAAACGTTAACATTATTGACAATTTTATTTTATTTGTGTTTGTTAGAATGTTACTTTGACTGTACAAAGCATCAATAAACATGACGTCATATTGTTTCGATTTTGATTTTTATTCACGAATCTGGCGTCTTTCGCTTAATTTTTATGAAGGAAGTTGACGTCATATTGTTTTGTTATGATTCATTGACGTCACTGAAACAACTCAATCCAAGTCAATATGTGTTTATTGTCGGCACATATGAATAACATGTATACACATAAGCTATGAATAGATTTTTACCGACCTAATGAAACGCGTGTGAATGTGCTTTGTATGAAGATGGGCAGAGTGAAGATAAAAAATAGCTATCATTCAATAACTTCAAAATAGAGACTAAGATCGTGTTAAAATTCGCACTCGTGATTTAATTCCCACGCATCAATAATCCTTATCGTGGGTCAATCGACAAGAAACTCTGATATAAAATACGAATTCTTCATTATCATTCCCATTTCTGACATCATTAAAACGTGTTTGCGTTTGGCTACGTTTAGGTTCTCATTGATATCTTAACAACAAACAGTAATTAAGAAAGACAATAGAAACAAGACCATTGTAAATGAATTCTTCAAACACTAACAAATAAAAATAAACATCAACCTCGGGGCATAGATCTAACTGGTTCTGAGTCTATCTCGATTTTAAATCAATGCCGGCATGAACTTGCACGTGACATAATAAGATCAAATAGCGCAATCTATTTGTGTTTATTTCATTTCAACTCGCAAAATTATTAAACTCAACCAAAATTCAAACGTTTTTAAATCCTTACATCTCCCCTAATCCCTTCCAAATCTGGAAGTATTTCAATCGCGGTGGCCGGTGTTACTGAAGAGTACCCAGGGGGGAAGTAACTGCTGCGACGAGTTGCAATATACATAAGTAGTTATCTGCCCTTGGAACAAATTTCAAATGGAGGAAAACATTTTAGGGAGACCTTTGTTTACAATAAGGATTGTTATGGAAAACTATTGAAAATGGTAACATATATTACGAGGGTTAAACTTGTACATATATAGCCTATGTTCGGTGTGCAAAATCAATTATGACAATACAACAATAGCAAACAAACGATTGGATAAAAAACAACATATATTTTGGCGAACCAGGAAGTAAATGTAAAGATACATTTAATGAATTTACGAATATTATAATTAAGATCAATGTGACAGTTTTCATTACACGTTTGCAACAAGAACTACTAAATTAATTGAGTAAATACATGATACAAAGTACACAAAGACAATATATAACTATAAATGTATTAAATTATGTACGACATACAAACCCATACTGTAAGCGATTTTCTATGAACATGAGCATACATAGTAATTATCTACGACAACAATATTTCCATATGGGTACGTAACAAATTTATGCATTTCAGTCGAACATTCTTAACTGATTATCCACGTGCTGTACTAAAACTATCGTTTATAAATATAGTTTGGCCACAACGTCCCCAGCGGTCGGTGGTAAGTTAGTTTGTGTATACATGTCTTTGTTAAAACGTTTGCCTACTCCGGTGATATTTCCGGAGCTGAAAGTAAAACAAAACTGAACGCATACAGCACGGAAGCATTGTACTTCATAACAACAAATATAACAATTAAGTATTTATTTTTAATTCAATGCTGTTATAAAAAGACGTATTGATATAACATGGATCCTCTTATTTAGGTCCTGTTGAAAAAATGTTTCATGACTAATGTAATTTCTATTCACCCCAGTCGAAATGTACTACGTATAATTAGTTCTATAATGTGATACTTACTACATGTTGCATAGGTTACTCTAAAGCCTGTCTTATATAACAAATGCCACTTGTGCATTCGATACTTAGGGCGGAGTCACACAGTCGACAGTTGTAGTCGCTGTTCTCTCCGTAAGTTACTTAAATATAAAACATTTAGTTACTGTCTCTTATAATGCTTTGTGCGAAGTCGTTTATCTCTCCGCCTGTCCCATCAATAGATATTTTATTTCTTTGTGTTTTAACATACATGCATTTAAATGTGTGCGCATGTTGTAACATTACGTATGTTGCTCCTTCTTAGTACTAACAAGGGGATGAACGTATTTGGCACCGCGTCATTTTTAAGTGGATATTTGCATCGAGTAATCAATATGGCTGTCTTAGTACACATGTTAATGGATATCAAAGATTTACTCAACTGGTAAGTGGGTTTTTATATTTTTTTGAAAAATTAAGCGTGCCTATCGATTGGTCTTGTGACTAATTACATGCGTTCTTTTTATATTTTATCTTAGTAGTTGCTAGAATAAAACAGTTATTGAAGTAATTATGCACAACGCTGTTTGTTCACATATTGGAAATCAGTTAATTTTCAGTTTGTGAGTTGTTTAAGAGACGCTATAGGAGGTCTTTGTATATATCTTTGCTGTTATTTTGTGTGGAAAATAACCATATTTTGACTTTATATGCCTTTGCACCACATCTGGGGTTTATTCGACCGAAAAAAACTGGTTCATGCACACTTTGGCACCCAGTAATATGTTTATGCCCATTTGTGCACATATCGATGTGCTTAAATGTAAATAAACTGCCATCTTCATTATTTCTTTTTATAGTTTTTCAAGTTAGGACAGTGTAATATTCGGTGTAATCATATAATTATACCGTTTTCAACGTTACTAATACATTGTACCTAAATATGTTCTCAAAACCAGTAGCACATATGTTTACGGATTCATTTCAGGAATCACATACAGCACATTCCAATGCGCCAGACGGATAGACAGAACAACCAGAAACAACTACACCTGCATCGACCATGCTTGAAGAAGCTCAGAAGAAGACATTGTGTATTAATGGAGAAAATGCAACATATGTTGGCTAGTTCATACAATGGGAATTTTATACTTATTGTAAAAAATAAAAGCGCGTATTTGAATTGTTTTGTTTTGTTTTATTCATATTTACTGTACACAATGGGGAATTACACAATATAGCAGCACATACAATTGTATATGTACATTTTGTTATATTATGTATGCATTTAACATGTGATTTTTAATTAATTCAAATATATGTGTGTATGAAAAGCACGTTTACAAATCACTATCTACATGTTTGTTTCATTTTTCATCAATATAATCATATTTAAAAAAAGAAACTGAACAAAACAGAATGTTATTGCCCCTAAGAGTTACAATGATACAACATGCGAAATGCTAATGAACGGTGAACAGATCTGAAAAGGAACAATTGCATACATGTATATGGAACGACTAGTTTAGTATTATATTATAGTACAATTTTCCATTTATGCATAAAAAGTTACAACAAATAAATATGCAATATATTAATCAAATGAAACAAATACTAGTATGAATGCCATTTAATTATTTTCCATTCACAAAATAATGTTCTGTGAATGTATATTTAACTGTTGACATTTAATATGAATAACATATACTCATAAATGTTTTTGTTGATAACAAGACGTTTTAAAGACAGACTTCTAAATATGCTTATCATACCGAATCACGTTTCTAATACGATGGTTTATGTGTCACATTCTTAATACACTATGTATACACCGAAAATGTTTCAAGTCCTCATTATGCCCCCCATTCAGCTGGGTTCTGACCTCTGTGAAATGTTTGTGCATGTAGACTCGAGCGCAGCAAATTTCTCCCGACGCATAACCGACTTTCTTGATGTTGTACGTGCAATTTAGTAAACTGTAAACATAATTAAACATACGTTAATTAAAAGTCAATCAAAATCAATGTGTTACAACTTTAAACAATCCAATTAAGTACTATCGGCACTGCCAGTGGTGTTTAAATTTGCAACGAATAGAGTAACAATTAAATATATTCTGGTTTCAAGCAAAATTGCCATGTATACTGTTTTAATATAAATGCTACGTGGCAAAGGCCAACTACCCACGTATTGGGCTTGATGCGGGCATATGTAGATAAAACAACAACCACAAAGGAATCGTGCATTCTCCCAATTCAGTGACAGACATTTCATTGTGTAAATTCATGAATAATTAGTATGTGGATATCTGTAAACTATCAAGTTTGCAAACTTAAAACATCTTGGCTATGTGCGACATATTTTAGATTTAACAATAATAAACAATTTAAATAGTCCATTTATTATTTTAACCCTGTTGTTAAGGCAATATGTGCATCGAGGTGTCCAAAGAACTGTGGAGCGTGTTCTGTGCTATATTAGAAATGACAAATAAACACGAGATCAACGAAATATGCAAATATCTACATATTTCATCCAAGATGGCGTTTTTTCTTTGCAATTTGTATGGTTAACAGCAGAGCGAATACCCGTCCTAGTAATGTGAGTACAATATTATTGGAATCGTTGCATGTCTCACTGAAAATAAATAATAAATAATGCTTCAACTTGTCAGAAATATAACTTTATCCTTGAACAAAATAATTCTTTGCAAATTTGTACACAAACAAAACACAACTTAAAGAGCATTATTCTTTGTGCTTTTTTACGGAACAAATTATATAAAACTGTATTTGTAACATTGGAATTCATATATAAATGAAAATATAACAATACTATTTTGCCAAACAATCAAACTACGAGACTATCTTAACGTTTATTCCTATTACTCTGTGCACACACGGGCATAAACCTATTACTAGATGCAAAAATGTGCATAAACCAGTTTGTTTTCGGCCGTATAAGCCTCAGATGTAATATAAATGCAAAAACAAAGTATAAAAATGGTTATTTTCCATATGAAAACATCGAAACTATATACAACAACCTCCAATAGCGTCTCTTAAACAACTCAGAAACTAACACTAAACCGCTTTCAGAAATGTAAACAAACATCTTGGTCAGATCGTGGTTAATAAGGGCTTCATTTTTTTTATGCTAGCAGCTACGAAGGTGAAATAAAAAAAAACGAGTGTTGTTTAATCACAGAAACACTCGATAAGCACGTTTAAATTTACGAAAATAATATTAAAACTCACTTACCAGCTGAACGAATCTTTGAATGTCCATTAAAATGTGCATTTAGACGGCCATATTGATTATTCGATGCAAATGTCTCACTTCAAAATTACGCGATGCCAAATACGTTCACCCCCCTGACTAAGGCTCACAGATTATGTTGTTAAACTGCTGATCACCGAAATTAATTAAACATGTGTGGTTTATGTTTTCAGTGACATTGATAGGCTCATACAAATACATTTAAGACCATATACCTCGAACAGTAAGGTCACGTGTGTCAAAGCTTAGATGGTCTATGGAATCCGTGTATGAAAAACTTTGATTGGTTCATGAATGGTTGCATTTGAAGTCACAATATAGTCAGAAGTAACTGGTGTGCACACATCAGCCGACCAAAAGCGTTCGGTAATAAATGTGACATGTTTAGCCCATATAACACCGAACCCCGCATTATTACGACATGTCGTCGTGAAAGGCGATCAAATTTCGAGAATAACATCATAACAGCTTTCCCTGTAAAAAAAACGCAGCAGCAGTTGATTGCATATAGGTGTACATAAGTGGTAAGGTCCACGTTCACGTAATACGTGTAAGCGGTTGTCACTGAGTTACTTGAACGCATACGTAATGTAATGTAACAATAAAATTGAATGTAATAAGCCATACCTTCAATAAACACATGGGGCTGCAGAACAAAACTAAAAATCCGTTTGTACACACCCAGTGCACTGTTAACATCAATACAACTTATTCTGTAAACGGAAAGAAACACTTCTTAATAACTCATTGTTTGCCCATGACTATTAAATGGAAAACATGGCTGTACAAGCTTTTACCTTTATATTGGATTCACGTCATTTATGCTTTTACAACACGTTACAGTATCGAAAAATTTGGTGCACTTATAGCCAATGCATTAAATAAATGATATATATCGACTTTTCCATTGTTTATCACATTTCAACATACACAATTAACCTGAGTTCCTCATTGATTTGGTTTATTGTTCAGTTGTGATCCCCTTCGAATGGTTGGCACGTATACTCGCATGTGTTCGTATTCAATAGAAGGTAACAACTCAATGTTTAGAATAGCAGTTATGCTAACGTATAGTTTATTTCAGAGTTATTGTGGAATTTGATCCGTTCAAGTACAATACGATACCCGATCATATTAGTTTTATTTTTACTTCATAAATAATTTAAATGTTAAATCGTTTCAAAATGCAATATAATTAATTTTGAAAAAACACAGTAATAACAATTGTACCTGTTACATGCTGCGACGTTATATGCATTATTCACATCACCATGAGTCTTGATGAATACCAAAATACCAATAAGGTACACTTTTGTTGCCAACTAAACAAACATATGCGCATGTTATTACATGAGCTTATTAATAATTATTTAGACAATCACACATAATATAAGAACTCAAGTCAAACAAAATAATTGACGTTTAAGTAACTGTTAAAATGTAACAGCATACAATATAATGTAAACAAAAGACACATAACCGCAAAGAGTTTTCAACAGCGTAAAGCGGTCGTAAAATAAATAGTTCGGGAAATTATCGTTGTAACCATTGTGCGCTTATGTGTGCACACTCACAAAACTTAGCAAACGACATAAGTTTATGTTAAAAGGCCTAGTCAAAGGAATGTCTGGCCAATCCATGGGGTATTCCACTATGTGTATTGGTCCACCATAAAATATCTTATCTGTAATCGTTTCTCTCAACTGACTGAGCAATGGCTTTTTGCACTGTTTCCCGTGCATCAGTATTGATCTCAGCTGATAAGGGTCACCACACTGTGACCACAGCAGGATGCCAATTCACAGGGGTATAATACCACTTTTTTTTTTGGGGGGGGGGGTTAGTCAAATTAAGAAGGATTAAGCTAGGCCTTTAATAAACTATTCTGCATAGAAGTGTAGTATATTAAGGGATAATGTGCATTTTATATTGGATTTTTAACGTGTTCTTATTTATGTACACACCGGGTAAGCAATTAACTAAACATCTGTATTGATTACTGAAACAGAAAAAAAGTATATTTAATCCTTTCATTAAGCACTTGTTTATTAAAAACTACCAATTAAACGGAACATTTGTTGGATTAATTTAAAGATCGGTTTATATTATGTTTTGTTTAAATCTTAATAATTATTTGTCCACAATTACATCAACAAACGTCATCCATACCATTACATTTTGTGTAAACTGTTTTCAATTTTAAAGTTAAAAGTCATTTTAAGAGAATGTATTCAAATAATGCAAACACGTATACCGAGAAAGTACGCGTATATATGCTCATATGCTTCGTGTATTTTTAGAAGTACTGTCTCAGGTCCTGTGGGTTTCAAAACCAATATTGCAAGGATCTTCGGCATTTTTCAAATGCGAATGCGATGAAGATGTGCTTGGTCTACGATGGGGAAAAGGTAGTTCTCTGCCATTGTTTTTCGTTGGTACAATATACAACATGGGTTACAATGGGGTCTGTACTGCAATCGTTTCGAAGCTGAACCAAATAACACGTTATACAGCTACAACTGCATTTCGAATTCAATTCAAACACTTACTGTGAAGAATCTGACTACAAATAATGACGGAGAGAATGGCAGTGTGTCGCAGAAGTGGCGGAAACCTACTTAGCAATGTTGTAGTATTAAACATCGTCGGTAAGTCATTAGTTGTTCGATTACAGTAATAAAGTATACAAAAGCTCGAGTTGATTTTAGTGTTCATTTCATGTTTTATAACGGCGAACAATCATCAAATTTAGCTTTAGCTTTGCACTGAATTTATCAAAATCGTTCATTCCGACACTGAAGTCTACCACACTGTCGTATTTAACAATATATTGAAGCAGGACACTAAAATAAGGACTTACACCAATACGACTGGCTTTAATATGACATTTGTGTTCCATGCCTTATAACAGCTCCAGTCAGTTATGTTACACAGACCCCAGATATTGACATTATTTCTGCCGTTGAGGGTGACGTATAACAGATGCAAACCATCCCCAACTATCAGTTGGTTCAAGAGCAGCAACACACAAACCACCGCGACAATAAATATAACACACCAATAGGCTTCGTTTGCAAGCAAAAATGGAAAAAAAAAAACCTCACTAATGCTGTTGTCGTTCAGAGTAGACAATGGAGTCAACATTTACAATACTGCGGACAATGTTGCAGCCCCAACATAATAGAGGAAACTGTCCTTAAACGCTATGCGTATGTCTTGCTATAAGTAAAACCTCTTACATTCGTTGCACTGTTTTCTACTGCAAAATATCATTATTACATACAACTACTATTTCTCTCTATGATCATTTCGTTTATCGATTATGTACTCGTAACATACACTTATGTTACAAAGATGGACCTAGCACGACAGTTTGTAAATATCAAGGGCGGACAGAGTGTAGCCCAATCTGGATAATTTAACACAGTACATTTACAATATCCTGTGCTAATGATAGAAGTCCGGCCTCGACGTACACGTGAACATAGCCCACAGGTCTCTACTACGGACAAAATATGACACTTGGTAAATGCGTACTGATAAAACCAAATTATACCAATGAATTTTGTTATGCAAAATACATAATCAGTGTGCTTTAATTTTTTAATTCAGATCCCCCAACACCGCCAACGCTAATGATTGGCAATGTCACAGTTTTTGGCGTTTTAAATGTCATAATTGGTAACAATCTTAACATTAACCGCTCAAGTCAGAGTAATACCCTGCCTACATCGTACACTAGGTCACCTGGTGGTACTGGAAATAGCACTGATTGTGTACTCAGCATTGTACAAGATCCGGGAGCTAACGTACACGTGTTAATCGGAAAACGTCAGGCAACCAACTATAGCTGGAGCGGTAATAGGACATTCGAGCTCGATAGTGACAGTAGATATACAGTGTAAGGAAGTGCATAACATGAATACGAATATAACCTACATTTTGAACCAATTGAATAACTGAACTGAACCCAGTTTGTTAAACGCTTAATCATTAAATACATGTTCTTAACAACGCTTTATCATTTAGAACATATAGTATATGCGAGTTGGTTGTAGGCTATTTAAATATGTTTTTATCCGTTCATGACCTTAACTTAAATATTCCTTGCAGCCATTTAAATATATGTCCTAAATAAAAAAATAAAGAAAAAAACTTAAATAGAGCAGTAATGTCAGTAATGTAATAAATCAGTGACAGAATATATATTTGTGTATGTAATATATTATTTCTAAATATTTTATCCTATTACTTCAACTCAATTGGAAAACAACCCATCGTATAAAATTTGGTTTTATTCGGTAGTTATTTTTAGCACACGTTTTTTTTTCGTTATTGTTAGAAAACTATGTATTTCAATGTGACATCATACCGAATAATGACGTTTTTAGTAAAAGATACACAAGTGTTGAAAATGGGAAACCAAAGCTATTTTGTATTTCTGTCAAACTTTCACACCGCTTACATGATTGATGAGCACAGCATAATTTGATAAATACAATATTAATATAAACTATATAGATAAATATAACATAAAACGTTTTGGATAAATATCAAGTTTATCATGCTCGGCAGGAAACAGTGTACGTAGCGCTCGATATGTCTCGCACTAATGGTTTTAGGCCTAGCATGTTAAACTTGCTATTTTTCCAACACTCGCATAATATTCTCTTTATTATTTTTTCACACCTAAGCAATATAAACATGCATACCAAATGTATACACTAGTATTTGTTTTACTACGCGTATTCCATCAATTCAGCATGAATAAGAAACCAACAGTCACCGTTATAGCACGCCTACAGCAGCAACAGAGCAACACATTGTGCAGAAGACGCAGCATGTCGAACGTTTACCAGCAGAGCATAGTCAATTATATGAAACTATGATTGCAGATAAGGAGCACGGACATGTAGGTATGTATCCGTTTTAATTATTCATTATCGAATGGTTTGATAAACATAACTATCAGTTTCAGATGTCGTTTGTGTTGACGATAATAATGACGCATAACACAATTCACACGTATGGCTTTGGAAACCAAATAGCTGCGTGTACATCTTGAAAATGGAATACGACTAATAACGTAGTTTTAAACTGGGAGTAATATTTGTATCGATATGGTATTACTAAACTAAAAATACAGTTATGTTATTGATTTCAAAACCAACCGGTCAATTCTTTCAAATTATTACTAATTATGTTGAATAGTCTTGAATGCAAATTCATAATCTATGTTTCAGTTGAGTGTCATTTGCAGCAAAACACAATGGCGGAAAAATAAGTATGGTGTGCATTCGTAGAGTAATTGCTTTCCGCAATAATTAACTCCAGTAGATCGTCGGAACAGAAATAATTAAACAAATAAATGTAAGCATTCTGTCCATACACTGTAATGTAAACGTCTGCTTCATAAGTAGTTGACACTTTTTTCCAGTTGTCTGCGCATATCACTTACGAATTGGTTACCAGAAGTGCGCATCCCGTATAAGTGTAATGTTCAAACAACTAGACGTTGAGTGTGATATACGTGCATTTGTTTCGTTGGTATCACCAACTTTATCACCATAGTACATTGAATTGACAGAATCTGATGCCAACTTGTATACCTACACTTCGTTTCTGTATAGTTACTGTGTTATAAAATTCAATTATGGTGATAATGGAAGGAACTGTTTATCTAAATTAAATTCTAAATTATAACTTGTTCAGCGTCGATCGGGTGTATATACTTATATATTCGGATATATATTTATATATTATACTATATATTAATAAAAAACATTCCCATTGTGCGGAAAACTAGTATACGCATATGTAAAATCGTTGATTGTAATATATCCTCATATTATTAGTTCACGTATACTCTTTAGCTCAGATCTTACTTTCATATGCATGTTACATGTTAGTCTGCAGCTCCATAAATCATATAACTGAACAATGGGTGAACTAAGTATTAAACTCTGTAATTTGAATAAACGCAATCTTAAATTACCACACTCTTCGATATTGATACTCTATTAACCGTAAAACAATGAAATGTATTATAAGGCTTCTATAAAACATTAAGCATGAATAATTACAAGACGTGCTCAATTTGGAGATTGTTCGGTACAAGTTGCTGCTTAAACAAATCGTTTACAATATGTTGCATTGAAATGTATTCTCTGTTTTTTCGGTTTAACTGTGAAATATCAGCTGCCATTCAGTCAACCGTATTTAATGACATATTATAAATTAATATGTTCAACAATGAAATTTTCCCCATTCGAAATGTTCACAGATGCGGAATTGACATCCTAGATTAAAAATAGTTCATTACTTCCTTTTTAGATTTCTGATAAGATAATAACCATGAGTGTTCAACTAACTATTTATCGTAAACTTGAATTTTCCCTTGTTTAATACGAATTAAATATGGTTTCGCCTATTGATTAAGCTGAATAGAAGTGAATTCTTAACTCATCTTAAAGGGACAATGTCACAGCAAAAGTCATCTCCTTCAGCATGTGTAATGTTTTTATGTTCAATAAATGAACGATACAAAAGCGTATACAATAAATAACGTACGAATAGTTTACTACATTGTGATACTTTTGTTAAAAACCAACAAAAAGAAAAATACTTGAAAAAATAACTCAAGACGACGGAGTCGTAAGAACAAATGACAGTATACAGCGCAGTAACCAATTACGCTATTTTGCTTTGTGAGTGAATGTGCATAGTATGGTTATACAACAGACCCACATATCTGACGTCAAATTGTAAAGAAGAAAAGAGCCAAACCAACAAGATCTAAATTATATAACGATTTTGTTCTCAGTATGCATCAACTATTTTTTCCATTATATATGCATTATTGTCACCTTTATTATATGCCAATATTTATATTGGGCCCTTTTGGTTTGCATAGTCCCTTTAAAGTGTGTGTACGCTTTTTATTACAACCAAAATTTTACAAAATAAGAATATGATATTGTAGTTCAAATTAGCTCAAAATCAACCGAACACTATTTTTGACAATAAAGCTTTCTAATTTTGCGTTTTACAGCAACGGTCCTTATAAAAATGTATTCCATTTTTAATTGATAGGTAGTAATCGACTTTATTATGTTATTTTTATTTACGCCACTTTGTATATTGTAAGAAAGTACAAATACATGTTAACACTATGCATTGAAAATAAATGTCATTCTATATTAATAATCCACGAGTGATTGCGGAGCTTTTGTTGTATAATGGCATTTTAAATAGGCGAAACCTATTTTATTTTACTCATAATTATTGTTGGGGTATAAACAAACAAACACAGCAACGAACATACAGATACACGAATAGTCCAACTCGTAGTTGAGCTTAATAAAAACGACAAGTAAATACGCGTAGATATTCAAAGTGTGCATGTACTATCTTACAACAGATATAGTGGCATAAATACAATTAACCAAATAAATTTCAATCTAAAATGGAATATAAAGTTAAGAACAAACCTTTCTTTTAAACGCACAATAAGCTTGTTTTTAATCACCAAGTAATGTTTGTCTGTACAGACAGAAACTAAAATACATGGATATACGCTGACTTGACAGTTGGGTTAGGTTACACAACACTAATAAACGATGCAAAAACTCGACACCCAATACTTGTTCATTTATTCTATTTGAATTGTTTCCTTAAGCAGTTATATGGTTTTCTGTTTGCTTTCAAGTTTTATTGTCACTTTTATTTGCTTTGTATTTTTAATTGTTAAAGATCGCACATACACACTTTAAGAGGTACACCATTAACATTATCATTTTAAAAACATACAAAATAATAAAGATCTTTATTAGTACAGACATGAAGGTAACATATTTTGAATAAGTGTAATACAATGCTAATTAAATCGCGAGCTGTAAGATATATGCTTTATTGAAGGGTTTGCTTTTTTAACTACACGTTTATCGGTCATTTGAATAAAAAGACCCACAAGTGAGGTCGTCATATTGATTCTAGGTTATGACAGCACACATGTGTGTTTCTTCAGCAAGTCTAGTTTGTACGTTTAATATATATTCACAAAAATAACATCTCAACTCAATGAACGGAAACAAAATGTATGTATCATCCTCTGTATCCATATTCGTGTATTACCGGTTACGATATCTAAAAATCTCGCCTAATAGGAAGCTGTATGAATTAAAATGTTATAAGTGGCTCTTGCATCCTTGATGTATTCACTGATTTTGACAGCATACTACTAAACGCTTCCTGTTGATAAGCCGAACAGATCCTGTTACAAACCGAATGTCATCGCCCACAGAAATTTCAAACGTTTGTCCTTGGATGTTTTATACAAAGACATTGTTGTTTGGAAGATACATTGTGTAAAACTATGTTTAACATAGTGAATTAACGTATTCACCATTAATATTTATGCCAATATTACGTGTATCAGGATTTAAGGAGATGATAACGCGTATATAATAAGTTCATGTTATCTTAGCAATTGACCGAAAACATTTAATGCCCCGACTTTCGACTGAAGGCAACGCAAAATAGTGACATAAAAGGACATGTTGACACATTCTAAAATTTTATTTTAAAATGTCATAATGAATCGAAACTGCAAACATTAACACAGTTGGACCAATGCCTCAAGCATTACATTATACTACAATGACAGCATAAAAAAGTAGTGCACTACTGTGGATTGTGTCTACGTCCACCAGATCAAATGCCAATGACTCGATATTTCCTGAGCTAGATGATTGTATATACATCGTCGTCAATTTAACGCCACTTGAGTCATAAACGTTGTAATTTTCATCAAAAAGAGCAGGGGCGGTTCCAGGATGTTTGGGTTACTGGGGGTGCGTAAACTTTCGATCATTTTAATATGCAGTTATGACCTTTGTATATTGTATAAAATATGGTTCTGCACTGACCAGCTGGCAGTTTTAAACTGTCCGTTTCCCTTGCTAAGTATACACTTTTGCTATAATTTATCAACACATATAATTATGTTCAATAAGTATCAAGCGAGAAGAAGTTGTTATTTTAAGTAACATTTATTAAAAAAATGGGTTTATTAATGACGCGAATAGTGTCTGTCATGCATATTCAATTAAATGTTTCTGTAAATTTACATTAGCAATACAACAATCTATGCCTTTTGTGCTCCTTTTGATTTCTAAAATAATTTCAAAGAGAATTTTGACAATTCCATAATTCTGTCAAAATCGTTTAGTTTCCAAAACTCAAAAGCGACAGTCTTTTGTAATATGATTTTTTATGTTTATATGAAATTTGTAGTGCGTTAAATGGTTGTGATGCATCAACCCTATATCTAAACTATTTTATCTATGATATGAAGATCGATGGAACAATGCTGTAGAATGTAGCCTTAGAGACGATAGTAGAAAAGAAGTAGTTGTACCATAAGTTGTACAAGTAGGAGGGGGAGGACCTCTCGTCCTGTTCTTGATTAACTCAGTATTTGCCTGCACTGAAAATTACTAGTTCCTAGCAAATGATGATACTTGACATGATATTTGTCCAATAAATAAATATATATCTATGCCACTGCGAGTAGTAAAAACATACATGTCAAAATAGTAAACAGAAGGTCAGCTAGTTGGTTTTAAACATTTATTACAACAAAATAGTCAGACTCAGGTATATTCATGACAGTTAATGCACTAATTTAACTTTACTGTGCACTTCCAGCTATTTATGTAAGAGGCTGTATGTAAATAGTGTACATTTTTTGTTGCTTATGTCACTCTAGAATAGGACTTTTTGGCTCGATGTATTATTACCTTTTTGTGCATGGATAAGTCGCTTGTATTTTTGTTGTATGCATACTTCTATATAGGACCACAATGCATCATCCTTAAAAAACTAATATAGCCACCGATCTTCTGTTGTTGTTTTTTCAGCCCTTAAACATGTCAAATGTTTATTTTAAGCATTATTTGTCATGTCAACAGACAGTGATAATGTAGTCTATATAGATGTTTTTATGTCGTCATCTTTCTTTATTTATTTGCACGCCTTCAGCCTTTTTGTTTAGTGCTTTATATGACTGTTAACACTACAAATGCCTTCTTTACAAAATATGTTGTTGTTTTACACAGTGTTTGTTCATACTTAAGAAGGTATTAAATGTAGTGAAGTGAAAATAATATAATTCTCCACTTAACAAATACAAGCTGTTTTTCCAATAACATCTTCTCACCCAAATTGCTTCATTTTCGCTTTCATACGAAGCTCTTTAAAATGTTAAGTGAATGATTATGCTAAAAGCAATAAAATTTCAGATATTATTCAAAAAGTTGAAAAGGCGCATAAATCTTGTGTGATAGTTGACCTGCATTGAAAGTCTTATAATGCTAGTTCTTTTGGTCTTAGTCTTTATCCGTCCTGAGTCAAAATTATTGATCAACTCTACTTTTATAGCCATAATGTACTCATTATGTAACAAAACATGACACTCAAATTTTTGGTATTTTCTGTAAATATATAGCAACACATACACAATTATAAAACTCCTTTTCCCTTTTCAAACATAATGTTAATAAAATGATGGCATCTCGTAAGTGGATAACACTGTTAAGTGTAATAAATCATATGGTTGTGCATAATGTTCCAGTGTTTAAGGCTACTAAAGTGGTTGTGTGTTGATAATTGTTTGTTGTTTTAATTTTCAACAAAATATCTGATAATACATCATTGAAAAAAATGCAGTATCAGTATGAACTTTAACCGTGTTAAATGTATATAAATAATATGGTACTGCTACTACACTGCATCTTTCTGTATTTTCTTTTTCGTTTAAAAAATAAACATGGACTATTGTTGTTACCACTTTTTGCTATGGCCTCCTTCTGTTTCCACTTTTTGTTTATAAAATAAACATGGACAAATGTAATAATGTAAATTTGTTAATATATAGTATATAAAATAAATATAAATATATATATATTGTATATACCCAGTATGTACTATAGAAAATTATATAACATTATTCTGTTTAAATATATATATAGATAAAATTTACATTGTTGATATGTGGATGGTGTTCAATTTATGTCAGAAATTACTTGAATTACTATTTACATTTAGATACATATTAAACTTTGTAGTATTGACAATTTTATAAAATAATGCTGTTAAAATGTAAATTCAAATAAAACTCCACTTTTTGATCTATAGTGTTCAATTGATATCAGAACTTAGTTAAATTACTTTTTTACATTAGATATATATTAAACTTTGTATTACTGAAAATTATATAAAATAATGCTGTTATATTGTAAAATTAGATAAAACTCCTCTTTTTGAAATGTAGATAGTGTTCAGCTGATGTCTGAACTTAGTTAAATTAATATTTACATTAGATTATATATGTCACCTTGTATTAGTGAAAATTAAATAAATAATGCTGTTAAAATGTAAATTTAGATAAAACTCCACTTCTGAGATGTAGATTTCTTTCAAGTTATCTCTGATTTTGGTTGAATTACTACTTACATTAGAATAAATACATATAGTAATTCAGTATGAAGTACCACTATGCTACATTTTGTTTCCTCTTTTTATTTATTAAATAAACATGGACAAATACAACTATTTATACTTGTTAAAATTTATAATATAAACATATATAATAATTTTAATATTGAAAATTATAGTAACCTATATTGTTAAAACGTAGATATAGATAAAACTTTTTTAGTAAATATTTTTCAATTTATCTCTGACTTTGAATGATTATTTAAACTAGTAAAAACACTTATAGTAAATCAGTATGAAAAAATGATGATTAAAGTCTAGCAGTTTCTGTAATAGACCACCATTGTGTTGCTACCACTCAGCTTTTTGCTTACTCCTTTTTTATATAAAATAAACGTAGACAAAAACCAAAAATATACTTGTAAATATGTACATATTGGTAAAACTTTGTATCTATTCAGAGTAAATACATATAAAAATCCTGTATGTAAATATTGATATTGTTAAGGATCAATTTCTTGCAAAAATACAGCATTTGTTGCCTCAAGTCTGCTTCTTTTTTTTCTCCTCTTGTCTATAAAGTAAACAGGGACAAATACAACATTTTTACTAGTTAATATATAATATATAATGTTGATTTATTCTGTAAAATCCTGTATGTAAATATTGATGTTTTTAAGTATCAATCTCGTGTAAAAAAAATACAGCACCTGTTGCCACAAGTCTGCATCTTTTTGTTTCCTGTTATTGTTTATAAAGTAAACAGGGACAAATACACACTGTTCTCTAGTTAATATACAATATATAATATAGATTATGTTCAATATATATTTTTAAGTATCAATCTCTTGTAAAAAAAAATACAACACTTGTTGCCACAAGTCTGCATCTTTTTGTTTCCTCTTATTGTTTATAAAGTAAACAGGGACAAATACACATTTTTTTTTTTTCTATTTAATATACAATATATAATATAGATTATGTTCAATATATCTCTAAACTTAGACAAATTATAATTTACACTAGAGCAAATACATAGAGTTATTAAAGCTCTACATATTATTAAATACTGATAGCTATTTATTGATATCTTCAGATGTTGCCATTGTTCATTAATCCTAGTGACAAGCTTATTAATGAAAACATTTACTGATTTGTATATGCTATTTTGACTCGGTTCTAATTTTCCTAACAAAAAGATACCTTATTATGTTCACTTATTTTTTTTCCTTTCATGTTAGTTTTTTTTTTTTTTTCTATTATTATTTTGTACTTTTTCCGTTCTGTACTACAAGGTATGTTGTGTTGTTACTATGCATGCAAGTGCTACATTTTATATGTTCCTTAGTTTTGCTTATCTATGAGCGAGCTTAAAATTTTATCTGTCAACTGCAGAGGCATTCAGGGGAAAAAGAAGCGATTACAAGTTTTTCAATACTTAAAAGAAACAAAATGTGATATTTACTGCCTTCAAGACACACACTTTATTAACGAACAGATTAAAACCATTTACTCAGAATGGGGATCAGAGTGTTTCCTAAGTTATGGCTCTTCTAATTCGCGTGGTGTAGCAATACTTTTGTCGAAAATACTTGAGTATAAAATACATAATGTACAATATGATGAATTTGGTAACTATATTATTTTGGATATAAATATTGGTGAAACTAGACTCACACTTGCCTCTATATACGGACCGAACTCTGACAGTCCCGAATTTTTCACCAATATTTTTGATATTATTGACAATATTGGGAATGACTCCTACTTAATTTGTGGCGACTTTAATTTGGTTCTAGACCCAAATATAGATAATCAAAACTACAAATCAATAAATAATAAAAATGCAAGAGAATTTATTTTAAAAAATATGGAAGATCGTGTTCTTACAGATCCGTTTAGGATATTATATCCTAACTCTAGACGATATACATGGAGAAGAACAAATCCAATACAACAAGCCCGGCTTGATTTTTATCTTTTATCGTCATTTTTGTCACCGTTTTTTCACGACATTAATATATTGCCCAGTTACCAATCTGATCATTCGAGTGTAACGTTGACATTAAAATTTACTGATTTTAAACACGGAAAAGGTCTGTGGAAACATAATAACATGCTTCTTAGCGACATCAACTACATTAACACAATAAATGATACAATTACCGAAATAAAGAAACAATATATGTTACCTGTATACAATAAAGATAACATTGATACAATACCTGACCAAGACATACAGTTTTTAATAAACGACCAACTTTTTTTAGATACAGTTTTAATGGAAATAAGAGGTAAAGCTATTTCATATAGTTCGTATAAAACAAAATTGCGTAACAAGCGCGAAAACCAATTAAAAGCTGAAATTGAACAACACGAGAAATTGTTGACCGAGAGTAACGTGCAAATTATACTTAAATTAAAAGATGAACTAATGAAAATACAAGAAGAGAAATTAAAAGGAGCCATAATAAGATCGCGAGCCGAATGGATACAATTTGGAGAAAAACCATCAAAACTTTTTTGTAACCTCGAAAAATATAACTATACAACAAAAACTATCACTAGCCTAACAACTGATGACGGACTTGTTTTAGACAAGCAGGTTGATATCTTGAACGAAACCGCTTTGTTTTATAAAACATTGTATCAAAATAACGACAATACCAACATTGATGATGATTTTAATAGCTTTTTTTTTATAGCAAATATTGACATACCTAAACTGTCGTATGAAGAGTCAAAACTATTAGAAGGGCCAATAACACTAAGTGAGGCCTCTTTTGTCTTAAAAAACATGGCAAACAACAAAAGCCCTGGGTCGTCTGGTTTTAGTATTGATTTCTTCAAAGTCTTTTGGCCCAAATTAGGTACGTTTGTTTGTAGAGCGTTAAATCACGCATTCGATAGCGGCATTTTGTCTATAACACAACGACAGGGGATAATTACTTGCATACCTAAGGGTGATAAACCCAGACAATTTTTAAAAAACTGGCGTCCAATAACATTGTTAAACACTGTATATAAAATTGGCTCTGGAAGTATTGCTAATAGATTAAAAAAATACATTAACAAACTTATAAATAATGATCAAACTGGTTTTATCAAAGGCAGGTTCATAGGTGAAAACACTCGACTAATCTACGACATTTTGAAATACACTGAGGAAAATAATATTCCCGGACTTCTCCTACTTATAGATTTTGAAAAGGCTTTTGATTCCTTGTCATGGAGGTTTGTAAACAAAACACTCTCCTTGTTTAATTTCGGTCCTGACATGAAAAAATGGTTTACGTTTTATATAAGGATGGCATTTCAGCAGTAACGCAGTGTGGGTCGTTATCTGAGTTTTTTCAAATACAACGTGGTTGTCGTCAAGGTGATCCCCTCAGTTGTTATATTTTTATTTTATGCGCTGAAATTTTATCTCTTAAACTCAGGGCAAATCCCAAAATAAAAGGAATCAAAATCGATAATACTGAATATAAGTTATCGCAATTTGCTGATGATACGTCTATACTCCTGGATGGCTCTGCAGAATCCCTTAATGAAACCTTAGATGATTTGTCGCATTTCACATTGTGCTCTGGCTTAAAGGTAAATTTCGACAAAACCAAAGTAGTTTGGATAGGGAAGCATAAATTCAGTTCCGAAAGCATAAAAACTAGATGGAAGTTAAAATGGAACCAGCATACTTTTGATATGCTTGGTTTAACATTTCATGTCGATCTTGATAAGATGATAGATCTTAATTATATGGATAAATTGTATAGAATTAGAACGCTGCTTAAAAACTGGTCCAGAAGGATATTAACTCCCATTGGAAGGATACAAGTAATAAAAACGATTGCTTTGCCAGTGCTTAACCATTTATTTGTTTCACTTCCCAATCCACCACATAGAATATTGGTTGAGCTTGATGATCTCTTTTTAAACTTTGTGTGGAATGGGAGTTCAAAAATTAACAAAAATGTACTTATTAAAGAATATACTGAAGGAGGTCTTAATATGGTCGACATCTTTTCATTTATAATTGCGTTGAAATGTTCTTGGATACGAAGGATCATCACTGGAAATGGTAAATGGATTAATATTGTAAAAATGATAATAGACACCCAAAAACTTTACAACTGTGGTGTTCACTATCCAGAAAACCTTATAAATAAAACAGGCAATGCTTTTTGGAAAGACACTTTAAAATCGTTTGTTGATTTCCGCAAAGCAGAATCATTAAATATAAAATACATATTACAAACCCCAATATTCTATAATCCTGATATAACGATCGGTAATAAAAGTGTATTCTTCAAAACATGGTTTGAAAATAGCGTGCATTTTATCTGCGATTTGATCAAAAACAACGATGGGTTAGAATTATATAGCTATGAAGAACTGTGTAACAGATATAATTTCTATCCAAACTACTTGCATTACATAGGTATTATTAATGTAGTTACTAAATACTTGAAGAAATATGGTTTGTTCGATAAAACATCTGCTCTGAATACGATTGCAGATTTTGACTTTGTTAAGCCTTTTGTTCCCCTTCAAGTGATATCCATTTTAAAATATCAAAAAGGTACCCAACCCATGTATAATATTGTTAAAACAAATGACACTTTACCAGTCTGTATGTCAAAATGGACGAGCATTTTTGAAAATATTGAATTAAAAGACTGGAACCATATCTTTAGTATGCCATTTTGTATAACCAAAGATTCTACGCTACAATGGTTCCAGTACAGAATTATACACCGAATCATTGGTACCAACTATTTTTTGTATAAAATCAATTATAAATCGTCAGCTGAATGCTCTTTCTGTCATGATATGTCGGAAACAATTGAGCACATTTTTTGGGAATGTAAATACGTTAAAAAATTTATTGCTGATTTGTTTGAAGGTTTTGAGGTATTCGCTGACTTCATAAATGCACCCTCTTTCATGTTAGGACATAAAAACACAAGTAGTCCTCTTAATCTAACATTCCTTCTCACGAAAAGGTTTATTTATAATTGTAAAATGAATCAAACATTACCTACCGTTATCGCGGCAAGATCATTCTTTTCTATCCAGTATCATATTTTGAAGGAAATGAACTTCTTCTGCAATTTAGATTCTAACTTAATAACTACATGGGACATTTTGTTAAATCTGTATCGTTAAGAACATTGTGACTTGCATATTTTATCCGTATATTCAAAATTTCAATATGTGTATCAATTTGTATATTGCTGTTTAAGCAATTATGATATCATTGTTAATATGCAATTGTGAGCACTTGTCTTCATTGTAATATTATATATCATGCATGTTGAACTATTATCAATACTCATGATGTACGGTGTGGAGGGGGATGCCCTCGACCCTCACACACCTATTGACGAGGAAAATAAAATATATAGAACGGAAAAAAAAAAAAAAAAAAAAAAAAAAAAAAATATATATATATATATATATATATATATATATATATATATATATATATATATATAAAGACATAAACACATGATTAATTATGGCTATCAGACTGCTCAGATTGTTATGGATTAAAACAAAACTCATAACTTCGAGGTAAATCTCAACATTTTAAACATCGTACACGATGCAGTTATAATCTTTACGCGTAATGAGCTGTTACATATGTCTGCTAATGACAATTATTTTGTCGAATCAGTATGAATGCTGCAAAAAATGGAAAACAGAACAATCCGTTCAACTAACAATATTAAATGCTAAAAAGTACACATGCACATGACATGCATAAATATATGACATTGCAGATTAACAATACTGCATTGTATATATGCTTAAGTAGTTTTTTAATGTATCATATACACGTTAAATATTAAATTTTCGGAGACATACTGTAAAATTGATAAATCCCAGACTGCGATAAAGTCCAAACTACATTTTAAAGTGAATTGGATCATAACCACACCATTTATAGATTTGTTTTGGAAAAAGCTGTAAATTGTATTATGTATTAAACCCCTTTTGAGCAACCCGGCATTACAGACCTTCAACGTTTCACTATAACATTCAGTAGATATTGTATGAAAGTACAGTACACGCTATGCGAAACCCGCAAACATCGCGATATGCGACAAGCCGATTTGCAGAGCGCTCGCTCGCAATGACACGAATCTTTGCTAATTCTCGGGACGAAAATTCGCGCGAATCGCGACAGCATTTCGTGACATATTCGTCGCGAAATCTCGCTATCTTTTGCGAATCGTCGCGAACTTTCGTGACGTTGCTTCGCGAAAATTGATCGAGGGCCCGTCACGACAGCGCGAATTCTGCGGGTTTTGCTTGGCGCGTACTGTAAAGCATTTATGGTTTTCTCTTTATTTTCATCACATATTTACCGATATTTTTAACAAAGCTTCTTCGCAAAAACAAACTTATTTATCATACAGTTTATGCTTTACCCGTTTTAAAGTTTGGTCTGCACTCGGTGTCCACTTGGTTAAGCTTTATCCATTAATGAACATACCATTCCCAGATAATATTGTTTTGACCCACGAAAAACATACGGTTTAAAATATTATAACATGATTCATACTGTTTCTTTTATAGAAAAAGAACACAATTATCGTTGTTAAACTACCAAATAAGCAACGCAAAAAGTAGTCCTGATTCTGAGCGCAGCATAATACAATGTAGTTATCATAACAATTGCATAAATAATTGTCAGATTATGATATAATCTATATATTTTTAGCATTATCGTTGTCTACCGGCTATTAACAACTTTGTGTCTTTATGATGCGTGGCTTATTTTATTTTTAAATAAACGTTTAAATGGGCTTCTCGATATATTAATTTATTATGCTTACACAGTTTACTTTGATACTGTGTCAGTAAAGATGCCTACTATTAAATAAACACTTGAAATTATTATCGATAATGTATTTCCCAAAGATATTTTATATAATAAAACATGATTTTATTTAAACTCACTTTATACAGAGTGTTGCTGGACATAAGGTTATACATGTGTACAATAATTACATATGCTTACTCAGGCTGTAGAGAAAGGCACAATATTAACCTACTTGCCACTAGCCGACGACATCTTAAACCTAGTTTGGTCGTATCCTTCCTAATTTGGCTTACCAACGCACAGGGTGATACACGTGTTAGGTTGGGACGCTCTAAATGCGCACAAGTTTTGCATCTCTCCACATTTCAACTTGTGTAAAACTTCTGTATCTAAAATGTTAAAGTAGGAAGTCATTTCGCGATGTTTAGTTTAATAAATACGGCGTGTGTCGTTTTATTATGGATTACGTACCGAACAGGTATCGTTTATTTGTTTAGCATTTCGTGCCACAAGTACATGTCTCTGTAACTACTATAGATATTCAATTGAAATTTCGCACTTGCCTTCAAGGTCATTATGTAAGGTCACTGACTATGGCCCATAACCTTGACCTGCATTTTAACAATTGTATTAAGAAAATTCAAGTTAACTTTTACGTGCAACAACTACATTTCTCTGTATCTACTAAATATATTCAATTAAAACTTCACACATGTATATGTATATGTATAATTCGGGGTCATTATTATACCCAACAAAAAGAAAGTATTCACTTATATATTTATTATTGCTTTTTGATACCTGTATGAAATATTTAAACACAAAATTAAGCCACTGCAATAATCGTACAATAAATTGCTTTTTTGCTTTCATCAATTCCATATTTATGGTTAAACACAAAGAAAACCCTAAACAGGTGTAAATATCAAAATCACAAAACAGGAAAGCGTGCGTAGACAATTAATTGTCGCCATTGTGCCATTAAACGTTCGACTTATGTCTGTTAAAATCCGTCCTGCTTGCAGGATACCAAGAGTCTGGTTTCGCTCGTATATATTTAAACATACCATGTGAATTGCAAAGGATTTTGACGATTTTATTAACTATCAACGCACAATCGATAGCAAACTTCACACATGTCATTGTTTTCATTATGTCGGGTCATTTATATTTATCATCAAAGCGGTATGAATATCCGAGAACGTTGTCCAAAGACAGCTCTTGTTATCCGAATTATTAATTTACCGATTAGAAAAAATTCATTTCGACGCGAGGATTAACAATGTTTCGTTACATTGCGAGTAAGCGCTCCACGCTTCGGGATAAAATAAGTTTGTCGCATATCGCAAACTTTGCGGGTTTCGCATGGCACGTGCGGTACGGTACGTGTTTAAGCCAGTAATAAGCAGCTTAAACTTGTCTTATATTGACATCCAGAATGCGAACTGGCAGCTGGCGTCTAGGTTGGCAGTTAATGTTTAGTCAGGGACTCCGAATTGGCAACTGGCTGCCAGTTGCCAGTTTGCCACGCGTGTTTAATTCGCAGCCGGAATGCAAACTGGCAGATATAACTGGCAACTGGCATCTAATTTCATCTACATCCCATTCCTAAAATGGCAACGTGTGGAATAGCATCAACTTAACACAACAGTGTAGACCGTGTTCGTGAACATACTGTAGTGGCCGTCTCTTCTTCACACGTTTGTAACGTTACCACTAGTTTATAATCAAACTCAGTCCGCTTTCAAAATAGAATTTATTTAACTATATTAATTTTCAGTACTTCGAGTTTTTATCAAACAAGTTCTTAATTAATAATTCCCATACACACTTTACACATTTTGCACGACTTATGAGTCGCTTATACATTAGTTGTCCAACGTCGGGCAATTACTACAACAAACTGGTTTTAACGACGTTATTAAAGTTAACCTATTTTTAGCCGAATTTAGAATAGGTCAATAAGACATTGATATTTCTCAATGGAGAAGCGCTGTGGAACAGTCTATTACACATCAACGAGTAAATGCTTTTAATTTATAATAAACCGAAGTTTGAAATGTTGGATTATATAATTACCACAAATAATGGTTAACACATTCAGAATCTTGCCAAAAATAAGTTCAGTACTCGTATAAACTATTGATTGAACAAGGACGACATCGTCATATACCCCGGAAAGGAAGTAGGAACTCCTCAATTGCAACGAAATCGAGGACGAGTTTCATTTCGTGCTGATATGTGACATTCACAGGCAATTACGGGAACGCTACATCCTCCTTACCATACTCCTTAAAATACGACGCATTTAAAAGAAACAAGAAACGTCTTTTAAAAAGACAATCGTCGTTGAAAATATCATATCAGATATCATTTTTACTCTAAACATAATACAAGAATGGAACCCCGATTGTTCAAACCCACCTATATAAGGAGACTTCTCGGACCCCATATTTTTCGGATACCATAGGAAAACTTCTCGGACCCCCAAATTAATTTTAGAATAATTCAATCCTTATTAATATTTGTACCGTGAATAAACCGATCGTACCATCTATATAAGGAGTCTTCTCGAACCCCAGATTTTTCGGACACCATAGGAAAACTTCTTGGATTCCCAAATTAATTTGAAAATAATTCAATCCTTATTAATATTTGTACCTTGAATAAACCGCTCATACCGCCTGTTACCAGCAATGTTATTCGGCGGCTTCCAGCTACGCTTGTGGTCTCTAGGCGGTATGACCGCGTCGTACAATTGCGTCTTTAATTATGACTCGTTTTGTTTTGCAAATATCATGTATTTTTTCCCTTTTTACCTTCGTTTACTTTGTATTAGTGAATAAATATGATTAAATATTGCACATTTATATATGAGCTAATAGGACCAGTGTGTAAACTACCAGAGACCGTGTGTAAACAATTTGGGACAGCGTGTCAACAATTGGGGACAGTGTGTGAACAACTTGGGACAGTATATCAATAATTGGGGACAGTGTGTAAACAATTGAGGACAGTTTGCCAATAAGTAAGGACTACGCGTATCTGTTAAGAAGTTATTGTTGTGCAGGTCGATGTGTTTTGTATGGAAGCGTCCTGGAGCCAGATAAAAATAAATAAACATTAATCTATATTAACAAACTACTCTCGTAATTATGATTCAGTATCTCGTAATTACGACTTAGTATCTCATAATTACGACTTTTTTTCTCGTAATTGCCACTTTTTATCGCGTGATTACGACTTGGTATCTCGTAATTGTAGTATTTGTGAAGACAAACAATGCTGATATTTAAGGAGTTTATTGTACAGAGGCTAGTTGCCGAATGCTCCTACGCGCAGGTAGCTCATGCATGCTGGGATACTAGTATCAAGTTACACTACTACAACATCACCCTACCGAGGTAAGCTACTACTTGACTAGAGAGTTAATTTATCGGGAGGTTTTGAAACTCGACCCGACCGTGTTATGTAATATTCTTTATCGTCGCTGCCCTGAGTCGACCTCTGCAACACAACACTATGGCTCTCCTCTACCTGTTGCGTTTGGTCGTTCTGCTAAACTGTTTACGATATGGGATAACTTAATAAATGACGCCTATTGCGGCGTATCAATCCGTCCTCTGCTTCAACCTCGTATGACCTCGGGAATCCAGCGCTCGATTCAACAATGCCATATTTCTAATGATCTTTAATGAACACGCGATAGCGGTCTGACAAATTTTGTTTCGGTTTAGCTTTATGCCGCGAATCAAAAACACGGTTTTGCTTTATTTTATTTTGAACTTCGAACTGCCTGACTTATTTTAAGTTCGGCCATTTGGGGTGCAACGATTCCGGCTTAACCGGGACTGACAGATGCAGTTTCCTACCCATAAGTATTTCTGCTGGACTGTAACCATTATGTAATGGTGTAGTTCTGTATGCTAGTAGCGCTAAATATGGATCGTCGGCCTTTTTTAAAATGTCATGTATTGTTGTAACAGAACGTTCTGCTTGTCCGTTGCTCTGAGGCTTTTTCCGGCTACTAGTCCGATGCTTGAATCCGTATTCTTGACTGAATTGTTTGAAGGTACTTGAACTATAACACGGCCCATTGTCGGACATAACTACTAGGGATACCATGTCTAGCAAATATTGACTTCATATGATTTATAACTTTCTCGGAATAGGAGTTTGACATTTGTGCAATCTCGATATATCGCGAAAAGTAATCCACCACTAAGATATAAGGATGTCCTTTGAAGTCAAGCAGGTCAGTTGCTACGCGCTGAAATGGATGCTGAGGACATTCTTGTGGAATTAGCGGTTCCCCTTGATCGCTCGCGTTTTTGATACACTTTCTCCTGTGCTGTACTAATTCCAAACCCACCAAATGGATTGTTTCGCGCGCCCCTACATTTTGTGATGCCCTGGTGATCCTTGTGTACCCTATCAATCATTTCCGCTTGTAGTATTTCCGAGATAACTAGACGAGTTCCAATCGTGGCCGTTGTGCGCCCCCCAAATCAACACATCATCCATTTTGCAAATGACTCCTGTTCAACAGTCGGACAATTTACGTTGGAAATATTGAGAAGCGAAGCAAATCCCAAACGGCACTACGTTAAAACAATACCTTGCAAACGGTGTTATGAATGTTGTGATGTGGCGTGACTCCTCAGCAAGTTTAATTTGCCAAAACCCCATACACGCGTCGATTTTAGCCACCGGCAATTGCGCAAGAGATTCCTCTACGGAAGGCATTTGATACCGTTCGCGTTTAACGGACGCGTTTAACTTAAATCGACACAGATTCGTATCTGACCGTTTGATTTGGGATCAATAACCATATGAGAGCACCTTTCCGTAGGTTATTGAACCTTGGAAATAACGGTTCTCCTCTCCATTTCCTCTAGTTCCGCCTTCACTTTCCCCATTAACGGTACAGGAATTTGCCGCGGCGTTGCGTTGCGCATCCTGACTTAATGTAATGGTGTACTGCCAATCCGTTTCCCTTAGCCCGTTAAATAGTTTAGGAAACTTTTCGCGAATCTGGTCATACAAGGTGTCATCGACGGAAGAAATATTTCGGAAATTCTTTACCTTAATTAAGAAACGTGCCTCAATTTCCGGTCGACCCAGGAGCGCATGCGTCAAACCCATAACAACATAAATCTCAAAAATGCACATCTTATCATTGAAATCAAGTACACATTCAAACGTTCCAGTCACGTTTAAGGGTGTATCTCCTGCTCCAAACAGTTGTTTGTCTGTCTTACGCAAGACAACTGCTTTCAAACGTTGGAATGTTTGTTCCGGTATCACTGTGACGTCGGCTCTAGTATCTATTTTGAATGTCATCTGCACCTCGTTGACGTTGAGCGCTGTTCGCCACGCCTGTGAATCTCTGGTCCTCACTGTACCTAGGAAATCATGATCACATTCCTCGTCTCCGGTTATCTCGGTCACACTTGACCAGCACTTTTTTTTAAATGTCCCACCTTCTTGCAATGGTGACACGTGCAGTCTCTCACCGAACAACGTGCTCTTGGGTGCTCCAGGGTCTAGTGCCACAATGCTGGCACTCTGAATCACTGTCTTGCTGGCGTCTGCCGTTCGTTGGCGTCTGCGCAGCCCCGGCTACCTGATTCTGACGACTGCTCTTGTCTTTTTGCACCCACTCGATCTCTTCCTCGGAACGAGTTTTTTCTCTTCTTAGCACCGATTGTTGAGCTTTTACGGCTCCTCGTTGCCGGGCCTCATTTATCGCCTTTTGGAGGGTAAAGTCATGGTCTAACTGTAATTTCTCTGACAACCTGTGGTCCCTCAAGCCTACGACAATTCTGTCGCGAATGAGATCGTCGTGTAACCCTTGAAATGCGCAGTTTTCTGCCAGACGGAACAAGTCTGTAAAAAAGGCATCCACACTTTCGTGTTCGTTTTGCACTCCGTTGTTGAATTTCGGTCTTTCAAATATGACGTTATTTTGTTGCACGAAATGTTGCATAAAACGCCGTGACACTATGTCCCACGATTTGCACTCATCGTTTTTCAGGCCAAATGAAGAAAATAGTTCTTCTGATTCCGGACCCATTGAATACAATAGCGTATTAACTTGTACTGCCTCCATTTTCCATTAATCCCGATGCCATGCGAAAACGTTCAAATCTTTTAAACCACATTTCCCATTGTTCCAGTTTATTAAACTGAAAATTCTCCGGATGAGTAAAATTAAAACTCGATATTTTTCCTTCACTCAATAAATAAAAGAATACATTATAGTCTGTTTTGGGTTCACTGACAAACTGCCACCATGTAGTATTAATGAAGACAAACGATGCTGATGTTTAAGGTGTTTATTGTACAGAGGCTAGTTGCCGAATGCTGCTACGCGCAGGTAGCTCATGAATGCTGAGATACTAGTATCAACACTACTACAACAGTAATTACGACTTTTAATTTTTTTTATCTCGTAATTACGACTTAGTATCTCGTAATTACGACTTAGTATGTCGCAATTACGACTTAGTATCTCGTAATTACGACTTTTTTCTCGTAATTACCACATAGTATATCGTTATTACTACTTTTTATCTCGTAATTACAACTTCTTATCTTGTTATTACGAAATTTTATCTCGTAATTACGAGGTGAAACTGTATAAAAGCAAAATGTGATATAAGCAGTATTTCATAGATTGTAATAGTATCCTGACCTTACTTTCATCAGACGAATTGATATGGACCTTCAAATTCGATCGTTGTTCGAATTGGGCTTGAATTATTTCAAAATTCTAGGATGCCTTGCAGTGAATGGCTTAAACATTAGCAGTAGTAGTAGTTCTTCTTCTTCTCCTCCTCCTCCTCCTCCTTCTACTACTACTACTATCACTACTTCTACTACTACTATCACTACTACTACTACTACTACTACTACTACTACTACTACTACTACTACTAATACTACTACTACTACTACTACTACTACTACTACTATTACTACTACTACTACAACAACAACTACTACTACTTCTACTACTAATACTACTGTTATTGTTACTTCCACTGTTGCTGCTGCTCTGCTGCTGTTGCTGCTACTAATACTACTCTACTACTGCTATTACGACTACTATTACTAATACTACTACTACTACTATGACTACTACTACTATTACTACTACTGCTGATACAACTTCTACTACTTCTATTACTACTATTACTACTCCTACTACTACTATTGTTACTGCCATTTAATCTGGCTTTTTACACCCAACATTAAGTCTTCTTCCTGAGATTGCATGACGATGATCTGAAAATTGAACTATATGATGCTACCTCTGATTCAAGTATCGCAGTTGTCAGTTGCTGACATAAGTATGTGCACTTAGTACTGGTAAACCAGCTTACCCAGGAAAGTGTGAGTAGGTTAACTGACCGCCGTTATATGACTGAAATAGTGTTGAATACGGCAAAAAATGCAAACAAACAAACAAACATCAAAAAGTTGCAATTCTGCTACTCTGGTTATCATCTAGCCATTGAGTAATTAATGGTAATTAAATTGAATAGTATTATCTTTTATTGCTGTTTAATTTGAATGGCGATGCTATGAGGTTAATTTTTGTTTACAATTACATGTTTTGTGAATAATTCTGGTCCAAGTGTGAGGTTCTTGCGCACGATAACCGGTTTAAACTCCAAATGCTTTGCATTGGCCGTTCCAAGGCGGTGACCACAGTTTTAAGCATGTGTGTTTTGTGTTTGTTATGTGTTTTTGTGATGTGCTTAGAATTTTTTTGGCAATTGGTCACTTGCAATAAATAACGGACCTCGTGCTGCTAATACGAGTTCTCTCCTGCTGTCGCAACTGGAGTTTCGCTTTCTTTATGTTACATGTAATGTTGAAATACTAGCACTCTTTCATTTTGACCCATGACGTATTTCGTATTTAAAAATGATATAAATTACAAGAAATAGGTCAAAATGATATATAATCTATAAAACTTGCATACAAACAATGTCTAAAAAGGAAATTATCAAATTCTAAGGGAAATAAAAATAATCGCAACTTTTGACGTCCTGGGGTCAAATGGACCCTAAAGGAGCGGACGATGTTAAACATTTAAAACTGCACGTGCTGTCACAAGACCTATAATTTTAATGAATTGTTGTCATTATGAAATTGGTTCGATTTTTAGTTTCTTGTTGATCACTGTAAATTTAAATCAAATTCGTTTTATGGTCATGATGTAAGCACAGTTTGTTTGGTTATATGAATAAATTCGTCCAACCATTCATTGACAAGCAATCGAATTCCAAGTCAGAAAAATATTAACTAATCCAGTTTATCCCTCGGTCACATGTTTGTAAAGAAAGGAAACGGAAGAGCCACTTGTCGGAAAACCAAGGAGGTAGTACGCTTTCGTGGTTCGCGCAACAAAATATAGTCAGATGCGTTATTCTCCCTTGTGCAGTAATTTTTGTCATGTTTGAATCGAACTAAATTTCGGTTTTGCTACTACTACGACCACTACTACCACCAC